>CM076579.1:69733147-70122915 GCA_034641835.2 Pinus albicaulis
AAATAACAGATGCCAAAAACACATTTGTTTTCTTTGAAGAACAAAGACATAGAAATGAGGAAAATATTTTGTGGCAGAAGATATGAAATTTTCTATTTCTTTGAAGATATAAATTGATGTATCCTTACCATTTTTGTGGTCGAACCAACGGGTCCCATGCTAAACCCCCGAACCAACGGGTCCCATGCTAAACCCCTAAACCAATGGGTCCCCTACTATTTGTCCCTCTATTTCGTCTAGTGTAGGCAGAATTCATTCACTCCTTGGTTGGGTAGTTGAAGGAATCACAAAGCATCCAGTGTAGTTGAATCGACCGGTTGAATGAACAATCCAAATCTCCTTTCCGGGATCTACTCTCGGCTCACAAAGCATCTAACGTAGTTGAATCGACTGGTTGAATGAACAATCGAAATCTCCTTTACAGGATCTACTCTCGGCTCACAAAGCATATAGTGTAGTTTAATCAACCGGTTGAACAAACAATCAAACTCTCAACATACACGCATAGACCGTTGCAGAGATAATGAAATTGATTAGGTAAGAATCGAACTCTCAGCATACATGCATAGACCGTTGCAGAGATAATGAAATTGATTAGGTAAGAATTTTTGGAAAAAGGGCGCGCGGGTAAGGTAATTAGGCTAATTAGCTTTGTTGGAATTTTAAAAAATAGGCTAAGCTAGGGGTCTTTAATCATGTATTAATGCTATCAATTGATTAATTATGATTAATCATGTATTAATTATACCAGTTGATTAATTAGGGGTCTGTAATCATGTATCAATTGATTAATTATGAATTAGTAAATTTAATTAAAAATTACTAATTAGTCTACAAACACATGGTAATAATGGCATTACCCACAAACACATGATACTCTCATAACCAATACCTAGTTATCTAAAAATCAAATGTTTCCAATATGCTCAATTAGAGGTGAAGGATTCTCCTAGGAGGTCAATATGTTGGTTTGGGGCCGGTCTTATTTTCAGCCTCAAATGCTTAGTTGTTAAGGGCTTCAAGGGTAAAGGGTTAAGTTCTAAGGGACTTAGGGTCAGAGGATTTAGTGGTTAAGAACTTAAGATTTAGGGGATTTAGGTGTTTAAGGGATTAGAATTTAATTAAGGCATTTAAGGGTGAAGGATTAGGGGTTAAGGGTCACAGGTTAAGAGGATAAGGAGTTATGGCTTACAAGGTTCATTGATTATAGTTGGTTAGGGGCTATTTTCTTAATATTTAATGAGTCAAGGGGTTTATGGGTTATGAGTTATGAGTGTAGGGGTTAGGGATTATCGATTGAGGGTTAAGGGGATATAGAATTCAATGGCTATGGGTTAAGTGCTTATGGTTTGTGATCATTGGACTCCTAATCCCTGACTTATCACCACTATTGGGGGTTCCCATATGATAGATTTCTCTCGCTACCTTCCCTCTAGGTCACCTAGCCCCTTATATGAAATTAGGTCCTAAGCCCCCTTCTCATTCTCTAATGCTAGGATTATAGATCATAGTAAACAATGCTTGCACCTTTGAATTATACCCATACATGAAACCCTAGTTGTGTCCCCTTTACCCATTATTTCACATTCCTCAAGGAACAAATCAAATATTTGGATGTATCTTGGATGACTTGTCACATTCCATGACTAGCTTCAAACATATTGAATAGGAATTCCCATCATTTAAGAATTTTTTGGAGGGTTTTCATGGCATAGTCAACAGTCACATTTACAAAAAAGAGCATTTTATAAGTATATGTTTGATGTATTAAGGACTATAGGGTTGTTGACAGGGAAAAAATTCTACCATGCCAACAAGGGGGAATTAATCACCCGATCGTAGGTGTCAACTAGACCTGCTCTCGTTTTGAATGGCCAATCCCAATGGGTTTTAAGGAATATTATAAGGGTTAGGGGAATAATGAGTTATTGGTTAGGGGATTAGGGATTTATAGGGGCTTAGGGGTTCGATAAATAGGAGATTAGGGGTTAGAGGTTTATGGTTTAGGGGTTAGGGGTTAGGACTAGAATAATGAGCTTGTGGTTAAGGGGTTACGGGATTTAGGTACATTTAGGGTTTAGGGGAGTAATGATTTAGTAGTGGTTAAGGGATTAGGGATTGGGGTTAGGGAGATCATAATGATTTATTGGTTAAGGTTTTAGGGATTGGGGGTTAGGGGTTTGGGGATTTAGGTGCATTTATGGGTTAGGGGTCGAATAATGAGTTAGTAGTTAATATGCTTCTTTCCAAATGTGCATTTATAACCTTGGTCTAGCCTTAATAACTCCCCATGAATATTGAAAACAATCCAAAGGAACCCCAAAATTCTCTTTTACAACATGTTTCTAAATTCTGCACGAATTCTGGTTCAAGTGGGTCACTTGGGTCACAGACGCTCTCGGCACCCTGAACGTGTTTCTGCACACAGGTCACTGGGGTCATGGTCTGCACGTGGTTCACTAGGGTCATGGCCTGCACACGTCTCTTGAACACATGCGGGTCATGTTCGACCTGACTCTACCCTAATGAACGACCTTTACGCCTTCAAACATTGTTCCACACGTCCTAAACACGGACGCGCTGCACGAACCCGACTCGACCTGAACACGCCCACCGTGAACACTGTTTTGCATGCATCCTGTGGAAGGAACCTGACTTGACCCTGCCCTGAAAACTGTTCTGTAGTACGTGCCCTGCAGAAGGAACCTGACTCCACCTAAGGGTGAACGCTGAACACATTTTTACCCGACTTGACCCAGACTCTGTTTCCTTGTTGCGGCTTTGCCCCGAACCGAACGTGTTTGGGTGAGTGCCCTCACATGGCGCACTTTACCAAACGAATTAGGCGCAAGGGAGCAACTGAAAAATGGGCCACACAAATGTGCCCAGGGCACCCGTGTGGTCACAACTTAGCAAATTTGATACGACCGCCCTCAACCGAAATGACCCGGCCTGAACGGGTTTAGGAGGGCACCCTCAAATGAAAAGACATGGCACACCTGACCAAATGAATTAGGCACAAGGGAGAAAATGGAAAATGGGCCGCATGAACATTTCCAAGGCACTCGTGCGTTCACAACTTAGAAAATTTGATATGGTCGCCCTCAAATGAAATGACCCAACCCGAACGCATTTGGGCGGGTGCCCTCACATGACGCGACACAGCGTGCATGACCGAACGAAGGGCACAAAAGGGAGAAATTGAAAAACGGTCCACACGAAGGTGCATAGGGCAGTCATGTAGTCACAACTTAGCAAATTTGATACGGTTACCCTTAACCGAAACGACCCGACCCAAACGTGTTTGTGCGGGCGCCCTCAACCGAAACAACCTGACCCAAACGCATTTGGGCAAGAGGCCTCAACGGAAATGGCCCGACTTGAACGAGTTTGGGTGGGCGTCCTCAAATGAAAAGACACAGCGCACCAGACCAAATGAAGGCACAAGGGAGCAAACGGAAAATGGGTTGCACGAACATGCACAAGGCACCTGTGTGGTCACAACTTAGAAAATTTGATACAGTCGCCCTCAAACGAAATGACCCGATCTGAATGTGTTTGGGTGGGTGCCCTGACACGGCACGACACGGTGCACATGAATGAATGAAGTTACAAGGGGGCAACCAGAAAACAGGCCAGAAGAACATGCACAGGGCACCCGTGCGGTTACAACTTAGAAAATTTGATACGGGCACCCTCAGCCAAAACGAATCGACCCAAATGGTTTTGGGCGGGCACCCTCAACCGAAATGACCTGACCCGAATGGGTTTGGGCAGGTGCCCTAAAATGAAACGACGTTGAGCGCCCGACCAAATGAAGTCATAAGGGAGAAAACGACAAACGGGTCGCACGAACGTGTACAAGGCACCCGTGCAGTGACAACTTGGAAAATTTGATACGGCCACCCTCAAACGATTAAACGACCTGACCTGAATGCATTTTGGTGGGCACCCTCACACGGCGCGACATGGCACGACACGATCGAACAAAGGCACAAGGGAGCAACCGGCAAATGGGCTGTGCGAATGTGCATAGGGCACCCGTGCGGTCACAACTTAGCAAATTTGATACGAGCGCCCTCAACGGAAACGACCCAACCAAAATGAATTTTTACAGGCACCCTCAACCGAAATGACCCGACCGGAGCATGTTTGGGCTGGTGCCCTCAACCGAAACGACCCGACCCGAACAGTTTGGGTGGGAACCCTCAAACGAAATGACACGATGTGCCTGACTGAACGAAGGCATAAGGGAGCAAATGGAAAATGGGCCACACGAACGTGCACAAGGCACCTGTGCAGTCACAACTTAGCAAATTTGATACGGCTGCCCTCAAACGAAACGACCTGACCCGAACGCGTTTGGGAGGGCGCACTCACATGGCGCGACACGACATGCATGACCGAGCAACTGGAAAACAAGCTGCACGAACGTGCACAGGGCACTCGTACAGTCACAACTTAGCAAATTTGATACGGGCGCCCTCAACCAAAATGACCCGACCCAAACGCGTTTGGGCAGGCACCCTCAACCAAAACGACCTGACTCGAACGTGTTTGGGCGGGTGCCCTCAACCGAAATGACCACACTAGAATGGGTTTGGGTGGGCGCCCTCAAACAAAATGACATGGTGTGCCTGACTGAATGAAGGCACAAGGGATAAAACGACAAACGGGCTGCACGAACGTGTGTAAGGCACCCATGTGGTAACAACTTAGCAAATTTGATACAACCTCCCTCAAACGAAACGACCTGACCCGAATGCATTTGGGCAGGTGCCCTCACACGGCACGACACAACATGCATGACCGAGCGGAGGCACAAGGGAGAAACTGACAAACGGGCTGCACGAATGTCCACAGGGAACCTGTGTGGTCACAACTTACCAAATTTGATACGGGCTCCCTCAACCGAAATGACCCGACCCAAACGCATTTGGGCGGGCGCCCTCAACCGAAATGACCTGACCCAAACGCGTTTGGGTGGGTGCCCTCAATTGAAATGACCCTACCTGAACGGGTTTGGGCAAGCGCCCTTAAACGAAACAACACGGTGGGCTACCAAACAAGGGCACAAGGGAGAAAACAACAAACGGGCTGCACGAACTTGCACAAGGCACCCGTGCGGTCACAACTTAGCAAATTTGATATGACCGCCCTCAAATGAAAGGACCCGACCCGATGCGTTTGGGCGGCCGCCCTCAAACGTCATGGCACAGCACGCACGACCAAATGAAGGCATAAGGGAGCAACAGAAAACGGGTTGCACGAATGTGCATAAGGCACCCATGCAGTCACAACTTAGAAAATTTTGATGGTTAACATTTCTTAAAAATTGGTTAAAATCTAAGGGAAATTACAATGTTTACCATCGTCACTCTTACGACATTGATTCACCACGTCGAAACACCCACTCTTATCCTTTAATCATCACAATACTGACGGTTATCCTTTGGTCATCACAATATCGAAGGTTAAGCCCACATACATCACACTACCAACAATTGATTTAGACGTCGTAATAGCGACGCTTACCTCAAACCACTATCGCACTACCGACCGAAGGCATAGAAACGTCACATGTCCGACGTTGCGTCCCTAAAAATCAATTTTTTGACGATGTACCTTAACATCGGAAGAGTGACGATGTCCCTAAACGTCAATATAGTGACGGTTGTGGGCGGGAATTGAAAAATTGATAAAAATTGGGGAAATTTCTGACAATACGTCAAAAATGTTGGAACTAAAGTGTTAGAGTTTTGACCAAATGTACTAGTGATGGAAGTTTCTTGGACACATAGTAACAAAATAGGGGGTGAAAATTGACCCAAGAGGGTAGAAGTAATCAATGGCATCTCATTGCCCCGAAATAAAAAGGAAGTTCAAGTGTTTCTAGGAAGAATAAACTTCTTAAGGAGGTTTATCCCAAACTATGCTGAGATAGTTTGACACATCATGGAAATGCTCAGGAAGAAAAATGAAGTAAAATGGAATAGTGTGTCAAGAGATGCTTTCAACAGAATTAAACAATATTTTGCAGAGGCACCGATATTTGCAGGCCCTGACTATAGTAAGCCTTTCTTGATATTATATTTCGCATCACCTCATACAATAGCCGCAGTGCTATTACAGAAGAATGAAAATGGGTATGAATATCTGATTGCCTTCTTTAGAAAGGTGCCTTGGGATGCATAGCTAAACTATAATATTCTGGAGAAACAAGCTTATGCCCTGGTCAAATCCTTGAAATCCTTCCGAATATATGTGCTTCAGTTAGCTGTAACTACCTTCGTTCCCACAACTGCAGTAAAAGATATTTTGATTTAGGGAGATAGTGAAGGTAAGAGTGGAAAGTGGATTGCCAAAATTCAAGACTATGAACTGAATATCAGACCTACGAAGCTCATTAAAGGACAGGGGTTGGAAAAAATATTATCGGATTCAAATTTCTAGTCACTGGGTATAAATTTGTCCATGGAAGGGGGAGAAGTACCAGAGGGTACAGAAGCACAACCTGGAGTAGAAACCACAACATAGAAGACACATATGAAATACCTCTTCAATGCTTGGTACCAATATGTCATAGAGTACCTCCTTACTCTAATATGTCCCCTGAATTTCGATAGAGCAAAGTACCGTACCTTGAGATTAAAATCTCAGAAGTACACTGTAGCTAATGGAAAAATGTATTGGAGAGATCCCTCAGAAATTTTTCTACTATGTCTGACAGAGTCGGAAGTGGAGGAGATGATGGCTGAATTTCACGAAGGTATTTGTGGGGAACATTACAGCTTGTGGTCCATGGCTCATGAAATGTTGAAGGCTGGTTTCTTCTAGCCTCGATTATTCAGAGATGTCCATGCTCATGTTTGGGCATGTGAAAAGTGCCAGATGTTTGGAGAAAAGAAGAAGTTTTCTCCCCTTCCGATGATATTGGTGCATATCGAAGAGCCATTTTGACAGTGGGGTATTGATTTTATCAGGGAAATTCATCCCACATCTAGCAATGAGCACAAATGGGTCCTCACCGCTACTGATTACTTCAATAAATGGGTAGAGGAAATACCTGCCAGAAATGCTATGGATGCAATCGTGATCAAATTCATGGAAGAAAATATAATAGCAAGGTTTGGGTGCCCAGTCAATATTGTCACAAACAACGCCCAGGCCTTTAAATCTGCCAAGTTCAGTAATTTCTGTCAGTAGTATAACATCACTTTGGGGCACTCTACGGCCTATTACCCCCAGGGGAATGGGTTGGCCAAGTCTTCAAATAAAACTTTAGTAAGGGCGTTGAAGAATACCATAAGAGAAAACCAGAAGAACTGGGATTCCCAACTAAAATTTTCATTATCGAAGAATCGTATTACTAGCAAGAGGTCCATGGGTCAGTCTCCCTACGAATTGGCATATGGCCGAGCAACAGTGTTTCCCATTCAACTTGCCTTGCATGTTTCCAGGTTCCTGCAATATAGCCAACAAGATTCAAATGATCTCATCAGCAGGATGAATCAGCTGGTCGAGTTGGAAGAAACTCGAGCCCAAGTAAACAACAGTTATCGGACTACTAGGAGAAAATGAAAAGCTTGTTGGATCAACGAGAAAAAGATAAGGAAATTAAAGCAGGAGACCTGGTTCTGAGGTGGGATGTCAGAAGGGCAAACATGTAAAGTTCAACCCACTATGGTTTGGACCATTCAAAATTGCTGAGGTGAAAGGCAATAATACTTTCATATTAGAGAATTTGGAAGGTGACCTTATCGAAGCGCCCATGAATGGGCAGTTTCTGAAGCCTTACTTCCAATACTGAATGTGGCCTTGGTAGCCCATTGTAGATATCCTCCATATTGTATATATATTCCATTCTATGTTTTCACATATGTTTTTGTTCAATCCATGATAGAAACACTTGAAATTTTGAAGAAGCCCCAGTTTTACCAACTGATGCATAGGAAAAGGGTTTGTGAAGTTCTCGACACCCTCGAGAATGAGCGTGTCATCCCCAGGTGGAGCCAATGTTGTTTAGTCACCTCATCTACCAAGGAAAAGGAGCGGTTAAGTGGAAAAATCCAAGAAGTTTATAAGGGTGGCAGACTGAGTAAATTATGAAGGTCCTAGAAAGAAAGTTTCCTAAGGGATAAGCACAGTGTCTAGGCATGATCGGGGCCACTGCACAACAGAAAACAACACTTATGGCTCTGTGTCGGAACCATGAGTCACAAAGTGCATTGGAAGGGCTTTCCATTGGCCCCAAAGGAGAACGATGAGGTTAAAATTCAGGCCCCTGGGAAAGGTGACGTCACCGTTTGACGAGCCAATCACAATCGTTCCGTGGGGTAATAAATTGAGCCCGAAGAGTACTATGCACCCCGACGAAGTTTAAAGGGGCCCACAAAAGACAACTGTTGGAACTGGTAAGTAAAGAGGTAAGGTAAGTCTAGGTTGGTGGTATGAAGGTTGGTACCTTCTTTAATTTAGCATGTGGCTCTCACCTACCCGGTTACTTTAAGCAAATAACCCATTTCCAGATGTCCCATTATCGACGTCCTTATGACGTCAGACCTACAACTGTCACCCTATCTCGTATTCCGTAAAACTCGGTCTAATATAAACTCGTTTTACTCTAAAAATGTGTAAAATATTGGTTATTAACTGATTTTTCACGTAGAGGAGGTTAACACTCAAGTGCAAGGTCATTTTCAATCCCACGTCACTTTCCCCTGGGCTACCTCAGTACTCTCAAGTATTTATTTGTTTTCTCGTCACACTATTTCCCTTCTATTTTTACTTTTCAAATGGTCATGGGGAAAATGAAAACCAAGAATTCTGAGCTTGAAACCCCACAAGATCATGAGGTCAGGACTACTTCTGGACCCGAGCCCATCATTGATTCCCATGCACAAATTCATGACCCAGTATACCCGTTTAGTGTAGCCCACATCAGACCTGAGCTTTTTGACCATCATCTAAAAGGAAAAGATATATTCAGAGTCGTCGATTTGGGTCTGTATTATCAAATTTCTCCAACCACATACCCTGTTCCCAAGTTCATTAGTTGGGTTCAGGAGGCCCTTGCCGAGCGTAGAGGCATGTTCCTCTCCACCAAAGGGAATAATATTTTTCGCATTATGCCCCAACTCATAAGAGCAGCTATCTGCTACCCTCCCATCCAAAATTATGTTGAGTTCTATGAGATCTTCTTGTCTTGTCATTTCTCAAAGCTACCCTGGGAAAAACAAAGCGGTTTCCTCAGCCTCCTCTCAGATTCCCACCTGTCATCTTTCCTGCTCATGTACTCTATTCACTTGTCTACTTTCTAAAATAATGTGATGCCTATCCTAGCACTCATATCGGGTTTATTAGGGTTTGAGGAGGTCGACTAGGTGAATAAAATGGGTATAACTTTTCTATAGCTCATGATGCAGAAGGATATCCTTTTGGATATTCGTTCTGTCTTGGCTTCGACTATCCAAGCCCAGTTTCAAGAGATTTCCTCTAGTGGCTCTTTTAAGTACTATTCCCTAGTGTTTTACTAGTTCTTGTTCGATCATACAGATATATTTGAAAGTCTAGGCCTAAACAGATTCTCGAAGATAAGTGCCCAACCTAGAGCTATCTTCGAGTGGACTACTAGAGTTTGTCAGCAGCCAGAGGGGAAGGGGTATACAAAATTTATTAATGAGTTCATGTCCATAGCTTATGCCATTATACATAAAATCCCTCCACCTAGAATCCTTCCTGAGCAGAAGGATTGGTTACAGTTTGATGAGGAAGATTTCACAGGGGACTGGTAACTATTTGATGACTATATCGAGATCAGAGTCTGTGGTGCAAAGGTACCTCCCTACTCCCTACCGATGTTTCCAACTATGCGAGTCTTTGCCCTCGAATTCATTCAACAAACCTTGAAGGCCAACCAGATCCACTTCATACCTGCGAATAAAGGATACATCCTCAAACTCCCAACTTCAATCGGGCCCTTCACCATAAATTCGAGGCATGCCCTCTCAACCGTGGAGAAAATGTTGCGAGAGATGAACCTCTCACAAGGAAAATATTGGCCCTATGTCCCTAAGGGAGTCATCTCTAGTAGGAAGAGGAAAATAAAATCAAATAATTATATACATGATACTAGGCCCTTCATTGAATGGAGAGTTAATCTTGATACATGGCCTTTGGATGCATAGATGTAGGTCGAGTCTTCAGCTGCGGAAGGAAAATGAGATAATGTGTCTGTGGGGACAGAAGAAAAAGGACAGGAAGGCCCCTCAGGAAGCCAAGAGGCCATGGACATTGATGATTTTTCCTCACCCTAATAAAAAGTAGAGGACTGAAAGGCCAGATGACATAGGGGCCAAGCTATCTGTTGGGTACCGAATTTTTATACTTTTCTCTCCCATTTTCGCCCACCTTTCTATCTCTTTGTATCATTATTGTTCTTAAACACACAAGGTAAACCCCTTTCTTATCTTACATGGGATATTTGATTAATGAAGTAATAGTCAAGGAGGTTTTACCTTTTGCAAACATTAACTTCGATATTTTTATAGATTTGGAAAAAGCAGGAAGATTACAGATATGAGTCATGGAGAAGCTCCTAATTTCCAGCGCTATCTTCAGTTACTGCTACAGTGCAATAGACTCTGTTTCACCCCAGAATATTTCAGGCTTTTTCATGGTTTCATTTTGGCAACTAAGTTTCTCTTGTAACGAATTGTATAGTTGTAGATATGTAGTTGTTAGAGGAAATCTACGATTTCCTAAATAGTTGTATAAAGAGGGCCTGCGGCCTTTGAATCGGGGTTAAGCAAAGAATATATTGATTTTGCAACAGAAGTATTTTCCAATTAATTAAATGCACAACACTCTATTGTTTCACGTATAAATTGTGAGTTTTCCGCAGCCCTGATCAAAGACTTTGGCCCACTCTTCTGATCAAGTTCTGCGTTATCTTTCTTTTGCTTGATTTTTATATTTCAATTGGTTTTGTTACTTCTATTCCAGTATAATCCTTTAATTGTTGTGAGTACCTTTTTAATTCTACAATCCATTTTAATTTTTGTTATAGTAGTCTGTGTGTTCATTGATTTAAGCCTATGATCTAATAGCAGGTTATGTGATTGCTCTTGCATATATTGTGTGCGTTAGTCTTGAAATAAATAACGCCCCGGGTTGATAATTTATGTCGAAAAAAGGTTTGAATATTGTTCACATATGGACACCAACATTTTGGCATCGTTGCCGGGGAAGGCTAACAAGGTGCAAGAACACGATTTTCAATTGATCCAAGGGTTGATCTCTCGTATTGGGGAGGGAATTCATTTCCCTACTTCAAGTCCTGAGCGTAGTGTTCAGTGTTTTTCTTCTTTTTATTGTTTTCTTTAGAAGTGATCTCTTGTCTTGGGGAGGGCATCTATTACCCTGCTCCAAGTCCTGAGCATAGTGTGATGTTTTTCCTTGTTTTGTTTTGTTTTGTTAAGGCTGATCTCTCATCTTAGGGAGGGTATTTTTTACCCTACTCTAAGTCCTGGGCATAGTTTTCAGTTTTTTTCTTCTTTTTTATTATTTTTAGGAAAGCGCCAACTTATCGTCCTGGGGAGGGTATTTGATTACCCTTCTTCAGGTCCTGAAATTTGATTTTCTTATTTTAAAATTTTATTTTGGTTTTGTATTTGAACCTACTATCTCATCCCAGGGAGGAATTTATCTGTCCTGCTCCAGGTCCTGAGAAATTTTTCTATTTTGATGAATTATTATCACCAATTGTATGAACAAAGATCTGAATAAGAGGGACAGATGAGGACCCCCAAAGAAAGGAAAGGATCTGGGAAGGAAGATGTATATTTAGGAGATCATCGAAAAGGATAAATCCGAAGCATCCTCTCATGCTGTTGTCAGGGTAAGGGTTCAGATGAAGTCCTAAGGGTAGTCAGTGGAGCAGCCAATGCCATCCATGATACTAGAGGAAATTATTTCAATGGTGGAAGAAGCAATAAATAAGGTATTGGTGGAGGAGAAATCCTTGATATCAACAGAAGGGGAAGAAATAGAAAGTAGAGGGTCAGAAGAACTGAGCAATTCCAATTGGGAAGAAGAACCTCCGAAAGGGTTTTCATCACCACGAGACCAAGGGAGTGATATGAAGCCCCCTGCAGTTGAATTAAGAAATTCCGATTCAGAAAGAGAGTTCATGAAGGATTTTGCGTCACCAAGAGACCAGCGGAGTGTGGTGAAACCTCCTACAGTTGAATCACCGTAAGTACCAGTTGCAGAACCAGTTGAAATCCCAGGTGAGTATTCGGAGGATATTTATGACACCTACAAGTTATTTTATTGATTTTCCAATTGGAAACATTATAGGTGATGCACCGATGAAGCCCATCCCTTTGAAAACTTTACCTAATTTTCATGGGCTTTCTTTGGAAGACCCTGATACATTCCTCTTTGAATTTGACATTGCCTGTCGAGGGTATGATTATATCTTTGATGCTCAAAAAATACAAATATTTCCTACTACCCTAAAAGGGATAGCCCTGAGATGGTTCATGGGTTTAGGAGGGATAACTATTACCTCATGGGAGGGGATGAAAGAAGCCTTTTTGGAAAAATACCAAGATTATTGTAAATCCCATCACATGAAGGTGGAAATCTTTAATTTTGTACAGAAAGAGGATGAGAAGATGAAAGATTGTGTGGAATGATTCAAATATTTATTGCAGAGATCAAGCCATAGTGACATGGATAAGAATATTTTGAAGATCATTCTTCTCTGGGCACTGAGGGAAGATTCCCTGCAACATCTGAGCATAGTAGGAAAGGGGGACAATTCAAAAGAAGACTTCAACACCATCTATGACTGTTGCATTCAGTGTTCACGAGAGGCTACAAGGAGTGGACAAGGAATTAATTCATTAAAGACTTCTAGTGGAGGGGTTACAAAGGCACAAATTGGAAACCTACTGGATAATATAAGGACTAATATCTTGAGCACATTATCTGCCCAGATGGACACTCTGCAAGAAAAATAGAAACAGATGGATTTGGAAAAGACTATGGCTATATTCTTCCCACAATGAAGAAAGAACATCCCTTGAAAGAATGCCCATTAAACATAGTGGAAGCCTGCGCACTCTTTGAACAGACTCATGCAACCAGCTCGTGTCCTTCCTTGCCTGGACTGAAGGAATATTTTCAAGGGGTAAGTGAAGAAAATTTAGTAGACCAGTTGTACTTTATGGGGCCGAAAAAGACATGGAAACCTCGACCACCAGCTATGAATCTAGGTATGTTTCAGGACCCATCCCAGTATTTTAATAATTTTAATATGGGTCCCCATTCTGCACCTTTTTCATCTATGTGGTCTCGATATCAATAACCCCCCTGGAAACAATGGGTTCCCCAGGCTAGTTTGAATAATTCATGGAATCAGAGTTGGTGTGGACCCTCTCATACTGGTCAGTTTCCTCAATCTATGCCTCAACAACAACTTCAGTTTACCTCTAATGTACCTCCTGGTAATCCAACCCTTCAACCCGAGCTTCCTATCCATCCCAATCTAGATCCTAATAATAAAGGGGTCCAACAAATAGATACTCTTAACCTTCCATCTTATATAATTTCGACCGCAAGACTTAATGAGATAAACTTACGATCTAGGCAGGTATTAAATGCTCCCACTTTACATATTATCATAGGACATATTGAAAGTGAAGTTACAAAACCAGAACAGAGGATAGTTGGGGATAAACCGGACCAAAACATAACAAATAAAACACCTCCCGAATCTGTTCTTAATCAGGCTCATTCAACTTCTCCTCCATATCCTGAAAGACTGACCTTGAAAAAACAAAACCATCATGCAGAGTTTGACTTCCTGGGGGAATTGCAAAATCTTTTTGTCAAAGTACCCCTATTACAAGCCATGAGGGACGTACCTATATATGCAAAAAATTTCAAATATTATTGCTCTAAGAAATCAAGGAAGAAACCTAGGGATCCATTAACTGTTCATGTGATGGGAAGATTGCTCGACATCATGTTAGGAAGGATCATGCCTGTGAAATATGGAGACCCAGGAAACCCAATTCTAACAGTACAAATCTATGGGGTTGAAATCCCAAATGTACTGGTAGATTTGGGAGATGCCATCAACATTATTACCTTCGAAACAATGAATACATTAGTTCTCATAAACATTAGGCCAACCACTACTATCCTGGAACTAGAAGACAGGTCTACAATTAAATTGGTAAGGAAATTGTAATATCTGACCATTTCGGTGGATTCGTGGCATTACCCTATGGACCTCCTTGTATTACAAACTGGATCTTTATCTGGTGGTCATCCATTGATCCTGGGAAGACCTTGGCTCGCAACTGCAGACACCTACATAGGGTGTCGATCTGGGCATATGATCATATCAAATGGGATGGTTACAAAGAATCTTACCCTCTAGCCTCCTTTGAAACCTAGCCCATCGGGAAAATTATTAACCAGTCAGAAACCTCTACCAATAGAAGAGCCTAAAGCTGAAAATGAAGAATTTAGACTAATCCTCACTATTTGGCAGGCCCTTCAATTCAAAACAGAAACTGAGGACGATGCCATCCACACTTTTATTAATGATCCCAGCTATGTGTCAAATTCAACTCATCAAATTTTAGAGTCTACTATGAGGTGTGAAACACAAGAAAACATTGAACCAAAAGACGAAATTGAAGACATTCCTGTAACTTCATCCCATGATAGTATTCCAATTGAGATTGAACCAGGAAAAACAATGAATATCAACCCTAATATGTCTGAATCCTAGACAAAACAACTCTTAAAAGTCCTTCAAGATCATCAGGAAGCTTTTGCTTTGGATTATACTGACATGAACGGGATCCCTGCTAACTTATGTAATCATCATATTTATATTAAGGATGATTTACGCCCTGTAAGACAGCCCCAACGGAGAATGAATCTTGCTCTAAAGAACATTTTCAAAGAAGAATTAAAAAATTATTGGATGTAGGTTTCATTTACCCCATCTCAGATATCCAATGGGTATCCCCACTAGTTATTGTTCCCAAAAAGAATGGTAAGTGGCGGATCTGTGTAGATTACAAGGAGCTCAACAAGGCAACTCAAAAAGACCATTTCCCTTTGCCATTCAATGACCAAGTCCTGGACACCCTGGCTGGGAAGAAGTTCTTTTTTTTCCTAGACAGATTCAGTGGATATAACCAAATCCTCATAGCCTTGGAAGATGAGGATAAAACAACTTTCACATGCCCATGGGGGACCTTTGCATACAGGGTCCTCCCATTTGGCCTGTGTAATGCTCCTACTACCTTCCAGAGGGAAATTCTGGGAATATTTTCTCATTTGGTCGATGATAGTGTTGAAATCTATATGGATGATTTTACTCCATATGGAAACTCATTTGAAGAGGGATTGGTAAATCTGGAGAAGGTACTCAAAAGATGTAAGCAGACCCATGTATCTCTGAGTACACTCAAATGCAATATGATGAGGGAAGAAGGGATAGTATTGGGACATTTTCTCTCAGCTGTCGGAATTGGAGTTGATCCAGCCAAAGTAGAGGTAATATTACACTTCCTGGTACCAAAGACACCCACACAAGCACATAGCTTTATTGGTTGTGCTGGTTATTAGAGATGATTTATAGAATATTTTTCTAAAATAGCACATCGACTTTTTCAATTGCTAATGAAAGATGCAGAATTCTTGTGGACTGAAGATTGTAAAGTAGCTTTCATGAAAGTTAAGGGACTAATTTGAAAAGCTCCAATCCTTCGAGGACCTAATTGGAAATTACCATTTCACATACATGCTGATGCTTTTGAAACATTAGTAGGAGTTGTTTTAGGACAGTAGGTAGACAAAAACCCGTATGCAATTTATTATGTCAGCAAGAAGTTAATTCCTGTTGAACTGAATTACACGGTGACGGAAAAAGAAATCTTGGTTGTCATTTATGCTATCAACAAGTTCCGACACTACATCAGTTTGTATCCTACTTTTGTACATACTGATCATGCAGCAATCAGGTATTTGATGAATAAACCTATCACTCCTGGTCGTATTACAAGATGGTTTCTATTGCTTCAAGAATTTGATATCACAATAGTAGACAAAGCAGGAAAAGATAATGTAGTTACTAATTTCCTATCTAGAATGGATAACAATGACGAATGCACACCTATAGAAGATACTTTTCACTATGAGAATATTTTTGCAGTTTCTACTAAACCTCTATGGTATGAAATATTGCTAAATATACTGCTACAGGGAAAGTGACTCATCATTTGTCATATAGGGAATAGCAAAAAAATATTCATCAGAGTGCCCGATATTCTTGGATGGTAGGGTACCTTTTTCATATAGGAGTTGATAAGCAGATTCAACGCTGTGTATCTAAGGATGATATTTATGAAGCATTGAAGGCTTCCCATGATGGCCCTTGTGGAGGTCATTTTTCAAACAAAAGAACAGGCCATAAGGTGCTAAAAATGGGATATTACTGGCCTTCTATCTTTCGAGATGCGCAGAATTATGTTAGGAGGTGTGACAGTTGCTAGCGTATGGCGCAGCCTGGTCAAGGTGATGAAATTCCTTTACAGGCACAGGTAGTCCTCGAACCTTTTGAGAAATGGGCTATCGACATCGTTGGACCCTTCAACCCACCCTCCCAACAAAAGTTTCACATTACGGTATATACTCATTACGTGACTAAGTGTGTAGAAGCCAAAGCTATTGCGAAAACAATAGAGAAGGTGGTCTCAGATTTTCTATTTGAGGAAATTTTTGCTCGTTATGGTACTCCAAGAGAGATTTTTTCAGATAGAAGAGAAAAATTTACATCACACATGATAGCAAAGCTTATGCAGAAATATGGGTTCAAGCACAGGGTGATATATCCATACCACCCCCAGGAGAATAGACAAGTGGAAAGCACAAACAAGACATTGGAAAATATCTTGACAAAAACTGTGGCGTACCATCGTCGAGATTGGGATTAGAAGTTTCCTGAAGCTCTCTGGCCATACAAAATAACATGGCGGAAAATAACTAGGTTTTCACCATTTGAGTTGGTTTATGGGAAATCCCCGTAGTTTCTAATATAATTTAAAATCAGTATGCTTAGAATAACTCTTGAAGTTGGTTTGGATCTTTCAGATGCCCAAAAACACTAAATGGCCCAACTCAATGAACTAGATGAAATTCATTCATAGGCTATCCAAAGGACTGTTTCTATTCAATAGCAGAGAGTGAAATGACATGATAAGCTTATCAAAAGCAAGGTGTTTCATAGGGGAGACTGGGCATTACTTTATGACTCTCTTTTTAAGGATTTTAAGGGCAAGATTTACACTCGCTGGATGGGACCTTACGAGGTGGACGCTGTATTTGATAATGGAATACTTATGTTAGTCACAATTGATGATACACGTGCTTCATTCATAGAAAATGGACATCACCTGAGATTATACCACCGCCCAGCCTCTAAGGATTATTTTATCAAACACCTCTTTGAGAAATCTAGTTTGAAGGTTATCAACGCAGAGAACTCTTCCTTTGCATCCTCATTGTAAAAAATAAAATAAATAAATAAATTTTTAAAAAGTAAATAAATAAATTAAAAAAAAAAATAAAGAATAAAGAATTATACTGTTACTATTTATTTTGTTGTCTTTTTGCAGGAGTTACTACTAAGGAGTAATGTTTTAAAAAATAAAAAAAAATTCTAAGTATCGATTGCTGCTACTCATGATGTTGTTACTTGGTTGCTGTTACCCATGATGTTGTTACTCGGTTGCTGCTACTCATGGTGTTGTTACTCAGTTGTTGCTACTCATGATGTTGTTACTTAGTTGCTGCTACTCATGATGTTGTTACTCAGTTGCTGCTACTCATGATGTTGTTACTTGATTGCTCCTACTCATGATGCTATTACTCTGTTACTGATACTTAGGGTGTTGTTACTCGGTTGTTTCTACTCATGATGTCGTTACTCCAAATGTTGTTACTCGCACTGTTGTTACTCCATATGTTGTTACTCTGGATATTGTTACTCGCACTGCTGTTACTCCAGATGTTGTTACTCGCACTATTGTTACTCCAGATGCTGCTACTCGCACTGTTGTTACTCCAGATGTTGTTACCCTAGATGTTGCTACTTGAATTGCTGTTACTACAGATGCTGCTACTCGTACTACTGTTACTCCAACCAAATAATTACTGCGTCGTCATCATACCAACCATCACTTCGTCTAGGTAGGCTGCCAAGTATGTCTCCACGTGACTCTTACTAAGTTAATTAAATATCCCATTTGAAGACATTAATGTCGCAGACAACAACATTAAAGCTGGGGGGGTGCCATCATAATTTAATGATAGTGTAATGATGATTTTGTAAGCCATTATTACAATTTTGTGTGTGGTACACCCTACGATCCTTATCAATACTCCGTATAATCATTAAATATGCATTGGGATCCGTAACATGTCCTTTCCATTTCATATGAAATAATTACCATTCTATTCATTACACTTACCATACTTTTTCATGATTTTTCTCGATTTCCGAGAATTACCATTCGTATTTACCGTTACTACCCTTCATTTCACCACGCTGTTTTTCCAAACTTGGTATCCACCACTCCATCCAATGGTCTGTTGTTCCAAAGTGCTGTTACAGTCCCCACACTATGGGAAAACTGGCTGTGCAGCATGAACAGAAAAATACAACTTCGGTCTGCAGTAATCCAGAGGTATGAAAAATCTTTGCCAATGCAGGATGGGATACCTATTTCAACAGATTACAGGGATTTGACAGGGAAATCACAATGGAGTTTGCGCTTAATTTGGATGAGAATTTCTTGCAGGTTAGAGGATTGGAAATTCTTGTCACAGAATAAATAATTGCAGAAGTTAGTGGGCAAAGATAGAAAGGTAAGAAATGGTTTGCTCGGAGATTTCCTCTCCTAGAGTTTCATGAACTATTCTTGCAGGTAGGAGAAAGCGTTGTTCAAATGGGTAGAGGATATGAGAGCAAGTCTATGCCGTATCCATGGAATGAACTTGTAGGTTTTGAATGAAACACATAACTTGTGAGGGTCGGGCCACAACTCTATTTAAATATAATTTTAAATTTTTAACTCACCTTCGATTTCCACAGGCTCAGGTGCATTCCTTAAAAATTCCCTTATTTCCATTAAAACAATTGCAGCGCATGGCACAGTCCGCTCGGCGTTCGCGTCGAATGTCGGTAGTACTCTCCAATCATGGATTGGTGCGTTTACTGGTCATGCATGCAATAGTCAGATTTCGAGTTTCTTCAGTAGAACTCTGTGGATCATTAGAAGAAAAGATAACAACCATCATTGCTACTAGAGAAGAAGAACCAATATCTCTGGTTGGTTTAGCAAAAGAAGAACATTCGGAGGAAATTGATCAAGAGGAACTCGAAGAAATGGAAATGGAGGTTGATCAGGAGGAACCCAAAGAAGTAGAAATGGAGGTTGATCAGGAAGAACCTAAATAAATGAGAGTAGAGGAGACAATTGGTGACACAGTCGAGGCTGCCACACAAGAACCAACCTCACATGATGAACCCATAGATGAAGGAGTCGTGGATATAGTGCATGAAGTCGAGACTGTCATACAGTTGTCACCTTTTGTCAATGAAGAACATGGAAGTGGAATATTAGACAGAGGGATGACAAGTGATGTTGTTCTGCAAAGAATAGCATCACCTGCCCAAGAAGATATAGATATTGAAACAAGTGGGGGTGCTACACAAGAACCAACCCCGATTCAGCTAGAATAGGGAAACAAGGAAGAGTCTATTAGTGACTTATAAATATAGGATTCATAATTTTGACTTGACTGATGGTAATCTGGTAAATATGTACATACTTTTCCTTCTACAAGTTGTATTCCCATATTTTGTAAAAAATAAAAAAATCAAAAACAAAAAATAAAATCAAAAAAAGGGTAAAAAATCCCAAACGAAAAATCAAAGGACTTAGAAAAAATAATAGACCCCAAAAGAAAAATGAATAAAACATGAAAGTGTGCAAGTCTAAATGCCACTACCTTTACCTTTTGCAGTTGATTATGGTAGAGTGTCAATAAATGTCATAATCCATGATGAGTTAAATAGTTTAATCTTGACTTGTTATGTTTCAATTTCACTTGTTGTAGATAGAGAATAAAGAACTGTCATACAATTTAATCATGAAAATTCAGTAGTTTGGTAGAGAATAAGTGAATCCAACAGTTGAATCTGGATTCCTGGATGAAATAATTGTAGAATTAGATAGTTTTATTGCTTTCAGAAAGAATAAATGTTGTAAAGGTTGCTAGCTCAAATGCACCTAATCAAAATGGAAGAAAAACTGTTAGCAGTTAAATTGGGTAGGTAGAAGAAGGTGAGAAGCATCATTGTAAATATTATTCACCAAGGCTGCAAATAACTGAATTCCCTTCCCCATAGCCATTTATCATTCTAAACTATCATTCAAAAAGGCGCAAGGCATTTCCTTGACTTCTATTGGGACCGAACCCAAGGCTCTATGGCTGATTAGTTGAAAATGTTAAATTTCTGTATTAATCCCACAAATCACATCATTTTCCATTCATGCATTCATTCCCATAAGTAAAAAACCTCACTTTATTCCCATTTGATTAACTTCCCACATTTCATGAAAGCATAAAACCCTCAAAATGACATTTTATCCTAAGTTGAAGTGATGAAATTATCATAAATGCAAGTTTTGCTTTGATCTTCACTTTTATTGGTTATAATGGTATGTTTTGAGTATTCACTTTTCCCTTTCCATATTAACACCTAACATATTTTATTAACTCCTTATTAATTATCCTAGTCCTATTAATATAGTTCCCTTTTATTTAATATCCCAAAAACCCATTTAATATATGCTTTTGTGTCAAAGATATTAAGCACATGTTGAAAAACATCCCAAAGTTACCCCTTTGACATAAAACTACCCATAAAAATATTTCCCCTCTCCCCTATAGTTTTAGACTTTTGATAAATCTGAAACTATATAATAAAAATATAAAGAAATCTTTAAACATGTTTCATATATGTTTAAGACAAAAATAAAAATTCACAAAGTTTAATTCAAACCAAACTTCGCAAAAAACCATCCCCCTGTTAGATACATCCCTTTCCCCGATTACCCTTAACCCCAAGGTTGAAACCTTAACCTTTTATACTTTCCTGATATATATCCCTTCACCACAGTTGCAACCTTGGTTTAAACCCTTTTTTAAATCCCTCCCCGTCCACTTTCATTCCATACATAAAAGCCTTTGTATATATAACTCTTACTAAAAAACCCTCATCTCTTTCGGATTCAATATTGACAATTCAATATTCTCATCCCATTTGATCCGACGGTTCTTATTGAATGCGATGAACAATCCTCAACCCCTTATCTTTCCCCATCGCATTGACTATTCGCCATCCGATATCTAATCATCCCTAATCTAATGGTTAGAAACAAATCCGATAATATCCTTCCCTGCCCCCACCATTTCCTATTGGATCAAATTTAGACCGTTGATCTCCCCTTGTCAAATCAACGGTACAGATTATAACACCTGGACCCACTGCATTTACCTCGTAACTTTGCATCGAATCCCGATCATTCACTCCATTCCGAAAGATCCGACGGCGCATGTCTCATTTCGTATTTTCAAAGTGATCGACCAAATTTCCCAAAATATTTTGCGAAAAAATTTGTTTTGAGAAACCGCCACCTACTACGTGTTCGAAATGTATTGAATCGCCTTGCTATAGCCGAACACCACTTACTGCTCAAAAGCAATGCGAAAACCATCATTGGTTTTGCTTCCAAATTAAAACCACTCCCACCATTAATAGCATTCCTACAATAAATGTGATTGAATTTTGATTATACTTAAGGTTTTATGCCTTAGTTTTTCACTATTCTCATCATATTTCACTCATTCACCATTCAAACTACTGAGAACCCCTTGCAGAACCTCTCGACGCCATTTTTGAGTCTTCTCTGAACTTGTAACTCATTTTTCCTCTGAAAGTTGTTCCCAAAAATCTCCACAACCTCTGCCAGCCAAATTCAACAGAATTGAAGATTGTTGCAGACCAGTAACTCCTTGCGACCGAAAATCATACCTTTCACGGGTATTTGTTGCCATTCCAACCTGTAAAAATCCTCAAATTCCAAGGAAAGTAAGCTAATTGAACTACCTTTTACTAAAGAAAGCTAAATTACTCTTATGAGAAAGTCTAAAAACCTTCAAAATACAAGGGAAAGCCTCTCAAATTTTCTCCAGAATCCACTGTTTCCATTTTTAAGGTTTTAACCTATTCCAAGATCATTTTCACTACTGAATTTGATCTAGAAGACCTTGTGCACTGTAAAAATCTGATTTTTCCTCATAAACCCTCGCCCAGATTCTGAATTCTTCCCAAATATGCTTAATTGACCTTCTGTTTCTCAAGAGAACTTAGAAAACTATATAATCTTGCTTTTTTCATTTAAAATGACCAAGAAACAGGTCACCCCTAAAACTAGAGGTCCTAAATCTCAGAAGCCTGCCTCTAGCAAGCTTCCAAATCCTAAACCTCCCAAAATTGATAAACCTACTCCTATCTTAACTACTGATTCCTCTGAAGTAGTTAGACCATTACAGCCTCCTATCACTTCTAAAGAAAGCAATCCATTGATTGACTTAGATTCCAGAATTGCTGATGCCACTCTAGAATTTGATCTTCTGGAAGTATATAGCTGGTGCCAGGAAAAATTTGAAAAGAAAGTGGCCAATGACATACCTGTATGGGAGTCCAATTTTCCCAAGTATGTGGTTCCCATCATCCATCTTGCTCAGGATTTCATCAGGTTGTGTCAGATGCATTATATTCCTGATCAAAGGTGCATGGTTAATAAAGATAGTGAGGTCTTATTTTACATAACTGTTGAATCAATTAATGACATGCTCGAGCTAAGCCATGACCCATTTGCAGTATCATTGTCAATTGAAGACTTGACTCAGACATATTTAGAGCTTGATTTCCCTAGGAATTTTGGAATCCTTCAAAACTTCATGCCCAATCATGTCAACCTTCCCAAGGTCAATCCTCCTTATGATACCTTTGATTTTCCTGAAGGCTCCAGACAGGTCATTTCCATGCTGTCATTTATTTTAGGCTATGTTAATGATGAATTCACAGATGCCTCCATTTTAGGGTTCCTCTCCACTTTGTCTCCTGGGCAACATACAAAATTGGTCTTTAACTTTGCCAAATTGATTGAAGACAATATTCATTATCGGTTAATAAAATTACCTGATGAAGGAGTGTTCAGATATACTTCATATCTGTTACATCTCTTCTTGTTTTCTCAAGAAGATAATTTTCCCTTTGCATTACAGAAGATGGATATGGAAGGAAAACCACTTTCAGTGATATTTTGGACCTCTCTTCTAAGAAAGAATAGCAGTGAGTACAGTTACAATGATTTCAACGACTTATTTATCAGACGTGCTATCAGTTTATTGGATAAAGCAGAACCAACAAGAATAAATGAAGAAATCAAAATGATTTTACAGTTATCTGAAAACTGTAAAGTGGGTGATTTGTATTTGTATAAAAATCACACTGAGATTAAAATATATGGTACAATATTGGCCCCATATAAATTTCAAAATTTTTTAACCATCAAGATCTTTGCTCTGGAATACATAAGACAAATTTTGAATTCAGAAGCAGTAAATTTTATAGCATAAAAAAACAAGGCACAATTCAAATTAAAAAGTCAAATTGGCCCTTTTATAGTTAACAGTAGGGATGCCTTGAAAGAAGCAACCAACAAACTATCAACATTAAAGTTTCAGGAAAGTTTTTAGTGTAGCCATGACCCTCGTGGTATTATAAATAATCTCAGTGTCCAATGTAAATTGCCTCCATTCATCCACGAATCAAATCCAATAATTGAAAAATATGCCAATCAATTGGAATGAGAGCCAAATACTTTGATTGATGATGATGCACGAGGAATGCAGAATGTTGATACACAGGGAACACAGGTGAATAATGTACAATTAGTTATAGTGAACCAATCAACAGAGATATCCAACAAAAGACCAAGGAAGAAAGAAGGATATTTGGCTGAAACAATCATTGAAAACAAATTCAAAACAATATACAACAAAAAGGCAAAAATGACTACTTTCGAAAAAGAAGGAGTCATAGATGTGGATGATATTAACGAGCAGCAGACAGATGATGAAGCCACCATCATTGTGAATGCGACACTCAGAGAAATTCAAAATGAATAGGTACAAGCACATGGTAAAGGCAAAGAGATGGTTGAAATGGAAATGGATACAGAAGCTCCCTCTTCTTCTAAAACAACTGAAGAAAATGATTTTGATATTCAGAAGAGGTTCAAGCTAATCAGGGAGAAAAATGAAGAAATCAAAAATGAATTTTATTCTAAACTTCTGAACGAAAAACCAGGAGATAAGGACAGATTAGTAACTGAATTTGATTACTCAACCAACCAAATGATCATGTCTTTTCTCCAACCAGTGGTAGAAAATCCAAAATCAGCTTCAGACTACAGAAAGACAGAATTTGCAGTAAATGTTGATACTATTCTTGAACTAGATCAAATAGATTTCCATAAGAGTGCATCAGAAATGTTATATTCAAAGGTAGTAAGAAAAACAATGAGTGCTACCATGCTCCCAAATAATGTATCCAACTTGCAAACTCAAATGAAGTTGGATAGAGCATCTTTACATGCCAAGGATTTGAGAATAAAATCCTTAGAAGAGTTGGTAATTGAGTCTGGAGCAGATCCTTATAATACTGAAGCTGCTAAGAAGTTAATAAGATAGAAGAATGATGATATTACAGCCTTAAGAAAGAAGCTCAAATTACCACAGAGTGAGCATCCTCAAACAAAAGAAGTTCTTCAGGAAAATACAGAGAAAGAGGAAACAATGCAACTTGTTTTGAAAATGACAGCCGAGATAAAAGAGATGGAAAACCAAATAGAAGCTTTAATGTAAGAAAATGAAATTTTGAAGAAAGCTCAGCAAGTTTCCAATCCTACAGCTATTCCAACTGTAAGTACAGTTGTTCCCTTAACATTGGCAGAACATTTCGCACCAAAAGGAGTATTGGCAACTGCAGTGTCAATCACTTCTAAAGACATCTCTACGACTTCTTCATCAACATCACAGGTAAATACAATAGGGGAAATAGCTGCCATAGTCAAGGCTATGAAAGACATGTCCATAAAATATAAAGAAATATTCAACTTAAAAGGCACCATCAGAAATCTGGAAATATCCAACAGAGATGCCTTAATCACTTCCAAAGGACATGAACAGAGGGCCAACAGATTGCAGGAACAGGTTAAAATTCTTCAACAACAGGTAAATCTCATTGAGCAGATATCCTGCATTAAAAATTATCTTTGGAATAACATCATTCAGGGCATACATTTGCAATGGCCCTCAATCCAAATAATTTATGAACAAAAAGAGTTACTTAAAGTAGCACAGATAGAGATACAGAAGACAAGAGAAGAAATGGATGATAAGCCTGCTCAAGCCTTAAGACTTATCACATTTCTGAATAGCAAACACAGGGAAGAACTTAAGGAGCTAAAAATCCAAGACAGAACTAAAAGTATACTCCAAATCAAAAAGGTCCTAAATAAAAGAAACATGATGAATAATTTGGATGACAGGTGCAAAGATATGAACTTGGCTATCACCAGATTTGAGGCCAAATACACAGTACTATCACAAGCAGGTTTACCAGATATTCATGCATTGAATGAAAAGTTAATTCCACAAAAATATTATGACAACAAAATCAAGGCATATGCCAAAGAGCAGGTCAATAAACCTTTACCTCAGGGGTCCCCTACTGGTAAAGTCATTTTGGAATATTTTGAAAACTTATTCTTTTTTCAAAATGAGATCAAGCATATTTTTGTGGTTAAGCCCAATTTTGCAAAGTATACAGAGGCAGATGAAAGTTACAGGAAGCTAAAGAGCATGAAAATTCCCAATGCAGAGCAATGGCAGGAATTCACTGATTTACTATGAAAATTTGCAGTTAAAGTATATCAAGATGAAAAATCAATGGTAAAAGAGTATCAGTGGTCAAAGTGTATCAGTGGTAAAAGAGTATCAGTAAAAACAAATGTTACTATTGGTTATTTTTCAATTACAATAGTAAAATAGTGAGAAAACAGAGTTAAAGAGTATCAGAGCAGAATGTAAAAGAGGAAAAGTGCACTACAAGTCATCTTCCACAAGATAATGCCCCAAGTGCCAGCAATACTTCCATCTAAACAAAAAATTAGTTTGATTAGATAAACTGTTCTATTTTTCTCGTAAAAGAGGATAGCTTGCCCATCTGTTTTGCAGCTGTCCCTCTTCTTATGTAATAATTCCTATTTTTTTCTTGAGATATTTTCTCACACTTTTGAGATATTTTGTAAGAAATTTATTTGTATAAATACTTCACTCTTTAAAGTATTTTGTGTGGAATAAAATTATCAAGACTATTATAGACTTTTTTGTTGAAACATTGGGATTTCATGTGAGTTAAGTTGAAGGAATAGGCTGGA
Organism: Pinus albicaulis; assembly: GCA_034641835.2. Lineage (NCBI taxonomy): Eukaryota > Viridiplantae > Streptophyta > Pinopsida > Pinales > Pinaceae > Pinus > Pinus albicaulis. Next base: position 69,759,823 of record CM076579.1, read on the forward strand.
AACTGAAGCAAATAGACATCATAACTAATGATCCTCATGCTGATTAGATGCGTATTGTATCTTCCCGTTTTCATTGTTTATTTCTTTAAGTTTCATTCATACATCTTATGTTATTTTCCATCTTAAATGAATAATTAGGAAAGATATTACAAAATCAGTGTAAAAAGCTCTCTTTTCTTACTAGTTTTCATGTTTATGTTTTTTGCTGATTTCCAGACTTTAGAATTCTTAATTTCTCTTTAGTCTCGTTTGACCTCAATTTCCCTCTTCCTTTCTATGATCTAAGGATTCTTAATTTCCATTAGTATAGATCATACCACTTCATCAAAATAGCTTTTCAAAAACCCTTAGAAGATCATCTATCTTGCCCTTAGTATATTTGTTCTTTTGACCTTAGTTTTCTAGTTTTGTTTGCTATAAATTTGACTCCATTTCCCAATGGTTAGGTATATATTTCTATGGTTTACCTTGTAGTCCTTTATTCCTACCAACATTCAAAAAATCAAACCAAATTGTCCACTCTTAGCTAGCCTAAAATCCATTACAAAACAAAACTAAATCTTAAGGAGAGATCCCTCTCCGGAATTCAGGAAGGCTAGATCCTAAAATCTAAAAGAGGTTCTTGGTTACCCCTGGTTTTCTTTAACTATAAACCAAAATCCCACGACCTAAGAATTACTAGGGTGATAACAGAGTGAACCTGCGAAGTCGTCACTGTTCCATAAGAACCAGTGTCAACCACAAAAGAGGAAGCAATCCATGAAGAACATAAAGATAAAAAAGAAATAACTCACGAGGTCGATACTATCCCACAAGAACCAGTATCGACCACGGAGGAGGAAATAATTCACAAAGGACAGGAGGAAAAAAGGGAAACAATACTCAAAATCGACGCTGTGCCACAAGAACCAGTGTCGACTAAAGTAAGAGTGCATGAAATTCTGGACCAAACTGGAAATAAGGATGATGAGGTTATTCCTCGCTCTAAGTTCCAATCTATAATTCCTAGAGGGGTGAGGGGATTTTTCTTATCCCAATTATTAATGGAATAAATAACTGTCCCATCGGTGCTTAATTTTGTCAACCCAGGAAAGGACATGGCCAATATTAGCCCAGTAATTGTTGAATCTCAGTTGGAGCACCCAGAGGCTCATAAAGAAGATGAAATTCCTGTGGAAACACCAGAACATAGGATGGTCGATGAAAGCACTAAGAAAACAACAAAATTCCCTGAGGTAAATGCAGAGGAAAATGCCCCTGAGGACAGGGAGCCCAGCGAGAAAGACTTAATAGAGGAACCAGCTGATAACATTGACAATATTCCACCACCTCCTGAGCCTGTTACAGGCCTAGGAAATGAATTTATTGTTAAACAAGAATGGATTGAACAATGCGAGCAAAGAAGATTACCTCTCAAGAAACGGTATCAGCTGAAGTTCACTAAAACCATGAGAATGAAGAAGGAGGTTCGAGTGTTGAAGAGGCAAGTTTCCCGGTTGAAAAAGAAGGTAAAAGTTTACAAGTGGAAGGTGGTAAAGCAAAAAAATTGAGGTTTCTTATACAGCTACACTGACTGGTCCGATTGAATGGTTATTTGAAGGACAAGAATTTTTCTTAGCCGTAGAAATCCAGAGGTGGCAGTTTGCTAAGAATGGACATAAGAAAGAGACAATACGGGTGCGAGAACAGGCTGCCAGGATCATTACAGGATACATAGACTAGTTAGATAAGGCGCAACTGAAGCAAGCTAAAAAAAATGCCAGAATAGATGAATAAGAAGAACAAGTGCAGCTACTACAATCAGATAAGGAGAAGATGTTCTTCCTGGTACAAAAAGTAATGGCCTGCAGACCTCCTGCAGTTAGCTATGCCTTATTCCTTCATGAACGATTTCTTTTATTTTGTATTGAAAGTATATATAAGGAGATTTGGCACGAGATTTAGGACCCCATTCAATTTCTCCGTATCTTAAAAATTGATGATATCATAGGACAACACTTAATGTGCGAGTTATACATGCATGGTTACTTCTTGAGGCATGATCAGTCTTTTAACCTCGTTCCATTCGTGGGGGAAATTCATTTAAGAGATTTTCTCTCCTACACCATCAATCAGATTAAATGTAGAAAGGCCTATGATATGTTTGAGGAGAACCAATTCATAAGGCCACTAATGATGAGGAAGGAACATGACCAGTCATCAAATATTTATAACAAGAATTTTATCTTTCTAGAAAATGAGGGGCATAGAGAACACATGTTGACAACCCATAAATGGTGTGTTGATATTTGTGTCAAACATATTACAATGTTCTATAAGGAAGCGCTGGATAGTTGTCAGAGGAGGTGGATGTTTTCATCCTCAGTTGTCAAAGGAAGAGAACCATTTGGAGCACCTAAGTTTGCATGGGCTATAGAGAGGATGCCATGTTTTGTAGCACACATTCAAAAATGTGGGGTCAGATGGATGGGGCTGAGGTTTAAGTTTTCCCTTAATTGGTTGCCAGCCGAGAAATATACACCTGCATACAAAGTTGACCCTGACATGTGGAAGGATGTTGTTCTAACGGAAGGTTATAAACCCCTAGGACAGAAATGGCCGAATAATATGTTCTCACACAGCTTCATCCCAGTCACAGTCAATCCAACCCAGATCTGAGGAGATGACGAGCTGCATGAGGACATGTAGATAGACCAGTTGGGAAGAGATGTTGGGTACCGAATTTGTATACTTTTCTCTCCCATTTTCGCCCACCTTTCTATCTCTTTGTATCATTATTGTTCTTAAACACAAGAGGTAAACCCATTTATTTTATATTATATGGGATATTTGATTAATGAAGTAATAGTCAAGGAGGTTTTACCTTTTGCAACATTAACTATGATATTTTTATAGATTTGGAAAAAGCAGGAAGATTAAAGCTGTGAGTCATGGAGCAGCTCTTAATTTCCAGCACTATCTTCACATGCTGCTACAGCGCAACAGACTTTGTTTCACCCCATCAATATTTAAAGCTTTTTCATGGTTTCCTTTTGGAAAATAGGTTGTTGTTGTAACGAATTATATAATTGTAGATATGTATTTGTTAGAGAAAATCTCTGATTTCCTGAATAGTTGTATAAATAGGGCCTACAAACTGTGAATTGAGGTTAAGCAAAGAATATACAGATTTTGTAACAGAAGTATTTTCCAATTAATTGAATGCACATCACTCTATTGTTTCACTTGTAAATTGTGAGTTTGGCACAGCGTTGATTCGAGAGTTGAGCCCACTCTTCTGATCAACTACTGCATTATCTTTATTTTGGTTGATTTTTATATTTTACTTGGTTTTGTTACCGTTGTTCCAGTATAATACTTTAATTGCTGTGAGTGCCTTTTTAATTTTGCAATCCATTTTAATTGCTGTTATAGTAGTCTGTGTGTTCATTAATTTAATTTTGTGATCTAATAGTAGGTTATGTGATTTCTCTTGCATATATTGTTCACGTTAGTCTTGAAATAACTAATGCCCTAGGTTGATAATTTATGTGGAAAAAGGGTTTTAATATTTTTTACATCTGGACACCAACACTATCCTTTAAGAAGATTCATGAGTTTGGGGGTTCTCGATAAGGAAAATCCAGGTTTTCATGTCTCTTTTGATGATTCCTCCTCATCGACCCCCTCAGAGCTTTCCCAGGCAGTCACGGTTGACAGGGAAGAGACAAGGGAGGAAACAAATGCCAGAAATAGATTTGCCTAGGAGAAATTGAGGGTTGAATTGGCAGGGTTTGAGGACAAGCACCATTCTTGTCTTACTTCGGTGCTAGATATGGATAAAGAACAACTTATACTAGCTATTTAGCAAGCAGAATTGCAGCCCTCGGCTTCTGGAGCCCAATATCGAGCTTTGGAAATCATCCTCAACTTAACCAACATTCCCCTGTTAGACAAGCTAGAATTACACCACTGTATTGGGGAGATGCTACGGATTGAGGTCGTGAAACATGCAGTAGCCTTGAAGAAGCTTGAAAAGAAGTACAATTGGGTAATAGAGCACCAGAAGAGAGAGAAGGCTAGTGCCATAGAAAACCACACCCAGCTGGAAGCCCTCAAGAAAATGATAAGGGAGAAAGGAGTTGATAAAGATGCAGCGTGACAAAAAATTATTGCCAACTTAGAAGTGGAAAACCTCGAGCTGAAGTGAAAGCTAAACATGTCTTGTGAGGAGCATGTGTAGACAGATGAGCTTATTCAGGTAGAAAAGGAAAAATCAGCTCTCGTTGACTTACTCACTAGAGAACATGAAGAAAATGCACAAAAGGACATGGAAATTGCTAGACTGAATCAGAGGTTGTTAGACTGGTAGGTCAAATGGGACTAGAATATATGCGTGAACCCTATTTCAGGTAAGCCTGGGATAGCTCATCAATAACTCACCAAGGCCCTATCTGATCTGAAGATGTCAAAGGATGAGACCCGCTTAGTTCGCCAACAACTAAAGGACACTGAGGCTGTGCTAACGGAAAATCAGAAGGTGACGACATCCCTACAAAGGGAGGTAGAAAAACTGTGCGAAGGAACTCAGGTGCAAGATGCTAGAGAAAACTAATTACTTGTCATTTAATTTGTCAACCCGGGGATTTTGTAAGATTATAAACCATGCGTGCACTATATGGCTATAAATTATCTTTTATTTTAGATCAATCTAACTACAGAATAACGAAAACCAATTCATATAATTTATGAAATCAAATGATGAAAATGAAATTCAACAAACCTATGAAATCAAGTAACGAAAAGAAAGAAAAACAATTTCAAAAGAAAATATAGCATGCAAACACACTTGCAGGAATTGAAATTTTAATCTAAGAAATCATTTCAAAGCATGTAAAGAAAAACAACGAATGTATATTTAGTTACTCCAACATTCAATTATGAAGTATGATCTTCTTTAAATGGTGTTAAGAAACCAATTATACTTGATGATCTAGAAAATCAAATAAGTCATGCAGAAGGTAACTCATTAATTGCTTTCATTAAACATTCAATCATCCAATTTATGAAGTATGACTAAGTGAGGATTTGAAGGCAAAATGTAAAATCATAAAAAAATAATGCATATTTGATTTTCTTCAACATTCAATATGAAGTATTACCCTCTTCAAGTGCTGTGTAAGAAGTCAATTATACCTTAGTCTCTAAATTCCTAGAAAGAAAATAACAATGTGCAGAGAAAATTCAATCACTTTATGCATTAGACATTCAACCATTCAATTTAGGATCATTATCATCTTGAAATTTCTTTTGAAAACATCCATTAACACAGTTAATTGACAATTCTATTCTGAGAAAATTAATGACAAAACAATAAGGAAACTAGACAACTGTGTGTTATTAATTCTTCAATCTTGATTTGATTTGGAAAATAGAGTTATCTATCTTCTCGAAATATCTTATAAGAACAATTATTACACAGTTATTCTAAAACTAATACTTAAGAAAGCAAATAAAATTTAATCTATAAAAGCAAGTAAATCTCACACATTTTAGGCAACTGATCTAAAAGTATGAGAGATCATAAATTGAGATGATCCATATGTATGCAAAACCAAATCAAAATGAAGGAACATTCATGAGTAAGGTGCCACAATCTAATTATGTATTCAAAGCTTGAGCATAACTCCAATTTTACACATGATTTGATAGGATAAAGCTTCCCCTATTTATACAAAAAGATGAGAAGCTATCTCATTAATGACAGTCCATGAATATCTCCCTATATCTCTAGAGTTACAATCAAAATATGAAGTGATAAGGCACCTGTCTTCGTAGAGTTACAATAGAAATAGGAAATGAGACACATATCCTTGTGATCCCATGATCTTCTCCATCCAAATTCGAATTTGTCCTTAGGAGGCCACATAAGAGCCTTTTGGAGGCTTCTTTTTAACCTACACATGGCAACAAAATAATTCCACTTGATAGGTATAAGTATGTGCATATTATTTTCTAATTTTTAACCGGAAATTCACTTAAAAATGCTAAGAATTAATAAAGTTTGGAAAAACATAAATGTAACCCAATAGTGGTAATGGTAAGGTAAATGTAATGAAATGGAGGTGGAGTGAAGGTGATAATATGGAAATGTAAGTAAAAATGCAATGGAAGTAAATGACAATTTCAAGGCCCAACATACCCCCCAACTGAAGCTATTGCATGTCCTCATGCAATCTATTACATTAATTCTTTTTTATCCTTTGAGATTTGTCTTAACTTTGCATGATATCATTTGATAACTTCGTACTTTTGCAAAGTATTTTAGTTGAAGTGCAACATGGTTGGTTCTTGTGTTTCAACCATATTTTTTTGTTGCATTCAATTTTTATCTTTGAGATTTTCATAATGATAATTTGATTATTGTTGCAAAGTATATTTCTATTGGATTTCATCATGGTTGGTTATTTTGTGACAACCATGATTGTGTTTGTATCCAATTATCTTTTTGAGTAGTTTTGAAAAGCCATTGTATGCTCATAATAATAATGTAATAGTTAATATATTTTTAAAGTATGTGGACTTTTGAATGTGGTATGAATGTTGAAAAATGTGAATATGAATGTATCGCCCCCCCTCTCCCCCCAATTGATGGTATTGGCAATTTTATGAAATGAGGAAAAGAAGTGATTTTTCTGAAAATTATTATTCTATCTTTTTAAGGAATTCTATGGTAAAAGGTTAGAAACTCACATACCTTAACTTACCCTTTGGAAATGTATGAGCTATATATGTGGAGGCTGCAAAATTCTGATCATAATATTCTTGATGTGGTTGTACAAGTTATGTATAAAAGATTCAAGATGAATTTTTATTGCTTCTACTAAAATTGCTGAAATTGCTACAATATGGTGGCTGCAAAATTCTGATCATAATCTTTTTTATGTGGTCGTAGAAGTTATGTATAAAAGAGTGAAGATGAATTTCTATTTCTTCTACTAAAACTGCTGAATTTGCTGCAAAATGGTGCTAATTCTGTAGCGGTCCTCTAATTCTGCAGTTGCAGAATGGTGTTGATATATTGTGGATGCATATATTCTTCATTTGCTTTAAAATGCTGAATATGATAGTCTTCATGTCTTCAAAAATAGTTGGCATAATTCTTGCTATGTGAATAGATGTTTTGATGTCAAACATAGCAGGAAATGTTTGACTTAGTGGTCATTAATGGATGCCACTAGTCAACATGAGAACTCTCACCATTGATGACAATGAGAGTCAAGAAGCTGAAACACATCTTGCTATGTATGAATAACTTTGTTGTTGTCTAGTACATAGAAGATCCGAGGAAGAAGGGGCATTAATGTATTCCCATTGTTCCTCAGCAAGAAGACTTGTCATTAAGTCATGCAAGCCTCAAGGTGTTTTTGTAAGGATTTTAGACTCAAAGGACTATGGACTCAATAATTTGCATTGAAGCAAGGTTTATTTGTGAAATTAAAATGATAGGAGAATGAAAATGGAAAATGAAAATGGAAAATAACACTGGGCAATAAGCATGTAAGTGAGATTCTTTCTTTTATTTGTGGTTTAGGAGTGGAAAAAGAGCAATGGAAATTATATGTGAATAAAGGAAAATGAATAGCTGAATCTTACTAGGAAAATAAACGTGACTTTCTTTGAATTGTTTGGTTGGATTTATAATTCAAAAGGGAGGAAAATTAATGGTCTTGATGGATATGGCCATGGATTTGTTCTTATGTTTCTCATGAAGTTTTTCCTTTGAAGGCTAATTGTACGCTCAATTAGTTTTCTTCAATGATCATTCAATAATCCCAAACCTGCAAAAAAATTGGCACTAAAACATAAAACGTGAGTGTGTTAAAAAATAAGTGATCAATTCCTTTCCGATACATACGTAAAAGAGTTAACGCCAATTGAAACGGATTTTTAAGGAAAATCAAAAGTGTTATATTCAGTCCAATTCATGATATCAATAACAATCCATTTTTAAGAAATAACCATAAAAAATAAATCAACTCCCTGTTGTCGGATGACTTCATGCAATGTGTTCAATAATATGATTAGCATCACAAAGATTCGCTGCATCCTGCAAGTTAAAGGTTCATAGAAAAATACACAGCAATAATATTTTTAATGCTAAATATTGAGAAATCATCTAAATAATCTTTCAGTTATTTCACAAGTCATTATTAAATCTTTCAAATTGAATCGTCATATGTGTTGCAATATATATATATATAATTTTTAATTTATTTATTTAAAAAAAAAAAAATTAATAGAATAATGTTCTTGGAGATTTCATGATCCATTTACGTCTAGGAAAAAATAAAATATTTGATGCAATTGAAGGATGATCTATTATGTTGGAAAAATGCCAAGTGAAATTGAGCATGTGAAATTTGTCACAACTCTATCAACTGATTTTTTTTTTTTAATTATTTATTTTTAATCATGAGACACATGTGTCTAGAATCAAATTTATTAAATAAAATTGGATTCTTAGACCACTTTCCATGTCGAGCAGAGTATGTTATTAACTTGGATTCTTCTGCTTTCAACTTCCCATGTTTAAACAATTCGAAACAATCGTTTTTTCTTCGCATAATCTGCAAAATGGAGCTCCAAAGAACCTTTAATTTCTCCCAAATCACTGCTAATTTCAACAAATTGCTATATGTTTACCTAATTCACATCCTTCCCGAAGAAAACCCATGTTTTAGATTTTCCTAATTAGCCTTTGTCTGCTCAGAAAATGCGTTTTAAAATCGCGTTTTTTTAATAGTAACACATTTCTGGCAATTTCTTTTCTGGCAATTACTTCTGCAACAAAATAAAATTATCGTGGTTAGAATTTTTTATTTGCAGGTTTTGATGTGTAATGGATTGTATCTCACAGAGAAGTTCAGATTGATCACCCTCATTCCAATTACCTGCAATGAAATTTGCAATCTTATCTTCATCAGCAATCAACAATCTTCTCTTCATCAACAATTTCTTGATGTGATACACTTTCATTGTCTGTCTCTGCAATTGAATCTACAATCTTCTCTTCATCGACAATTTGAAATCTTCTCTTCATCAACAGTCTGCAATCTTCTCGTCATCAACATTTTCTTCATGTGATACACTTTCATTGTCTGTCTCTGAAATTGAATCTGCAATCTTCTCTTCATCAACAATTTGAAATATTCTCTTCATTAACATTTTATTTATCTGATACACCTTCATTGTCTGTCTCTGCAACTTTTAAAATCGATTTCTAATAACTGTTGCTTGAGGAAGATCGAATATGGAAATGAGAATGTTCATTTTTTATTGCAGTGCATGGGTCTTTGTGTGGATTTTAGGCCTGCACATATGCATAAGGCCAAGCCAAAGCCTGTCCTCATGCATATGCATGGGCCTCCTTTCCATGGGCCAAATTTTTTTTCTTATGTTTTACTTTTCTGGTTTTTTGTTTTGTTTTTGTTTTGTTTATTTGTTTTTTTTTTAAAGAAAAATTGTGCACATGCAATTCAATAAATTAGAAAAATATTGAGAGGATGAAAAACATTAAAATTTGCAGAACCAATAAAAGGATCATGACTCAAACGACGATTTTCAATAGAATTGTAGATTAATTTCCAGCAAATTTTTAACGAATTTTTTTTTTAATTTTAATTTTTAAATTGACTAATCTGATTTTCTGATCTTCCAGGCGCAACGAGGTGCACGAAGAGAGAATACTAGTCAACTTCGTCAAATAAATTCATATTTTCACACACAAATTTTATTTTTGATGGTGATAAAAAACGAAGTGATTCTTAATGTGTCACTGAAATTTATTCAAAATGAATTAATCAACGTTGATTATTATTTTATTTTTTTGGAAACAAAATAAAAAAAATTCTAAATTATAACTTTTTTATTTTTATTTTTCCTATCTATTTAAAAAAACGATTATTTATTTTTATTTTTAAGTATCTTCATGCTTCCAATGAAGCCATTTAGGGAATAATTTTTTTGAAATGCTCATATCCAAACTTGAAAAATGTACCTGATGGTTTGTAAAGATATGTGAAATCGACTTGTCCTTTCGATTTGCCGCAAGAATCTCTTGAAGAATATATGAATGTTGTGGTTCAATCACTTTTTGATACCATTCCTCAATGTAGTATTTGAGCTGCATTCTAGATTCTATGTCCATAAATGGTTAGTAAAAACTAAAAAATAAATAAAATACACTCTAGACTGAAAGCTAGTTCCTATGCACACTTCTCCGGCAACGACACCAAAAAGTTTGGGCAAAATAATTGCCTGTCATTTAATTTGTCAACATAGGGGTTTCGTAAGCTTGTGAAGCATGCGTGCACAGTATGTGCTAGAAATTATCTTTCATTTTAGATCAATCTAGCTATATAATAATGAAAACCAATTCATATAATCTGTGAAATCAAATAATGAAAATGAAATTCAACTAACCTATGAAATCAAGTAATGAAAATAAAGAAAAAAAAATTCAAAAGAAAATATAGCACGCAAACACACTTGTAGGAATTGAAATTTTAATCTAAGAAAGAATTTCAAAGCATGTAAAGAAAACCAACTAATGTATATTTAGTTATGCCAACATTCAGTTATGAAGTATGATCTTCTTGAAATGGTGTTAAGCAACCAATTATACTTGATGATCTAGAAAATCAAATAAGTCATGCAGAATGTAACTCATTACTTTCATTCATTAAACATTCAATCATCCAATTTACGAAGTATGACTAAATGAATCTCCTTGAATGATCTTTAGGAATACCAGTGATGCAACTAAGTGAGGATCTGAAGGAAAAATGTAAAATCATAAACAACTAATGTATATTTGAATTTATTCAACATTCAATATGAAGTATTACCCTCTTGAAGTGTTGTGTAAGAAGTCAATTATATCTTAGTCTCTAAATTTCTAGAAAACAAATAACAATATGCAAAGTAAATTCAATCAATATATGCATTAGACATTCAACCATTCTATTTAGGATCATTATCATTTTGAAATGGAGTTTGAAAACATCCATTAACACAGTTAATTGACAATTATATTCTGAGAAAATAAATGACAAAACAGTAAGGAAACTAGGCAACTGTGTGTTCTTAATTCTTAAATCTTGTTTCGATTTGGAAAATAGAGTTATCTATCTTCTCGAAATATCTTATAAGAACAATGATTACACAGTTATTCTAAAACTAATTCTTAAGAAATAAAATAAACTTTAATCTATAAAAGCAAGTAAATCTCACACATTCTAGGAAGCTGATCTAAAAGTATGAGAGATGGTAAATCTAGATGCTCCATATGTACAAAAAAAACAAATCAAAATGAAGGAACATTCATGAGTAAGGTGCCAAAATTTAATTATGTATTCAAAGCTTGATCATAACTCCAATATTACACATGATTTGATAGGAGAAATCTTCCCCTATTTATACAAAAAGATGAAAGCTATCTCATTAATGAGAGTCCATGAATCTCTCCCTATATCTGTAGAGTTACAAACAAAATATGAAGTGATAAGGCACATGTCTTCTTAGAGTTACAACAGAAATAGTAAATGAGACACATATCCTTGTGATCCCATGATCTTCTCCATCCAAATTCGAATTTAGCCTTAGGAGGCCACTTAAGAGCCTTTTGGAAGATTATTTTTGACCTACACATGGCAACAAACTCATTCCACTTGTTAGGTATAAGTATGTGCATATTATTTTCTAATTTTTAACCACAAATTCACTTAAAAATACTAAGAATTAATATAGTTTGGAAAAACATAAATGTAACCCAATAGTGGTAATGGTAAGGTAAATGTAATGAAATGAAGGTGGAGTGAAGGTGATAATATGGAAATGTAAGTGAAAATGTAATGGAAGTAAATGACAATTTCAAGGCCCAACATACCCCCCAACAGAGGCTATTGCATGTCCTCATGCAATCTATTACATTAATTCTTTTTTTCCTTTGAGCTTTGGCTTAACTTTACATGATATCATTTGATAACTTCATACTTCTGCAAAGTCTTTTAGTTGAATTGAAACATGGTTGGTTCTTGTGTTTCAACCATATTTTGTTGTTGCATTCAATGTTGATCTTTGAACATTGCATAATGATAATTTGATAATTGTTGAAAAGTAGATTTCTATTGTATTGCATTATGGTTGCTTCTTGTGTGACAACCATGATTGTGTTTGTATCCAATTATCTTTTTGGGTATTTTTGAAAAGCCATTGTATGCTCATAATAATAATGTAATAATTAATATCTTTTGAAATTATGTGGACTTTTGAATCTGGTATGAATGTGGGAAATTGTGAATATCAATGTACCCTCCCCCCCCCACCCCCCTCCAACTGATGGTATTGGAAATTTTATGAAATAAGGAAAATAAGTGTTTTTTCCAAAAATTATCATTCTAGCTTTTCAAGGAATTCTATGGTAAAAAGGTAGAAAATGACATACCTTAACTTACCCTTTGGAAATTGATGAGCTACATATGTAGAGGCTGCAAAATTTTGATCATAATCTTCTTTATGTGGTTGTACAAGTTATGTATAAAAGATTCAAGTTGATTTTTTATTGTTTTTACTAAAACTACTGAAATTACTGCAATATGGTGGCTGCAAAATTCTGATCATAATATTCTTCATGTGGTCATACAAGTTAAGTATAAAAGATTCAAGATGACTTTTTATTGCTTCTACTAAAATTGCTGAATTTGCTGCAAAATGCTATTAATTCTGTAGCTGTCCTCTGATTTTGCAGTTGCAGAATGGTGCAGATATGTTGCGGCTGCATATATTATTCATTTGCTTCAAAATGCTGAAAATGATAGTCTTCATGTCTTCAAAACTCGTTGGCATAATTCATGCTATGTGAATAGATGTTCTGATGTCGAACATAGCAGGAAATTGTTGACTTAGTGGCCATTAATGGATGCCACTAGTCAACACGAGAGCTCTCACCATTGATGACAATGAGAGTCAAGATGCCCAAACACATCTTGCTAGGTACGAATAAATTTTTTGTTGTTGAGTACATAGAAGATCCGATAAGCAAGGGACATTAATGTATTCCCATTGTTCGTTAGCAAGAAGACTTGCTATTAAAGCATGCAAGCCTCAAGGTGTTTTTGTAAGGATTTTAGACTCAAAGGACTATGGACTCAATAATTTGCATTGAAGCAAGGTTTATTTGCGAAATAAAAATGATAGGAGAAGGAAAATGGAAGATGAAAATGGAAAATGACAATGGACAATAAGCATGTAAGTGAGCTTCTTTATTTTATTTGTGGGTTAGGAGTGGAAAAAGAGCAATGGAAATTGTATATGAATAAAGGAAAATGAACAACTGACACTTGCCGGGAAAATAAATGTGGCTTGCTTAAAATTGCTTGGTTGGATTTATAATTCAAAAGGGAGGAAAAGTAATGGTCTCGATGGACATGGACATGGAATTCTTCTTATGTTTCTCACAAAATTGTTCCTTTGAAGAATAATTGTGTAGTCAATTAGTTTTCTTCAATGATCATTCAATAATCCCAAACCTGCAAAAAAACTTGGCACTAAAACATAAAATGTGAGTGTGTTCAAAAAGAAATGAACAATTCCTTTCCGATATATACGTAAAAGAGTTAATGCCAAATGAAATATATTTTTAAGGAAAATCAAAAGTGTCATATTCAATCCAATTCATGATATAGATAACAATCCATTTTTAAGAAATAACCATGAAAAATAAATCAACTCCCTGTTGTCGGATGACTTCATGCAATGTGTTCAGTAATATGATTAGTATCACAAAGATTCGCTTTGTCCTGCAAGTTGAAACTTCATAGAAAAATACACAGTAATAATATTTTTAATGCTAAATATTGAGAAATCATCTAAATAATCTTTCAATTGTTCCGCAAGTCATTTTTAAATTTGTCAAATTGAATCGTCATCTATGTTGCAATATATATATATATATATATATATAATTAATTAATTAATAAATTGATTTTTTATTTTTATTTTATAATAGGATAATGTTTTTGGAGATTTCATGATCCATTTAAATATAAAATAAAATAAAATATAATGATGCAATTGATGGATGATCTATTATGTTGGAAAAATGCAAAGGGGAATTGAGCATGTGAAATTTGCCACAACTCTCTCAACTGATTTTTTTTATTATTTATTTTTTAATCATGAGACACATATGTGTCTAGAATCAAATTGATTAAATAAAATTGGACTCTTAGACCACTTTCCATGTGGAGCAGAGTTTGTTATTAACTTGGATTATTCTAGTTTCAACTTGCCATATTGAAACAGTTCAAAACAAATCGTTTTTGCCTCACGTAATCTGCAAAACAGAGCTCCGAAGATCCCTGAATTTCTCCCAAATGGCTGTGAAGTTCAGCAAATTGCTATAGCATTACCTAATTCACGTCATTCTCAAAACAACCCATGTTTTATTTTTTCCTAATTAGCCTTGGTTAGCCCAGAAAATGCGTTTTAGAATCGGGTGTTTTGAACAGTTACGCATTTCTGGCAATTACTTCTGCAACAAAATAAAATTGATGTGGTTTGATTTTTTTTATTTGCAGGTTTTGATGTGTAGTGGCTTTTTTGTCACAGATAAGTTCATATTGATCACCCTCATTCCAATTACCAGCAATGGAATCTGCAATATTCTCTTCATCAGTAGTCTGCAATCTTCTCTTCATCAACAGTTTCTTCATGTGATACACTATTATTGTCTGTCTCTGCAATTGAATCTACAATATTCTCTTCATCAACAATCTGAAATATTATCTTCATCAGCAGTTTCTTCATCCAATACACCCTCATTTTCTGTCTCTGCAACTTTTAAAATTGATTTCTAATAACTGCTGCTTGAGGAAGATCGAATATGGAAAAGAGAAGGTTCATTTTTTTATTGTAGTGAATGAGTCTTTGTGTGGATTGAAGGCCTTCACATATGCGTAAGGCCAAGCCAAAGGCTGGCCTCACGCATATGCATGGGCCTCCTTTCCATGGGCCAAATTTTTATTTATTATGGTTTTTTTCTTTTTAAGAAAAATTGTGCACATGGAATTCAATAAATCAGAAAAATATTGAGAGGATGAAAAACATTAAAATTTGCAAAACTGATAAAAGGATCATGACTCAAACGATGATTCTCAATAGAATTGTAGATCAATTTCCAGCAGAATTTTTAACGAAATTTTTTTTTTTGAATTTTAATTTTTAAATTGACTAATCTGATTTTCTAATCTTCCAGGTTACAACGAGGCGCGGGAAGAGAGCATACTAGTCAACTTCATTAAATAAATTCATATTTTCACAAACAAATTTTATTTCTGATGGTGATAAAAAATGAAGTTATTCTTACTATGTCACTAAAATTTATTCAAAATCAATTAATCAACGTTGATTATTATTTTATTTTTTTTGAAAACAAAAAGAAAAAAATTTCTAAATTCTAACTTTTTTATATTTTTATTTTTCGTATCTATTTAAAAAAAAACTATTTATTTATTTATTTTTAAGTATATTCTTGATTCCAATGAAGCCACTTATGGATTAGAATCTTTGAAATGCTCATATCCCAACTTGAAAAATGTACCTGATGGTTTGTAAATATATGTGAAATCAACTTGTCCTTTCGATTTTCCGCAAGGATCTCGTGAAGAATAGATTAATGTTGTGGCACAATCGCTTTTTGATACCATTCCTGAATGTAGTCTTTGTGCTGAATTCTAGATTCTCTATCCATAAATAGTTAGTAATAACTAAAAATAAATAAAATACACTCTAGACTGGAAGCTATTTCCTATGCACACTTTCCTGGCAACGACGCCAAAATGTTGGGGCAAAATAATTGTCTGTCATTTAATTTGTCAACCCGAGGGTTTCGTAAGATTGTGAAGCATGTGTGCACTATATGTGCTAGAAATTATCTTTCAGTTTAGACCAATCTAACTACATAATAACAAAAACCAATTCATCTAATGTATGGAATCAAATAGTAAAAATGAAATTCAACAAACTTATGAAATCAAGTAACAAAAAGAAAGAAAAACAAATTCAAAAGAAAATATAGTGCACAAACACACTTGCAGGAATTGAAATTTTAATCTAAGAAAACATTTCAAAGCATGTAAAGAAAAACAACTAATGTATATTTAGTTACTCCAACATTAAATTATGACGTATGATCTTCTTTAAATGGTGTTAAGCAACCAATTATACTTGATGATCTAGAAAATCAAATAAGTCATGCAGAAGGTAACTCATTAACTGCATTCATTAAACATTCAATCATCCAATTTATGAAGTATGACCAGATCAATCTCCTTGAATGATCTTTAGGAATATCAGTGATGCGACTAAGTGAGGATGTGAAGGAAAAAAAATCATAAACAACTAATGCATATTTGATTTTCTTCAACATTCAATATGAAGTATTACCCTCTTGAAGTGTTGTGTAAGAAGTCAATTATACCTTAGTCTCTAAATTCCTAGAAACAAAATAACAATATGCAATGTAAATTCAATCACTGTATGCATTAGACATTCAACTATTCAATTTAGGATCATTATCATCTTGAAATGGCTTTTGAAAACATCCATTAACACAGTTAATTGACAATTCTATTCTGAGAAAATGAATGACAAAACAGTAAGGAAACTAGGCAACTGTGTGTTCTTAATTATTCAATCTTGATTCGATTTGGAAAACAGAGTTATCTATCTTCTCGAAATATCTTATAGGAACAATGATTACACAGTTATTCTAAAACTAATACTTAAGAAAGCAAATAAAATTTAATCTATAAAAGAAATTAAATCTCACATATTTGAGGCAGCTGATCTAAAAGTATGAGAGATGGTAAATCGAGATTCTCCATATTTACGAGAAACCAAATCAAAATGAAGGAACATTCATGAGTAAGGTGCCAAAATATAATTTTGTATTGAAATCTTAAGCATAACTCCAATTTTACACATAATTTGATAGGAGAAATATTTCCCTATTTATACAAAAAGGTGAGAAGTTATCTCATTAATGAGAGTCCATGAATCTCTCCCTATATCTCTATAGTTACAATCAAAATATGAAGTGATAAGGAACATGTCTTCTTAGAGTTACAATAGAAATAGGAAATGGGACACATATCCTTGTGATCCCATGATCTTCCCCATCCAAATTAAAATTTGGCCTTAGCAGGCCATATAGGAGCCTTTTGGAAGCTTATTTTTTACCCACACATGGCAAAAAACTCATTCCACTTGTTAGGTATCAGTATGTGCATATGATTTTCTAATTTTTAACCACAAATTCACTTAAGAATACTAATAATTAATAAATTTTGGAAAAAAATAAATGTAACCCAATAGTGGTAACAGTAAGGTAAATGTAATGAAATGGAGGTGGAGTGAAGGTGATAATATGGAAATGTAAGTGAAAATGTAATGGAAGTAAAGGAAAATTTCAAGGCCCAACACAGGATAAGTCCATCAAGGACTTAAAGGGGAAGATCAAAGGAAATATGTCACTCATGGAAGCAAGGTCACTGGTTTGGGTAGACATCATAACAGAGGTTAAGCAGCATTGGGATCTCCTCATGTTGATAGATGACAAGAAGATTGCAATCCACTAGTTCAAAGCCTAGCTATAGGATGGATGCACAGACGGAGAAGCAAAGGCCACCATAGCCAAGAAATATATCTGGTACCTAAATTAACTCTCACCTTATGAAATTTGTGCGTAGGGAATACTTGATCGTTTTAGGACGGTTATGGAGGTCGGAAATCTAATCGAGAAAGAAACTGCACACGCAAACATGCTGGGTTGTTTGGCACTAGTCTTGAAAGGAGTGGAGAAGTTAGACCGGGAGTGGAACAACCTGGTAGAAGAAGGCCTCCCACCATGTTGGGATCCACAAACAGGCGCATTCCCTCAGCTAATGGCCTATGAGAAAAATATGTCAGAAATTATGGGCAATGCAAACACATCTTTGGAGAGAACAACCCGACTAAAAGTAGAGACAATAATAGCCACACTACACAAAGATTTATTCCTTCTCTGCCAGGTAAAATAATTCCTACCGTCTGTGTGGACTATACTAAGCTAACTAACATGAAATCCCTATTCAAGGCCACAACACAATGCCATCAATAGGGAACAGGTTGTGGAAAAGGTGTTGTGAATATGAGAATAATTTGATATCTTCTGCTTCTCATCAGCTGCCACCTCCTCCGGCTCATCCAATTGGATCATCTTCATCCTTAGCTTGGCCACGCCTACCACAGACAGACACTCCTTGGCAAAACATAAAATGATGAATCTCATGATTTGGCCCACGCATCCTATTTTATTTTTATTTTCTATATAATATAAAAACAGGTGAAATCTTGATTTCACCCTACACACTCTTTTTATTCTCTATTTTTTGTTATGTTTTAGTTATAGCCTGTGTTAGGCCATATTTTTTTATATGAGAGGTCGTTTTTCCTCATCATCGATTTTTTTTTTTTGATTATGACTTGAAACATACATATCTCGATAGAATATTTTGTCTAGGAAAATATCTGCTCTCAACGTTCATGTGAAAGACTATAAACGATCGGACCATAGACTTAAAAAATGTTTCAGATTTATAGCAAAAGAAGTGGTAGTCTGTGTATCATCATTTGCAATTTTGAGGCTTTCTCTTTTTGTATATATGAAGATCCATTTTGAAAGAGTAATAAAAATCTAGTCTGTTGCGATAATGGATTCCTACTGGAATGAATGAACAATATGTATTTTCTTGATGCAGTGTTTCAATTTAATGTTCATTGTGCTCATATTTCTTCTTGTTATTGTTTATTTTGGAATGCGGGTGTTCTACGAGTTGGATATGAATATATCTTTAATGGTACTCATGTCATGCTTTACAGTAACATCTTAAATATAGCTCGAGGCACGATTTATTTTGCAAGTTCCCTTTTCATATCGCTTTCTTCTAAGGTAATTTAAGGGCGGATTCTTGTGTTGGTATAAGCCCAACTTGCTTTGACTTTCCCCACATATACTTCACAGTGTCTCATCCCCATTACTTTTATATCTGTTCATTTGTCCCACATTCGACCCTACATGCAACAGCTTTATTCTATGACTGCTTCAGGCCCATTTTGAGTAGGCCTTTCTCTCTACAGTTAGAGCTCCTGGCTACCAGTATTCCTTCTCTGATATCCTGGGCCATCATTCAAAATATTTCAAATCCATTTCATATCAGGAGGTTCCCTCTCAAGCGTTAAGAATAATCCGAAAAACCTCTTGTCTTAAGATGTCCTAGGAACTGGTCTTTGGCAACTTAGGGTTGTCTCTAGGACTGACAACATTCGCTAAAAAACCTAAATTTCTACTGCATTTTCCCCTAATATTGTATTTCACCCTTTTTACCCCTTTTTTCTCACTCTTTTTGATAAAACCCACTTTCATTATCTTACTAACATCTATCCCTACCCCCCATAGTTTTCTCAATATTTTTCTGACATCCCTTTCCCTTCATTCCTTTCCCCCAATTTGTTATGATTTTCACTCTCTTCTGTTGATTAGGCATCATGCCCTTCTTTGTTTGAAATAAGGATTTTATATTAAAGTGAAGCTATAAAACATGGTAAATACTAGCGATATAAAGAAGCATAAGGGAGGAGAGATCTCTAGGTATGAGCCAACTCATATGCAAGATATTAACTCATCAGAGTTCATCAGAAAGTCATTTGAGTAAGCATGATGCCTATGGTTTTTTCAAAAAGTGAAATTTTTGGGCTACCATCATGATTTAATTAGAATTTTTGCCATCAACTTCAAGAAGGGACATGCCACTATAGTAGCGTTAAAATTCCCAATTTCAGAAGAGATCATAGCTCAAGCAACAACGATTCCTAATCAAGGTGAAATCTGGTTTAAGGGAATGGACTTGGATCTAAATCACTACAATTTTTTTTAAGCCACAGTACAAGGATTATCCTTCTCACATTTTTGGGAACATGTAGTTGTTAGATAAGTACAACCCTTTAATGAAGACCATCAATATGTACTTCACTTATGAGGCAGGCTTAGCAGGATTTATGAATATCACATCAGGTTACTAATGCATTTAACTTCTAAGAAGCCTGAAAACCCACCTAACTATCAATTTAAAATCTTAGTGAAGATGAAACAAAAGGTGTTGTCTCAAGGTAAAGATCATCAAGCTAGCCTCTTTCATCATGCGCTAGAGAAAATGCTAGTCCTTCACCAGCTATAAAAAATCAACATATCATGGGAAAGTTTCCTAGATACATCCGTTGTCCTACCTATCTCAATCCAGTCAAAAAGTCAAATCACTCCTTCATCATTATCCAGACCACAGGGAGTTGAATCATCAAGCAGGTCATCAGTAAAAAAATCTTAGTCTAAGGAAAAAAGGTTACCTAAGGAAATTTTTAATAAAAAAGAAGTTCATGATTAAACCATGGAAGTGGAATCACCTGTGAGCAGAGATGATTTACCCTTGAAAAATATAAAGGAGGTAAATCGTGAATTTGAGATGGATGACCTAGAAGAAAAACTTGTAAATAAGATAGTAGATGCCATAATCAAAGAGAAATATCCACAGATCAGAGAGTTGAAGGACGACCTAGCAAAAATCAATTTCATGGTGGCTTTCCTACAAGAGGAGAGAAAATAGTTGAAAAAAAACCTAATGTAGCAGAGTGAGTCGTAGGAAGACCTTCCATCAGTAAGCAAGGAAGTTGTTTTGACAACATAAGATAAAGGTAAATCCATCATTAATGTATAGCAGCTGGAAGAGAAGAGCATTCAAATACAACCTAGTATACATAATACAAGGGAAATGGCTAGAAAGGAACATAATGTAGAAGCTCCATCTCTTCCTCAAGCCCTAAATACTATATATCACTCCATAGGTTCTGAGATTGAGAAAAACAATAAATATTGGCTTCAGAGAGTAAATTAACACTTGGAGAAGCTATCGAAAAAAGAAAATAGGGATACCACCATTCAAATAAATATGGCAGTGCACTATTATGCTAGGAACATGGTTTTTAAGGTTAGGGTCAAAAATATGAAGATAAAACTCAAAAAGACTCTAAGGAGACTGAAAATGAATAAAATCCTAGACCTATTGGTTGATGCATCATTAGTCGTATGAATGCAAGACAGAGAGCAAAGAAAAATGAGACAAAGTTTTGAAATTTTGAGTTTTTGTGCACACAGGAAAAAGTATCCGATAGAAACGCAACAACTATTTCTTGCACTTTTCCTCGAGAGGTAAAAAAACAAAATTTCAAGCATGCTTGTATAGATTATGGTATATGGATAACATAAAAGTACTTGAGGATATTTGAGGAGTGATAAATTTTCATAAAATGATCAAAATGTGCTTTTCTGACACCTTGTTGCCCTCTTTCGAGCACTGTTGTTGTGTTTCTGGTCAGTCAGTATTGAAACCAAGTTTGAAGAAGTTAAAATGTCTTTTTTGAATCGTTTAAAGGCTTATGGGTGTAGTGGACATCTCCAAGTTTCTTCACAAGTCTTCAACAACACTTAAAACTCCATCCAAGATATCAAAATTTCAAGCTGCTTAGTTTTTGCGCTTCTGCCAACATTTGTTGTGTTTTTGCCACATTTGTTGCATTTATATGTATGAAGATTTTTTACTGCATGCATAGTTTAAATGTGAAATGGGTTAATGTAAATAGATATTTCACGAGTTTATCTGATGTGAAGGGGTTTGTTAATGATTACTATTGTAAAATAATCTTGTAACTTGTTATCATTAATAACATTAAGTTTGATTAGGAGAGTCCTTTTTTATAGGTTTTAGTGTGTTGATGAATTAATGCATGAAAATTGATGAAATTTCATGATTTGGTTATAGTCCTAAGTCTTTAGATTCCCCACGTGTCATCTCATTAAAGTCATTTCAATAAAAATCTACAAAGAATCCGCATGCATTGGTTCAACTTAAGTTTTAAACCACTTGTCCACTTTTTCTTGAGTCCAGAACGAATTCTGTGGAAAACAAGTTGTTTTCGCTACATACTCACCTGACAATTCCGTAGCGAATTTGTCATACTCATAACAGAAAACGCTATGAACTCATGTTTTTCTGCACCGGCAAGGTAATGGATGATGTGTCTATTTTCAAATGGATAGGGGTCAGTGTGAGGTCATGTGCTGAGTTGTTTAGAGTCATGGTTCATGCTTGGTCATCATTACCATCCCATCATTCTATTTTTCTTTCCTTATTTGGCCTCCTTCCTCTTGCATTCAAACTTACCATTTTAAATCATCCTTGTGAGTTGCTTGCTGCCACCTTTTCCCTTTTTTCTGAGTATAGTTGTTGTTGTTGTCTTAAGAAAGGCCCAACCTCTGTTTTCAAGCTTCTTGTTGTGTAATTGTATTTTGCAGGTGTCACATTTCTAGGAGGCCAGCACTGTTTTGAGAGGAATGGCCATGCATAAGAAGACCAAAAAAGGAGGATCAGTGGCCAGGTATGAGCCAATGGACCTCAAATTAGTCATGGAAGATCCATGTTTTGTAGCAGCCTTCACCAATGCTGGTTGCATGAGGTTTTTCCAGTAGTTGCAGGGGTATCATGTCAAATTTTCCAAGGATTTTGCAGTCAATTTTTTTGGCACTGCATTAATGGTGGGCATACTAAATTTCATGGTTTATCTTGATTCCATCACCCAAGAAACATAAATTCCAAGGACAGTGGAAGAGTGGTTTAAAGCCACCAACTTCAGATTGTAGAATTGAGATGAGTTCCTGAAGCCTGAGCACATAGGAGTGGACATCACCTCAGGGATACCAAGAAGTTGTCTCAAAGAGAATTAATCCAACCTCTTACTAGTGTGTGAAGGCAGATTTCACAAGATATATCAGCACAACTTCATACATTTACTCCATTTCATTGGTAAGCAACTTTTAGACCTTCCATCTTTCCTATTCAAAAGCTTAGAAATTTTTTTAGATAAAGTACAAGCTAGGTCTGAGAGTAGTGAAACCTCTATCTTCCGTCATGGAATAATTAATTTTCTAGTTATGGAAGAGTTGAAAAAATTAAATGGGGACTGGCATACATTTATGTTTTTAAGTGGTTATGAAGTGGCTGTGTTGACTCCTAAGAAAACACCCAAATCAAAGACTAGCCCTTCTAGTAAAAGTGATGAGCCTATAGCAGAAATAGAAGGTGGACAAGAAGGAGAAATGCAGCCAATTACAGAGCCCATGGAGGTTGAAATGGAACATTTGTAGAGACAAAGATACCTCATCCTACACCTACAAGAAGAAAGCCTAAACCTATCAAAAAAAGTCATGGGAGAATCACTAGGAGCCAGACAGTGGGAAAAGGTAATCTTGAAGATATTTTACAAACCAAATATATAGAATAAACCCCCTATTTTTAAACGTGTGGAGGCCAAATGAGGTAAGAAGAAGAGAAAAGCCCTCACTGCCAAGAAACTTGACTTTTCCAGTGAAGATGTTGGGTTTTTCTTTAAAGCAAGAAATCCTCTCACTATATTGCAGCTTGCCAAATGTATGAAGGCTGATAAGAAGACTGAAGAGACAGAAAAGGGGAAATATCCTATAGTAGAAGAAATCATTGACCTATCCCAAACAAAAAAGGAATTTATCAAGAAGAGGAAAGGCGAGGACAAGGTCAATGAAAAATATGAAGTGGAGCTTGTAAGGGAGTAGTTGAGGGAAAGTAGGGAAGAGGTCATTGAAACATAGCTAGAGTTGGAAGAGGCTATGCAAGAAAGGAAGATGGTAGAGGATTTCAAGGAGAAAGTGAATGAGTATATTATCTATTATGATGAATCCCTAAGATGTGCTAAGAAACCGCTGAAGAGAACCCTCCCTTTACACAGAGTGATGAAGCACACATGGAAAAGTATCATCTGGCTGTAGGTAGAGAGAAAGAATCTCAGAGGCCAAGTGAAGGAGCTAGAGGTGTAGATGGAAATGGTACAAACAAAACTCAAGGAAAAGGGTTTGAATATGATAGTGGTAAATGAACTTGTTGAAGGTGAAACCACTGCTGCCAAGGGTGAAACCACTACTGCTTGAAGGGGGTAAAATACATTTTAAAATATTTTTTGCCTCATTATATCTCATAATTTACATATCCATGAGAATTTTTTAAGAATAAATTGGAAAATTTTCAACCCTATTGTCTATTAGGCAAGTTCGTAGTGTACTACAGGCTTAAAGCAGAGAAAACGCTACGAACTCGCTGAAGATATTTTTTTTTGGGAATATATGTCAGGTTTCTTCACAAAGAAGGTGGGTGAAGGCATGTGTTTAAGTGTTTAGACCCACCAAACGTTCTCCAATCAACAAAAAGGGCAAAAAATTTGTAGAGATGGCCAAAGTAGAAAACGCTACGAACTCTCGCTACGGACTTTCCTAGAAGTGCTCTATTTTTGTAGCGAGGAGGAATTTTGAAACTTTTCAAATCTTAATTGTGTTTTCGGAAGAGGTCAGCCACCTAGAAGGGTGATAGGTCATTCGTATAGTTTTTGGTTGAAGACACACTCATCAAAAAATATTATTAAGTTGCTATTTCATCATGGAAACCACATCAACAAATATGACATCACCTCCTCTAAGCTCAGAAGGCAGACCTCATATATTTGTGGGGGGTGTTTATTGTTCAATTATGGTCATTTCCGCCTTAGGCACATTATTTTTTTGATGTATATCAACAAGAATGGGACTTTTCAAGTTTGCTAAATGTAATAAAGTGTATTAGAGTCCTAGTAGGTTTCAAATTGCTAAAAATAACAGATCTTTATTTTCTCTCCTTGTAATATTATTTTTGGTTAGTAAAGGTGTAATTAGAGGTATTCAAAGGTTTGGCCTTGTTGGAATACTAATTGTAAGGCTACATAAATTTATAAATAGGAAGATGATAGATGGAGAGGGGGTTGATGGATGTTATATCGCAGACTACTATAGTAAAAAAAAAATTATCAGTAATATACAATGGCAACAAACTTCTTTTCTTACCTGAGATTCATTGGTATTCTTATATGTATTTTTCTTATATGTAATCTTACTCTATCTTCAGTATTCTACTTGTGTGATTACTTGGAATTCATGGTCAACATGCTCTAACTTCCGTTATGCATCTAGTCTGTTGTAAATGTTATGTTTAATTGGAATACACATGCCTTAGCTTCCATGAGAGAAGTTTCATATGTCACTAAGTTTTCATACTAAATCCATATGGCCAATGGTAGTTATTTGTTTGCATCCTTCACCTGCAAAAATATACATTTAAAGCCAATTTCAGAGTTGGCCATCTGTTGATATTTATTTACTTAATATCATATTTATCCTTGAGAGAGCACTCTGAGGATGGAAAGGCTAAGTTCCAGCTAAAAGTAGATTTGAAATAGTTGCTCAGAGTTGATTTTTGAAGCAACCCATCAACCTCAATTTAGTGATAAAATTTTGGTGCATCTGCCGGGAGTCTGAAGATACATCTCCTAAAATTTTGTGCTCAAACAGAAATATTGAACTCTTGAAGGTAGTAGGAGCTCAGAAGCATTCAAGGCTACATTTTACGTTGGTGACTCCACTAAAATATTTATGCTTAGAGGTGGCTTCGAAAAAGATACATAGAAGGAGAAATATATATCCTAACCCACCTGCAATTGTGGATAATCCAGAAATAATTCTCATAGGTATTGGAAACTCATCAAAATCAGGTATTCCATCTCATTCAAGTGTTTTATCTTTCCCCTCTAAGGTTGTTCAAAGTATTGAAGATAAACAGTTTGATTAAAATATAGAAGAGGTGATTTTTAGGTCTAAATCTACGAATGATTTGACTGAAATAATTTTATACTTACAAAGACTAGGGATTGATACCTCATCTCTTGTTTCAAAAGAAGAAAAATAAAAAATTTGGAAGACTGTCACATCAGAGATTTTATTGAAAAAAGAGTCTTTTGAAAATTTAAAAGACTTGGACCTTTTTTATTTTTTGTTAAGGAGAAAGTATGTTGTTCCCTTGCTTGAATGGAGTTCCTTTGTCTCTAGACTCCAAATTCGCATTACATCTCCTAAAATTTCATCCCCATTCATTGTTTTTTCCCAAATTGATATTTGAGTTCATCCATTGTTGTTTCAAGTAGCACAGTCCCTGTCATTATGGCTGGAGTTCGTCCTCCTATAGGGCCTGCAATATATGCTCCTCTTTCCCTTCCTACAATACTTCTTGACCTTCCAGATGGATATTCTACTAGGATTAAAACCTTTGGGAGTGAAGAAGAAATAATTGTTGAACAAAATGTTGACCAATTTAATTAATTTATTAACCAAGAGGAGGTAGATGATGATGATGTGAAAATGAGGTTGTTTTCTCAAAGTTTCATAGGCGAGGTAAGAAAATGGTTTAAACCTTTGGCCCCAAATAGTTTACAAAATTGGGATCAATTGGAAGATAGTTTTTTGACAAAATGGGGGAGTAAAGTGCACCTTGTTCAAGCCTTAACTGAGTATAACAATTTGAAAAGAGTTATAGATGAATTAGTTCAAGATTTCTCTTAGAGGTTTAACAAGGTTTAGAATTCCATACCTGCTCATATCAAACCTCCCTGAGGAGCTGTTCAATTACACTATGTTGAATATCTTGACAATGATTTTTCTATATTATTAAGAGAAAGAGAATCTTCTTCTTTGGTTGACATGCAGAATGATTCTGTAAAGGTTGAGGTTAATATGGCCGCATCCAAGAGGTCTAATATGGGAAAAAATAAATTAAAAGAAGAAGAGAATACTTCTTCATCTTCAGATGTGAATTTTGATAACATGATAAAGACCATGGAGAAGCCTATGGATAGGCTTGATCTTGGTACAAATCCTTTACCTCCTACACAATGTAATATCCCAAAATGGGAATGCAGCAATACATGAACACAAAACTGGAGTAGCAGTGATAAATCACGTCATAAAATGTGAGAGGAACACATATTAATCAAATTAATGTTACAACAACAAAATATGTTCCACTATATTATCCCAAAGTTGGGAAATGCAGCAATATGGACCATAAAAACGTTATTCCCATAACATTACGCTATAACAGGGGAAAATAACACTTAGATCCCTTAGCACATGCATTATGGCCCTCACATTCAAAAGGGGATCATAAACAAATCCCTTTTTCTAGGTTAAACAGATCTCCCGACCTCAAAATGGCTTAAAAACACCCAAACCCCATGACTTATACCATGTAGACTTTCTGAAGCAAGAAAAAATGTGATTTTATGAGGGTTCCTACTACAATATGATATAAAACCATAGATATAGAGTTTTATTAAGCAATATGCTGATAAAATAGAGATCTAGTCTCCTTAATACATTATGGAGAAAACCCGGCAAGGGTTTCTTGAAAGCATGAGTAAAAAAGAGTAGATATTCATAACAACCTATGAAATAACGCAGTCTTACTACAAATTTCCATGCATATAGCTGAATAGTACAATAATTATATGCAAATTCCCTTTTCTAGCTTTCCAGGAGAAGGGTTGTCCCTTTCCATAATAAACTAGCTCAAATTCAAGGGTCTTAACCCTCTCACTACAATACTGTGAGAAATGATGCAGTTCCTGTAAGGGACTGCGCTGTAGGTGATGGAAAATTCATTGGCCAATTTCCAAGATCTGAAATCAGCTCCAAAGCCTTCCTCACTGATCTCCCAAAGGAAGGAAAGATTCCTCCTCTGAAAAGAAGCTCTGGAAGTGGTGTTGTGAACCCTCCACTGCAACACCCTGCAACACAATGTTATACTTCTGTAGAAATATAATTGTATATGAAGGAGGTGGCTTGGCCTTAAGCATGAATATGGTGAAATGAAGTGCAAGCTCCCTCAAGAGGCCTCTCAGGAAAGGATATGGAATTTCTAAATAGGAATACCTTGTGCTAAGCAGCATAACAATCTCAACTAAATAGTTGAAGAACGCACAATAGTCATGTAGACCAAAAATTCAATAATCCATATCATATGATGTCTTGCTATGGTTGCCTTTCCCTCCTTATATACAAATGGAAGCCCTCTCACCTTGGGTCCCACTGATAAGGGTTTCCTCCACCAATGAATCTTCCTCCCACTATCTTTGAGCTGTCTCTAAAGATGATCTCCACCTCTTATCGCAGTGTTGTTGACTTGGTCAAACTTGACCTTGTCTGCATGCAAATGTCCCTTTTCACACATGAGGGTGTGAAATCCAGCTCCTATGATGATCCCTTTTCAAATTATGAGGGATTTTATTCATATTTTTAATATGCATGGGCCTTCTTACCCATTTATTCAACTGATAGGTGATAAAAACAATAATCAATATTCCAATTAGCTGCATGCTAATTTTGGAATATTACAGTCCTCCCCTCCAAAATGTTGCTTGTCCTCAAGCAACTGCAAGGATAGAACTGAGAAGTCTTCCCTCCTCCTACTGTAGCATCCACATATGATAAACTCCTCTAGGGAATGAGATGTTGTCTCATAAATAAATCTCCATATTGCCTCTCCCAAGCATGCAAGCTAGCTAAATAACTATCATCATGAACAAGTAGAGTACTCAAGGAAGCAATAAGGTATTGTATAGAGGTCCCTTTGAGGAATGGGATCTGAAATGTAGTGGGAACCATCATTCCCATGTGGATCCTCCATCCCCAAGCTATCATCCATGCAAAATGAGTTACCTCCCAACATGGCAAATCCTGAAAATCCTCCTCCACCTTTGGCTCCTGCAATGTAGGTGGGATAAATATCTAAATATGGTAGACAATATAGCCTACTCCACATTTTCCTACTCTCCACTTATGATAAGTGTAGAGTATCTTCTGATCTTTGGCTACAATAATATTGCCCTCAAGTGGCAAGAAGAAGACTAGATCTCCAAAGATCTCCTCTCCAACATTATGGATCATGCTGGCCCAAACTATCCCATATATTATGAATAGGAAATCACCATCATATGGAATCTAATCAATCCCATGGTCCACATCATAAAGAATAAAATGTTTTACTGTAGTGGCCATATCATCTCCCATGCTCCCCTTGGAACTTGTGGTGCAAAAAGTGTGGGAAATTTCTTCCCCCAAGGACACATCCAGCCAATGTGTCTCTCTCCCAATCATGCTCCTAATAATAATTAGAGCAACATCAGCATATGGAATCATTATTAGAATCATGCTAGATGCCATATGTAATAAGGGAGAAGGACAGTGGTCCCTCAAATGCAACCAGTGCAGTTTGACTCTCAACTGCATCAGAAAATGGCATGATGTGTGGCTTCCCAACCACTTTCTTGCTACCCCAACCTCCTCACAAGTTTGGAGAAAGTGTATGGTGTTTGGTGAAAAGTGAGCATGCCCTTCATAACATATCATCTCCCCAAGACATCCTAGGGAGTGGTCATCATCAATGCTACTTATGGCCTCAAGTAGACCATGAAGTCTAGAATAAAGAATGCTCCTCCTTGGAGCAATGTCCTGCACATATTCATTATACAAATAATTATGCAACCAAACAGTATCCTTACCATATTCTTTTCCCATGCAAAAGGAGTGGCTTGTAGATGAATCCCCTCTCATTCTCAAAGAGAAAAGAGGTGGTTGTGTTAACTCTTCCAAAGAGTCATGTATCTCCTCCATATCCACATGATCCATGCATCTCTTCAAATGCTGATGTATCTCCTCCTCAAAGCCTTCCCAAATGTACCCCTCCATGATGGTGTGGTATGCTCTCACGGAATAAGTGTGGCTGAAAAGGAAATCTTCTTGAGTTTCTTGTAGAAACTTCTCCTTGAGCTTGGAAACTCCAGACAAGAATATCCTACCATGATAGTAGATGACCCCATATTTGACTCAATATCCCTCCTCATGCAACTAGTCATCCAATATCATACAAGTAAAAAGATCCTTGGAATAATCCACCAACATCTGGGATTTCCAATATGGATATATACTCCATAGTGATAATGTTGATGATCTATCACAAAGAACATTTTCATATGGTTTTCCTCCTCTTTAACATCTCCCATGCCAAATATTCAAGTTGGAAGGTTGCTATCCTTCCCATGCTGCTCCTGCCACAACGTAAAATCTGTAATGAGAGTGTGTAATGATGATGTGGAGATAATGCCTCTCCTTTCCTTGAGTCTACCAAAGACTCTCAGCGTTGTACCAAGCTCTCCCAAGGTCTCCACTCCTCTGAAATCAATGAGTAGTGCCTCAAAATGTGAAGCATCCCTCATCCTTTGTTGATCTAGTGGTCTCTTGGGTGAAATTCCTCCATGCAATGAGACATAAATATCAAGAGTAGACTGCATATATCGATGGACAGACTTGTCCCTACCCTCACTGCGCAATCCATTCCCCCTCTTATATGCATCAACCCTATGAAATAGATAGTGGTGTGTGCTCCTCATCAAATGATGCTAGTCATCCTTCCTACCTCCTCCTTGTAGCTGCATTGTTCCACAATCCATCAACAATGGCACATGTTGATCATGGGTTGTGCATTGATCTCCATATATGAGATCCTGGGTAATTCCTTACAATGATAAAAGAATCCCTCTTCTTGGGGCATGTGCTCCCTCTACCACTTCATGAGGTGCTAGATATGCTCTAGATGTGACAACACTGTTGCCCTCAACTTTCTCTTCCTCCTCAATATGCATGGGCAACCTCCCAAAAATTGGATCCTATTTTGAAAAAGGGATCTCCATACTCTCTTGTTCAAGAATATGAGATATAGGCCTTACCTCTAACAAGGTATGATGCAATATTTCAGCCTCCTCAATAGTTTTCTAAAGTGGAATTGAGTTCATAGGTTCCTCCAACACGTGTTGGTCGCTTTAATTGTTTTAACAATTCAAGCTCCACATAAATTGTCAACCCGAGAAGGTCTGTTTATTCCAAAGACAACCATGCACTAGATATGCTCAATTCCAAAAGCAAAATAATGTTGTAGTAAAAGTCACACAATTATTAATCATACAAATCTAATTATTCACACCCTGTTTTAACAAAGTTGAAGTCTACTTATGTTAAGCAATTCCTCTATTGCAGTCTTTTAAGAATCCTAATGAAAGGAAATCACTCTGCAGGAAAGGAAACTGTTAGACTCCTATACCAATAGGTTTCATCTTTCATGATTGTCTTGATTGAATTATGGAATATGTTCAAACCTTCTTTCTTGAGCAAAGGTGTTCCATATTCTTGAAAAACCAAAAAATCAAAAAATTTAAAAAGTGTAAAGAGGGTATACCCTAAAAGAAAAATCAAAGGGTAAAAAGAATAAAATGGTCAAAAAAGAGAAAGAAATGAACCCCAAGCAAAAAATAGACCAAGGAAAGTGTGCAAATCCAAATGCCACTACTATTTCATTTTTTGTAATAAAACAATTGTGTGCAGCTTGTTCAACTTTTGCCACAATTCATGAATAAGTCAAACTGTTTAAACTTGACTTACTCATATTTCAATTTCATGTTATAGATTAGAGAATAAATATCTGACCAATCAGTTTAATCTTGGCAGATGAGTAGATAGGTAGAATGAATAAAAGGTGCTCAACAGTTTAATCTGAGCCCTTGGATGTAATAAGGGTAGAATTAGATAGATTTGCCTTGTAAAAAGAAAAGATTGAAAAGGGTTTGCAAGTCTAAATGCACCCTAATAAAGAGGAGAAAATGGTAGTGTCAAATAGATAGGGTAGGTAGATGGTGCTGCAAAGTGTTATCTGATGAATGATGCTGCTACATGTTTTTTTGATCCTTTACTTTCATCACAAATACTGAAGCAGAAAATACACTGGAAAATCACAGCAAGAAGAATCAAACTCATTAACTTCCTTCATCACTTTCCCCTCAAAATTTTTACTAATTTCCCCCAAAGTACTAAGGTTTTTGGAGATCAAAGGGGCTCAAGGCATTTCCTTGACTTCTGGAGGGACCGGACCCTCGGCCTAATGATCAAAAAGACCTATGTACTTGAGATAATCCATCATTATGATCTTCTATCTTTAACTTTGTCCTAAGTAAAATCCTATTTTACTTAGGAAACTCATACAAAATTCCATAAAAATCCCTCAAGATAACTTGCTATTCTAAGTTTTAGTGTTGAAGATAAGATATTGCAAATTACTTCAGAAGTTATCACTCTCTTAGATGTGCAAAAATATTTTGAGTTTCCTTGTCCTTGCCATATTTACATTTAACTCTATTGTACTAAATCCCTAATAAAATACCTTATCCTAAGTATATAACTCCCTTTTTTATAAATATCCCAAAAACCCTCTATTATAAAGTTTAACCAAAGTATTTATATCCCCACACATTTAAAATAATAACCCACTCTACGCCCTTTGGTTAAAATTATCATTATATTATAATCCCGCCCTTATGGTAATTAAATAATATTTATTTGTTACCATATAAATAAAAATATACATACAAAAACTTTAAACATGCCATATGTATGTTTAAATACAAAAATATGAATAAAACTTCCGAAAAGTTTCGTGCTACCGTGGTTTGTCCACCTGGCAATCCACTTAACCAAAACCCGCCGCAACCCTTTTCTGTACGCATACGGGATTAATTAGTCATCAGGACTAATTAATAACCTTTTATCCGCCTATTAGATATCCCCCGGAGTGATTAAATAATGTTAAAAAAGTGTTAAAAGTCCGACGGGCCCACATCTGAAACCTCCGCTTATTCCCCCATCGCCTCAGCCGTCGGATCACCCCTCCGTAGATCAACGGCCAGTGTTCACCCCGCTGCCCATCCCTTGTCAGCATTTTAACCAGCGGGGAACGGGTGGTTTTTGAATAGTCCATCGTCCACGTGGCGATCATTCTGTGGAATCGATGCCCTCCCGATTTAAACCACCCTCGACCAAAAGCGGTGCGGGGACTTACCGCTTACCGCTTACCACCCAACTTTGCATACGTCACCCCGTACGTCGATGACGTCATCCCTCGGAAAAATAAAAAACTCTTTTAAACTTGTAAATAAAGCCATTGTTTCATGTTTTTCCTGTTATTCTGAAAACGACAGAGCTCCCGCTGCGATTTTCAAATTTCCACTGCAATTGACCAATTCACTCCAAGATTCCACTGCGCCCGTGTTGAAGAACAGTCCCGCCATTACCTGTTACTTGTTAAAGAACCAGCTTCTGTCTAAAAGCAGGTATTTATCCTTTTCCTCCCCGACTGCAAATAAAACTCAGTGTTCTTTGTTTTTCGCTGAAATAGTGATTAAAAATCATCACTGAGTCTTCCCCAGAGTTTTTAAAAACCGTATAATCGTTCCCTGAACCAGTGAATTGCGCCAATTTCCTTCATTTTAGAAATTCCACCCGGCCTGTAAGGAAAACCAAAAAACCTCCATTTTGAATCCACGAGAACCAAAATGGAGGTCCCGGCAGCTCTGAATATCACTCCATTGAATGCTCTTCACCGTGAATTGGAATATTTACCTTTGATAGATGAAGATTTCCAAATTAAATACCTGCATTTCGATGAAAGTCCCCTATTGAGTTATTTTCGCTGCAGAGACGAATACTCAAAGGGGCAAGATCTTATAGGTTTGTGGGAATCCAATCTCCCAAGGTATCTCATCCCCTCAGTCCTTATTTTCCCAGAAATCATCCATTACTGCCATTCAAACTATGATCCCACACGGAGGGCTGTAATAGCTCCTGATCAAAGTATTTTGTTTCCCATCACTCCCCAGGTTATCAATGCCATTTTACACTTTGAAACAGACCAAGAATTAGCACCATTGTCCATGAAAGGATTGATTGAGAAAACCAGGCAATTAACCCCAGAAAAGCTAAAATTCATGTGTCAGACTTTCATGTTACCTAAGCATCAGCCAAAAGGGTCTCCTCCCTATGGTTTTTACTATTTCAATACATTGGGAAGGCTCATTGTAAATATAATATCTTTTGTCTTGGGATTCAACACCAGTGAATATGTGGATGAAATAACCTTGGCCTTGCTATCCATTTTTACTCCTGGGCAACCTCCTGAGATTAAATATGACTTTGCTTCCTTTATAGCCAACAAGATCCATGATCAATTCCTAAGGCTAGATACTGAAAAAGTTTTTAAGTACTCCTCAGTCATCTATCATCTCATTATCTACTACCAGTCAGAAAGGTTCCCTTTCCCTGTTCAAAAACTTGATGCCAAGGGAAACCCCAGGTCAGTCATATTTTGGTCCCCCATAATTCATTTCTCCTCTGATTCTCCCTATTCCTACACTGAATTCATTGACCAGTTTGTATATCCTGCAATAACTTTGTTAACAGGAATTCCTCCCCCAAGACTCAGTAATGAAATTAGAAAGACCTTGCAACTGTCAAAGAGTTATAAAGTTGGGGATTGGTATTTGTATCAAAACCATACAGTCATCAGAATTTATGGATGTGAATTACGTCCATTCAAGTTACCCAGATATGTGCCTATGAGGATTTTTGCCTTGGAATACTTCAGGAAAATGAACAATTTAGATGTGATCCATTTTTGTAATGTAAAGAAGAAAGCTCAATTAAGGATCAAAAGTCAATTAGGTCCTTTCATCTGCAACTCTAGGGAGGCCGAGAGAGAGGCAGAAAATATATTAGAGAAAAAGTTCCAAACATCTTTCCGTTGGGTTCCTTATGACCCAGTTGGTTTTATTTGTGAAAAAAGATTAAAGAATAAATCATCCCCTTATATACACCACAAGATTCCTGATCTAGAACAGTATGCCAATCAAGATGAATGGATTGAAGGAACACTTGTTGAGGAAGAAAGTGAAGCTGACAAAATGAATAAAATTATGAAAGATGTTGAGAAGAACTTTGACCTAGAATCTTATGGTCAAGTGCAGGTACCCTATATTGGCACTTCTTCAGCAGCAACTCTAAAGCAAGCATTACAGGAAAGCAGTTCATCAGTTGCAGCAGAACCCAAGGGTAAAGGAAAGGAACCTGTAATCCAGGTCATTGAAACTTTGGTCATGGCGGAGAAACCACAAACTTCCAAAGCACCTGAACAATCACAGGTTTCTCCCACACAGGCAAAGAACACACAAATTCCAGAGTTGCAGACCCCATTAAATGTGGAAATGGGAAAGAAAAGGCTGGTTTCAGACACCACTCCTCCAAAAGAAACCCCACAGGTACATCAGGCCAAGAAACAGAAACCAAATCCACCTCCAGATGTGGAAATTATAGATGAAGTATTTGATGATGGAAGGGAAGATAGTCAGCAAACTGGCACAGCAAGTGAAACAAACATAAGCCAGAAAGGGAAAGCTTTAAAAAAGCAATTAAGCACTGAGGTATCCTCTTTCAGACCACCAAAGACGGACATAGGGGATATTAAAAGAACCTTCATTAATATTAAAGCAAAGAATGATCCATTGAAAATGAAGGTATATGATCAGTATATGAAGATGGCTCCCCATAATCAAGAAAGGTTAATGTCAGCATTTGACCTTTCACAAGGCAAAATGCTGATGAGCCACTTCAAGACAAAGGTGCCAAAGCCCACTTCAGCAGCTGACTACATCAGAACAAATTTTGAAGTTCTGGCAAAGGATATCCATCCTCTGGACCAGATAGAGCTACACAGACAAACTGGGGAAATGGTCTATTCTACTCTCACCAACAAGGCCATGGCAGCTATAACGCTGCAGGATTCTTTGAATAACACTACTGCACAATTGAAAATTGAGAAGGCCTCTTCACAGGCCAAAGATAATAGAATAAAGTCTTTAGAAGAGATAATCATTGGTTTGGGTCACAATCCCAAAGACATTAAAGGTATTGAGGCATTGATAAAGAAGAAAAAGGATGATATAGCTGCACTCAGAAAGCAGCTAAAATTGCCAGCCTCAAGGCACCCTCAAACCCAAGAAGTTCTAAAAGGGAATTCACAGGAAGAAATAATGGAGTTGCTCCTAAATATGACTAAGCGACTAAGTGAAACGGAGAAGGAATTGGAAAAAGCTTTGCAGGAACAGGAAACTATCAGGCAGACATCAACAACAGGTACTACAATAACAGGGCAGCCGATACAGCCATCTCAGGTGAACACTTCTGGTTTGAATTCTGATGAATTAATAAAGCAGATGGAAAGTCTACAACTAAGGGTCACAGAACTCCAAGAAACAAAATTGCAATTAGTAAAATTGGAGGAAAAATATGATACATCAAAAAAGACAGCTGCTGATAACACCAGGGAGATAAAAAGGTTGGAAAAATTGGTTCAGGCTCTGGAAAAAGATCTTTCATTGGAGAAGCCTTTAAAAGAGATTAATGACATTCTTTGGGGTGATATCATTGAGTTAATAAAGGACATTTGGCCTTCTATTCAAGCTATTTTTGAACAAAATGAGTTGGTTAAAATAGCCCAAGAAGAAATAAACAGAACCAGACATGAATTAAGAGGCAGGCCTGAGCAGGCCAATCAGCTCATTCAATTTTTGAACACCAGGACAAAACAACAACTTGCAGTGTTAGGGATTGATGACAGAACAGGCACAGTTTTGGAAATAAAGAGAGTTTTCATCAAGAGAACTTTCATGCAGAATTTAGAAAGGAAGTGCACATATATTTTGGTTGATATCAATATTTTCAGAGAGAAATTTCAAGCTTTGTTGGACAGTGGGTTACCAAGTCCTATGCTCTCAGAGGATCAAATAATGGACTTAGAAACCTATATAAAGAAAATAAATGCTCATGCTCAGAATACAGCTGCTTGTTCTCCTAGTTTACCACAATCAACACTACCAACAGGGAAAAACATCTATGATAGAGTGAGGAATTTATTTCATTTGGAACATGAAATAAAGTATCTGTTTCCTAATGAGCCCACCTTTTACAAACTCACGGAAGCAGATGAGACATTAAGAAAACTCAGAAGGACTATGATACCCGACGATTCATGGTGGAGAGAAATGTTGGAAATTCTATGAGAATTTTCTTCAG
This sequence comes from Pinus albicaulis, assembly GCA_034641835.2. Lineage (NCBI taxonomy): Eukaryota > Viridiplantae > Streptophyta > Pinopsida > Pinales > Pinaceae > Pinus > Pinus albicaulis. The sequence continues at coordinate 69,796,907 of CM076579.1, forward strand.
CGTAAGAATTTTATCTTTTACTATTATGTGAAAAGTAAAAAGGAAAACAGATGAAAGAGTATCAGGTGAAAAGGTTAAAGAGTATCCGTAGGAACAAAGAGTGTCCAACAAGCCAAAGAAATACTGCAAGGGACAGCACAGAGCCCTATTCATCACTTACCTCCAGCACATCCACGAAGAAAGGAACAGCACATCGGCAGTTACCCATTATTCTATCCACGAGACCATTTGTCTCTTGTTTGTTTGTAAATTATGCTTTGAGTCAGCCTAGATTATTGGCTAAGATAGTGTAAGATTGTTTAAGATTATTTTGTGTCTAAATAAACCCTCAAAGAGAGTGTTGAGGGTGGATTCTATTACTCTGCTGTAACATTGAGATTTTCGGAATAAAAGCTTCTGGAGAAATTTACTTGTGGCTTACTGGATGACGATTTAAAGCACTGGACTTGTTGCAGGATTCATGTGTTGGACTACAGTTCAATAAGTGTTTCTACCCTTTGTCTGAAATTTTATATTAGTTTATAATATCATCTTATCCATTTCTGAATAATTTACATAAAGGATTGAAACAGAATTTGCTTAATTGTACTCTGTTTTCAAATGTGGTTATTCTTAATGTTTTCTTCTAAATTAGTTATAAGCATGAATTCTTAAATGCTCTTGCTTTGCTAATTTAAACATTGTTGATTACTATAATAAAGAATCCTTCATTGCTCTTTGTTTGTAGTCATTTCACTTCTTTCTTTTGGACATGGTGAAAGATTCTTAGCTGCCTTTCATCCCTTCAAGATCATCCCCTCCACTTTAAATTTTAAGGATTGTTCTCTGTCTAGCTATCTTGCCCTGTAATACCATCTTGTGTTTAGAATAGAAATCCAGTAAAGCCATCCTTTGACTCCATAGCCCAATGGACTGAAAACTTTCAACCTTGCCCTTAGTTTATGGATTCCACCATTTTTCAAGCAAACTCTTGGATCTATAACTAGCCTAAAACTCTCTAAGAACAAAGATAAATTATAAAGAGAGAGCCCTCTCTGGATGCATATTGGCTAGATTCTGCATCTGAAGGTTGGTTTGTGGTTACCTCGGGTATACTTTCCTCTTCCACAACTTCAAGGAAAACCTGAGTGATAACAGAAACCAATCAACCATAACAGGGAACAGGACCCTATTCCTTGAAATAGGAACTTCAGCACCTGCTGCCTGACACTAACCACACTGTAGAAAAGATAAATTCAAGAAAACAGGACCCTATTCCCATGAACAGGAACCTTCAGCACCTGTCTCCTGTCTCTAATCACATTGCAGGAAAAAGAAAGTCAATCAATGGGAACAGGACCCTATTCCTTTGCACAGGAATCTTCAGCACCTGCTTCCCAACATCAATCATACATTCAAACAGATAACAGAAAAATATCTCTTGGCTTCTTTAAGAATGAATGTACCAAACTCATGCAACGTTTAAAGGAAACATAATGCTTAATGAACTACAGAACTATGCAACTGATGTTTCAGAAAAAAGAATTAAATTAAGGTGAGAATATCATAAAGAAACTCAACAAACTACAGGCACAGTCGAGTGAATCTTGTGATGAAGGCGGGCCCTTTCCTTCTCACAAGATTCCCCAGGGAGAGAGTTAAATTGAAGCGCTCAAAAGGAACCTTTATTCATCTGTCAAAAAGGAATGATACATTACAATGGAGTCTAGCTCCTTTCTGCTCAAAACAACGTTTTTCCTGTAGTCTCTAACTCCCCTTCTAATGATGCTGTCTCCTCTTTTTAAAGAGGAGACATCTATTACAGTTACATCAGAGCAAATCTATGTTTATCCAAATCTGTTCTTCTTTCTTAAAACAGGGCCCTTCTATTCTTCCATAGAAAGATATTGTTACAACAGATGCAGAAAAAGTACTGGCTTCAGAATAATCCATGTAACCACTCCTTTATTGTCTTCATCTTGTTTCTATTTTTCCCAAAATACTCTTCCAGAATCGAAAATCACTAGTGACGGAATTTGCGTGCCCGCTGACTGTTTCAGCAACGGAGTCAACTGTTTCAGCAACGGCCGATCGTTTCAGCACAGCACGTTCCTTATCAGAAATTATCTGCAATCTTTTAGAGTTGTGTTAGCAACAATCTACCTTTGATTAATGATGAAATATAAGAGTAATATGGAGTTATATGTAAATAGATTAAATATATAGTAAAGAGGAGGATTTCATATACCTTTGGATAGAATGAATGAAAAATTATGATGGAACGCTTTTTAAATATAGTTATAAAGGGTAAGGTGGTGTCAATATGTATGGTAAAAATGGTACATTGTGAGGTCCTAACATCCCCCCCAGCTGAAAGGGTTGCATGTCCTCAGGCAACTCTTAGTCTGAGTACTGACTCTTTGCATGCAACTTGCTCAAGCAGTAACTGGGGAAGGTGGCTTCTGTCGAAGCTCGGAATCCTCGATTGTTCTGCAATTGCTGCCATGCTACTGCCTCGTCCCTGTTAGCCAATTGGTAGTGAGACTGGTATTGTTCTGTCGGCATCCATAAGATCGGGAACTGAAAATGATAACCAATCCAGTTCTCTCCACAATGCCGAATGCATCTGATGTAGTTTGGTACCCTGGATAGTGCAGCTTGAAGATTATCAGGGCTAAAAGGGTGATACTCTTGTCTTTCCTTACATGACTGTTGCCATAACATGGTGTTGGCCTTCAAGGCAATAGTTTCCTTAACTCTGATTAACTGTAGACACTTTAGAAGTGTTGAGGCTTGCAGTTGTTGTATGTAGCGGTGCATTCCTAGCTTCTGCAAAAATCGGTGATATTCTACTACAAAAATGGCCGGATTTGAAGGTTCTGGTCTAATCCAAAGGAGGTGATTCTCCTCATTATGCCTACTTGCAATAAAAGCAGTTTGCCATGTGATTTGATTGGCAAGAAATGAAACAAATGCCCTAATTTGTACATCACCAACAATGGGAGTAAGGTTAACCTGTCTATTTTCAGGCATAGCCTCATTATGAAGATAAAGTTCACATAACAAATGTTGGTCACTAGCAGGGGCCTCAGCAAATGTTTTAACAAATTGTTCTGATGTGAGCAATTCATGAGGTCTCCCATCCTTAATTGCCTTCAAAACAAGACGTTCAGAGAGGAAGAGAGAATAATTCAAGGAGGGTTTCCGTGTGGCTAACAATTTTTTCACTAATGAAAACATCAAAACCAATTTCTCTTTTAATTCTTTGATTTCTTTCTTAGAATCCTTGAGTTGTTGCAGTGTTTGCTCCCAATTATCCCAGTTGGCATACATCTGATTCTGCTAGGCCAACTTATGCTGTTGTAGTATTTTATCTTGATCCACAGCATACTGCTTCTTCCAGTTATTCATTATTTCTAATTGTTTCCATGGTGGAGTCTGTGTCCCGGCATTATAAGTACTGGGTTGGGGAATTGTCTGAGTAGCTGAGCTGACTAACACAGGGCAGGATATCTATGGTTTGGTTTCTTTTTCCGGACTTTTTGAGGGCCCTACTGGTTCTTGTGTGACAGTAGGGCGTTCTTCTTTAATTGTAATTGATGTGGATGCCTCAGGCACTAGAATTTTGACTATTTTGTATCCTGCTTGTTGGTAAATGTTTCCACATTCATGGCACATGTATTCTCTGCATGGATCCTTTTTTTGTGCTGATGTTGTGTGTGCCAACATGTAGAGATTGAATTCTCTATCAAAGGCTTCCCTTGCTATTATCAATTCTTTCTTATAGGCCTCTAGTTCCGACTTCAAAAACTCATTTTCCTCCAATAAAGATGCCATAGTGGGTGAACCCTATGTGCTGGTTGATTCTGATGGAGTTGTCTGCTGATCCACAGCTGTAGCTGTTTCTTGTGTTTCAGCTACAGCTGGTTTCCTTGTATTATCATGCTTGGTGTATGATTTTTGTACCTCAGTAGCTGGTTCTTGTGTTTCAGCTTATGGGTAAGTAACGGGTTCTTGTGGAGCAGTTATTGTTTGAGTAGTAAACGATGTCATCTTACCCCGGGCATCTGGTTCTTGTGGAGCAGTGCCGCAGGACAAGACGGGTAATGGTTGGGGAATTTGGAATGGTGATGAGGATTGAAGTTTTAATAGGATAGTCACAAGGTCAGGGGAAATGGGAGTGACTTCAGTTTCAATAGTCATTTTCATTTTCCTCCTAGGTAGGAAAGCAGAAAAGTCAGTGACTTTCCTTTTCTTTGTAGGAGAATATTATTTTCTAGGGGAAGGGCTTTCGGAAGAGGTGACAGCTTGGGATGTGGCCCTTGTTTTTCGTTTTGAGATAGAGACTGTTGGGGTTTGTCTCTTCCTTTTATGAGTAGGGGGAGATGGGGGTGTTTGACAGTCATCGCTAGAGATATGAACAGTGGGAAGGGGTGACTCTGCTAAGTGGGATGAACTTGGGGGTAGGTCAACTGGTTCTGAGGATGGAATCAATGGGGGGTCAGGGATATCATCCAGTTGCCTTTCATAAGAACTTTCGGGAGTTTCTTGGGAACTTCCGGCTTGTTGGGGAATTTCGGCTTGCTGGGGAATGATGAGTGGATTATTCAGAGGGGGATTTTGCTGAGCAAAACCCCTCTGAATTAATAATTGACATAAGCGATGATGGGTAAGGGATAATAATGGGAATTTTACCCGTCTACAGTAATATGACATGTTTTTGATACATCCAAGCAGATAATAAGGAATATTAACTAATCGACGATGCCGCAAATGATTCATTAAAATGAAGTCGTGTTGATAAACTACCTGGTAACACCCCTTGCATGTCAAATAGTTCTTGATTAATTCAGCTACTGTTGGCCACGGGCGAGGTAATGAATTCAGACTTATACCGCGGCCTTTATTTTCAATCTGTTCCTCTGGAAGAAGGAAGTCTTGTTGTGCATTTAAAATGACTTGTTTCCTGCTGAACCAGCGAGCACCTGTAACCGACAACCCTTAAACTTGTGCTATATCTTCCTCTGTGACCGAAATTCGGACCTCTTGAACCACTGAGTAGTCTTCCTAAAAATTCTGCGCAAACTCTAAAACTTGCTGAGGATCAAATTCTCCTAACCTTTCGAAGTATGTTATCCATCCTGCCTGCTGAAAAATTTGGTAGGCCTTTGGGAACAATTCAAGAAGAGTTATCGAACCAGGCTCATGTCTGATAGCCGAACCTCCCATAGCTACTAACTTGAGTCACATGCAGAGGTGCAGAGAATAGAAACACAGGCTTTGGTCAAGCTAATTGTTGCAACAGAGGATATGGAGTCTCAATGATGGTGGAAATAATGGATATGAAGAGTGGCGAAGGATTGGATGGTGTGGAATGATGATTCAGTTTTCGAAATTCCCCCCTTATGTATGGTGAAATGATGTTTAAGTGTGCGGGGATTGTAATCATTATGAGCAAGATCATCTCTTTAAAATATTATTTAACTGTATTACATAAAAACCACATACCTTATATTTTTACCTTTGTTTTTATAATTCGAAGTATAGAGTGCTTCATAATGGCTTGATATTAATGGAAGAATCTTTAAATTTCTCTGGAATGTAGAAACAGGAGCATATCAGGATCTGCTCAATACTAAATAATATTCACCGAAGGGATCTGAAGAATAAAAGTGGAGAACTGAAAAACTTGTATAGCAGAGGAAAGAAATGGTGTTTTAATAATGAAAAGATGAATGACAGGTTGCTGAAAGTGGTGTTTCAGCAATGGAAAAATGAATGACATGTTGCTGAAAGTGGTGTTTCAGCAAAGGGAAAAATAAGGAGAATGGGATATAATGACTTGGGTTTAAAACAAATGGAGGAAGTATTTGCTAAGGGATAATTTCAGCAATAAGGAACGGGAAATACTAGCGGAAGGATGATATTTCAGGAATGGTAGAAGTGGGGAAAAAATGGAAAAAGGGAAAAATGTAGAAATGGGATAAGTAATAAAAGGGATATTGCTAGGAAATGGGTTGAAATGAAGGGAACAAGCTTCTGTGATTGAAGCTTCAGATCTTCTTATGATGAATCTGTCCTCCTTAATGAGTTCTTCCATAATCTGCAAAATTCAATTGTAACATGCCAACCCTTGACAGGGATTATTAGTTTTAAATCTAATCTAATGCTAGAAATACAGTGCAGAAAATTAAATGATGTGAGGAGCAGAAGACTCCCCTAGAAAAAGATAATGTGTATCATTCATGCAAGCAGCCTTGAAATCCTCTTTAGAAACAGGGCGCTGGTACAAACGAAGCCTATGACCATTTACTAGTAGAGGTGTTTTAGAATCATCAATTGTTAAAAGTCTTACTGTTCCATTAGGAAAAACAACATCTACTTCATATGGTCCAAGCCATCGTGTATGTAGCTTACCCTGAAAGTTTTCAAACCGAGAGTCATACAATAAGGCCCAATTACCTTTTTGGAACTGCTTGTGTTTGATAATTTTATCATGCCACTTCATTATTTGTTGTTGAATCATGGTTGTTTGGTGAATGGCATCTAATCTCTTTTCATCCAATTCAAGAAGCTGCTGCAACCTAGCTGTCTGCACATCAGTCAAATCAAGATTAACAGCTAAAGAAGTTCTTAGAGTTTTAATTTCAAATTCCACAGGAAAAACAACATTTTTACCATAAACCAATTCATAGGGAGAAAAACCTGTACTATTTCTCCAGGTAGTTCTGTAAGCCCATAGTGCTTCAGGGAGCCTTTGAGACCAATCCTTCCGGTTATCCTTCATTGTTTTAGTTAGAATGGCTTCTAATACTTTATTTGTGCTTTCCACCTGCCCATTGGCCTGGGGGTGGTATGGTGTAGTCATTCTATGATGAATATGATATTTTTGAAGGGTAGACTTAAAACCATGAGAATTGAATGGAGGTCCTCCATCTGTAACTAGCTCTCTAGGAATTCCAAATCTAGTGAAGATTTCTTCAAATAAGAAAGCTAGGATAGCCTCTTCAGTGGCTCTAATAAGTGCTTTTGCCTCCACCCATTTAGTCATATAGTCTGTAGAGACTAATATATAAGTTCTTTGATTGGATGGAGGATTAATGGGTCCTATGAAATCTAAGGCCCATCTTTCAAATGGTTCGGAAACTACCTGGGGGTTTAATGGCATTTGATCTCTATGATTGGGTTGACCCATTCCCTGGCAGCTATCACAAGCCCTCACATATTTCTTTGCATCCTTAAATAATGAGGGCCAATAGTAACCCATCCTCAAAATTTTGTGTGTTGTTCTTTTATCAGCAAAATGCCCTCCGCAAGGGCCATCATGACAAGCTTTTAGTATATCATACACTTCATCTTCCCTAATGCATCTTCGGATTTCCTGATCAAGCCCTGTGTAGAAAAGACACCCACTTATCCAGCTATACCTGGCACTTTGTTGAACAATTCTTCTCTTTTCTCTGTATGATAGGTGTGATGGTAATTTTCCTGCAACCAAATAATTGGCAATATCTGCATACCATGGAGAGTGAACAGAAAATGCAAATAAATACTCATCAGGAAAAGAATCATCTACTGGAATATTATTATCAGTTTTTAACTGTGAAAGGAAATCAGCCACCACATTTTCTTTACCAGGCCGATCTACAATTGTGATATCAAACTCCTGTAGTAATAATAGCCATCTAGTAACTCAAGCATTTGTGACAGATTTGTTCATTAAATACTTAATAGCCGAGTGGTCAGTGTGGACAAAAGTAGAATAACCAGTGATATAATGTCGGAATTTATTAATGGAATAAATTACTGCAAGAAACTCTTTTTTGGTAACTGTATAATTAAGCTTAGCAGGGGTCATGTTCTTATTGATAAAGTAGATAGCATAAGGAAAATGATTCTCCTCTTGTCCCAAGACAGCTCCAATTGCAGTGTCTAAAGCATCAGAAGATATATGAAAAGGGAGGGCCCAATCAGGTCCCCTCAAAATAGGAGCGATAGATAACTGATGCTTGAGTTCTACAAAGGCTTTCTGACAAGGATTAGTCCACTTAAATTCAGCATTTTTCATAAGCAACACAAATAATGGAGAATCTATCTTAGAAAAATATTTAATAAATCCTCTGTAATATCCAGCATGTCCTAGAAAACTTCTCACATCAGTTTGTGTTTTAGGAACAGGAAGATTCTGAATGACAAATATTTTAGATGGGTCTACCTGAATACCTTGAGATGAAATAAAATTTCCAAGCACTACTCCTTCACTCATCATCATATGACATTTTTCAATACTTAGGGAGAGGTGAGCTTGTATACAACGTTTAAGTACCTTCTCAAGATTTTGTAATGCATCTTCAAAAGACACACCATAAGGAGTAAAATCATCCATAAATATTTCCATAGAGTCATTCATCATATCACAAAAGATTCCTATAACAGCCCTCTGAAAAGTTGCTGGTGCATTACATAGCCCAAATGGAAGAACTCTATAAGCAAAATTTCCCCAAGGACTAGTGAAAGTGGTCTTTTCCTGGTCTTGGGGTGCAATTGTAATTTGGTTATACCCACTGAATCCATCTAGAAAAGAAAATAATTTCTGCCCTGATAGACTATCCAACACCTGATCAATGAAAGGTAAAGGAAAGTGATCCTTTTGAGTAGCTTTGTTTAAGGCTCTGTAATCAACACATACTCTCCATTTCCCATTTTTCTTAGGGAAAATTACCAATGGGGAAACCCATTCAATGTCAGATATGGGGTATATAAATCCTGCATTAAGCAATTTCTGAAGTTCTTCTTTAACAATTTCCCATAAATTAGGGTTCATTCGTCTTTGGGGTTGACAGACTGGTCGGCATCCTTCTTTAATATAAATTCGGTGAGTACATAGTTCAGAAGATATTCCTTTCATATCCGTGTAATCCCATGCAAATGCTTCCTTATTTTCACATAATAACTTTATTAACTGTTGTGTTTCTGCAACTGTTAGATCAGGATTTATGTTTAATGTCTTGCCAGGTTCGATTTCAACTGTTATGCTTTTAGATGAGATGGTGGTTAATGTCTGAGATAAGTCTTCCGATTCAATCTTTTCTTGGGTATCTGTTTCAAAAATTGCAGTCAATTGATTGTGTGTTTCAGCAATTACAGAGGAAGGTTCACAAATAAAATTATTAATTATTTCATTCTCTGTATTGTCTTTAAGAGTTAAGGCTTGTCCGATAGTTAAAATAGGCTGAATAGCATTATCATCATAATCCATCCACATAGAATCTTCATTATTAATTATGGGTGTAGCATGAGGGTAAAGAGTAAGTTGTTTGGTTTCATAACCATTAGAAATTGTCATAGAACCATATCTGCAACTGATAAAGGCATCAGCTGTGGCCAGCCATGGCCTCCCCAGAATTAAAGGATGTCCCCCCAGCTTTGTTTTAGTTTGCAATACGACAAAATCAGCTGGGTAATTCCAGGATTCAACTAAGATAAGTAGATCTTCAACAAATCCTTCTGGTTTAATTGTGGAATGGTCAGCTAACTCTAGGATAGTTGGTGTATCTCTGATTGTGTTATTCAGCTGTAACAACTGTGAAGTTTCAAGAGTCATTATGTTTATTGCAGCACCTAGATCTACCAGAACTTGAGGAATCATTGTTTTACCAATTTGAACTGTCACAGTAGGATGGTTGGGGTCACCATATTTCACAGGAGGGGTTTTTCTGGACATTAATGCAGATAAATCACCCATCACATGCACTGTAAGGCGATCTTTAGTTTTCCTACCAGGTTTCTTAACACAAATATCCCTTATGGTTCTGGCATAAATTGGTACATCTCGCAGTGCCTGTAAAAGTGGAATTTTAACATAAAAGTTTTGCAATTCCCCTAAAAGATTAAAAGCAGGTGTTTCAGGCGTTCTGGTTAAAACTAAACGCTTAGGGAATGGTGGTTCTATTATTTCAATACCCTTGTTAGAGGGTGGTTGTGCTTTCTTATGTTTCTCAGTTTCCTCTTTATCAGAATCAGAAGAGGTTATGTCATCAATAATAGGCTCTACTATTTTCTCGAATCTCAAATGAATATCATTACATTGCATAGTAGGAAATATAGGCTGATTCTGAATATCAATGACTTGCACAACTTTATTATTGGGGTTAGGATTTGGTTGCATAGGTAGCTGGGGTCTCATTTGGTTATTTGGTGGAGCATTTGATGGCAGAGGAAGTGGTTGTTGAAATTGAGGAAATTGATTTGGATACGGGAGTTGTTGGCTTCTCCAATTTGAATTCTAAGGGTTAAAAGAAGATGGCTGTTGTGGGGGCCAAGGAGTCCACATTGCAGGATCAACAAAGGGAGGGTTTGATTGTTGCATGGGTGGGAAATTCATCTGATTAAAGGGTGGGTATTGCATTTGATTAAAGGGAGGGTAATTTGTTTGACTGAAAGCAGAATAATTATTCCAACGATTAAATGGCATACTAGAATTCATACCTTGTCCTTTTGGTTGCCATTGTCTTCTTTGAGTTAGCAGGTAAACTGCTTCAGCTTCTTCTTCCATTGGCTGCAATGCTGCCTTTATTCTTGGTAGAGATGGGCATTGTTGTGTTTCATGATCTTTCTCACAAAGGATGTAGATTGGTATTTTGTCCAATGGGCACTCCCTTAGTGGATGTTTGTCTCTGCACTTCGGGAAAAAGACATCCAGAGTTGCTTCTGCTTCAGCCTGCTTATTTTTAACCTGCAAAGTGTCAATTTGTGAAGCAAAAGAACTTAACATCTCAGTTTTAAATTCTTCAAGTAAATTACCTATTTCAACTCTTGTTGCTCCCCCACTGGCTGATTTCTGCACTCTTGAATAGGTGGGATCTCTATTACTTAATCTGTTCTTTGCAGCTCCCCTTGAACATATTTTACAAAGTTCAACAATCTCATCATATGATTCTTTAGATATATCTCCCTTGCCAAGCATGTTTAACATGTCTAAACAATCATCCCTTAGTCCTCTAAGTAATATTGTTTTGCAAATTTCCTTACTTATATTCGGATGATCAGATCTCTGTAGATTATACTGCAGCCTTTCTACATAGTCCTCTAGATTCTCGTCCGGCTTTTGTGCCATATTGAATAGTTCGTCCCTCTTTTCTCTCGTCCGACAATAGTCTTGATATTTAAGCATAAATTTCTGTTTCATCTGTTCCCATGTTGTGATTACCTAACTTCCAAGGCTCATGAACCATCTTAAAGCATTTCCTTTTAATGTTGCTGGAAACAGTTTCAACTTTTGAGCATTAGTAACATAATCATAACTTCTGCATAATATATCAAATTCAAAAATAAATTCATCCGGATCTTCAGAGGATAAACCATGGAAGTTGGGTAAAGCTGACAATGGAATATTCTTCATAGGATTTGTTCCTCTAGGGAGATCACTGATAGGAAATCCCAAGGTAGAGAGAGAATTTTCATCCCTTCCTTCTCCTTCAGGATCTACACATCCTCCACCAAATAATTCTTCGTTGTTTCCTTCCATTGGCTATTCTCCTACTGCACTTGCTCGATCGTCAAGATCTTCTACTGGCTCCTCAATGTTTTCCACTGGTCGTCCAACACTCTCTATTAGTTCCTCAACGTGCTCTGCTGATTTGCTAGCACTTTCTTCTGACTCTTCAGCACTGATTGCTGGTCCTTTAATTACCGGCTCCTCTATGTTTTCAGGGCCCACAACTTCCTCTGTTTTGTAATACGATTGAGGGGAGTGCTGAAGTTTTGCTCTTTGAGAACTTAATCTCTGTGATGATTCAGCCTTTGATACAATCTCGTCAATGAAAGTCTTTCTTCCTCCCCTTCCTTTGCCCTTGCCACCTGTAGAATTAGTTTTCTTCTGGGTTCCGCGTCCTCTCATACAATCTGCACATCTAGAAAGAAAATATTAATGCTTTTGAAATATATAATTTCCTTCCCCGGCAACAGCGCCAAAATGTTGGTCGCTTTAATTGTTTTAATAATTCAAGCTCCACATAAATTGTCAACCCGAGAAGGTCTGTTTATTCCAAAGACAACCACGCACTGGATATGCTCAATTCCAAAAGAAAAATAATGTTGTAGTAAAAGTCACACAATTATTAATCATACAAATCTAATTATTCACACCCTGTTTTAACAAAGCTGAAGTCTACTTATGTTATAGTAGAAGAAATTCCTCTATTGCAGTCTTTTAAGAATCCTAATGAAAGGAAATCACTCTGCAGGAAAGGAAACCAATCAACCATAACAGGGAACAGGACCCTATTCCTTCAAATAGGAACTTCAGCACCTGCTGCCTGACACTAATCACACTGTAGAAAAGATAAATTCAAGAAAATAGGACCCCATTCCCATGAACAGGAACCTTCAGCACCTGTCTCCTATCTCTAATCACACTACAGGAAAAAGAAAGTCAATCAATGGGAACAGGACCCTATTCCTTTGCATAGGAATCTTCAGCACCTGCTTCCCAACATCAATCATACATTCAAACAGATAACAGAAAAAGATCGCTTGGCTTCTTTAAGAATGAATGTACCAAACTCATGCAGCGTTTAAAGGAAACAGAATGCTTAATGAACTACAGAACTATGCAACTGATGTTTCAACAAACAGAATTAAATTAAGGTGTGAATATCATAAAGAAACTCAACAAACTACAGGAACAGTCGGGTGAATCTTGTGATGAAGGCGGTCCCTTTCCTTCTCACAAGATTCCCCAGGGAGAGAGTTAAATTGAAGCGCTCAAAAGGAACCTTTATTCATCTGTCAAAAAGGAATGATACATTACAATGGATTCTAGCTCCTTTCTGCTCAAAACAACGTTTTTCCTGTAGTCTCTAACTCCCCTTCTAATGATGATGTCTCCTCTTTTTAAAGAGGAGACATCTATTACAGTTACATCAGAGCAAATCTATGTTTATCCAAATCTGTTCTTCTTTCTTAAAACAGGGCCCTTCTATTCTTCCATAGAAAGATATTGTTACAACAGATGCAGAAAAAGTACTGGCTTCAGAATAATCCGTGTAACCACTCCTTGCTTGTCTTCATCTTGTTGCCATTGTTCCCAAAATACTCTTCCAGAATCGCAAATCACGAGTAGTGACGGAATTTGCGTGCCCGCTGACTGTTTCAGCAACGGAGTCGACTGTTTCAGCAACGGCCGATCGTTTCAGCACAACACGTTCCTTATCATAAATTATCTGCAATCTTTTAGACTTGTGTTAGCAACAATCTACCTTCGATTAATGATGAAATATAAGAGTAATATGGAGTTATATGTAAACAGATTAAATATAGAGTAAAGAGGAGGATTTCATATACCTTTGGATAGAATGAATGAAAAATGATGATGGAACCCTTTTTAAATATAGTTATAAAGGGTAAGGTGGTGTCAATATGTATGGTAAAAATGGTACATTGTGAGGTCCTAAAAAAATGTAAGGTATTTGTTTGTTTAGGTTTATTTACATGTGTTTCAAAATGTTTCTTATCAAATCTTTCCACAAATATCTTAGTGAACCTTGCATAAGAATAAGTATTTTCATTTTTCAAAGAAAAACACTCAAATATCCACCATGCATAGGCCTTACCTCCAAAAGAGTAGATCTACATAAAAAGCTCTAAAATAACACAGTTTTACTGTAGGTTTCCATGCATATAGCTGAATAGTACAAGAATTATATGAAAATTCCCCTTTATAGCTTTCTGGGAGAAGGGTTGGCTCTTTCCATAAGAAACTAGCTCAAAGTCAAGGGTATTAACCCCCTCACTACAATACTGTGAGAAATGATGCAGTTCCTGCAAGGGACTGGGCTGTAGGTGATGGAAAATTCATTGGCCAAATGCTAAGATCTGAAATCAACTCCAAGAAATCATTTGAACTAGTAAAACAAGCATTAACCAAAACACCAGTTCTCATTAGTCCTGGTTTTACAAAGGATTTCTTCATTTTTTCATTTGCATGAGAACACATAGTGGCTGTTGTCCTATTACAGAAAAACTTGAAGGGACAAGAGCAGGCAATTCCATTCTTTAGTAAGGCATTGAGAGATGCACCTTTGAAGTAAAATATCATGGAAAAACAAGCCTTGGCCTTAGCCAAAGCCTTAAAGGACTTCAAAGTTTACATTCTACATTCCCACATAATTTCATTTGTGCAAAATTCAGCTGTAAAAGACATTTTAACCCAAGATACATATGGAAAAAGAGGAAAGTGGATTGTTGTGATACTTGAATATGATTTATAAATCAAGCCCACTAATCTCATAAAAGGCCATGGACTAGCAAGATTAATGGCTGAGTCTAATTTTGAAACTCTTGATATAAACATGATAGATGAATTAGATGAACAGGAGGAGTTGCCAACTCCAACTATTGAAGATCATTTTCTATTTTCATCTTGGTATGCTGATATTTTGTATGTTTTGCTCAATTTGAATACACCTCCTGGTTTTTCTAAAACAAAAGCAAGATTTTTAAAGTTGAAAGCTGTTAATTACTGAATTTTGGATAAATGTCTAGATTGGAAAAATGCAAGTGGATTATTGCTTAAATGTTTGCTTGAGAATGATGCAGATAAGATCAAGCATGAGTTCCATGAAGGAGAATGTGGAGGCCACCTCTATTGGAAGACAACTGCCAATAAAATCCTTAGAGCTGGTTACTACTGGCCCACCCTCTTTCAAGATGTCTATAAAATGATTATTGCCTGTCACAAATGCCAACTTTTTTAAGGCAAAAGAAAATTGCTTCCCTTACCCTTGCATCCAATCACTGTTGAAGCTCCTTTTCAGCAGTGGGGTCTAGACTTCATTGGGGAAATCCATCCAGCCTCATCTGCCCAACATGGATGGATTCTCACTATAACAGACTAATTTACCAAATGGATAGAAGCCATCCCTTCTAGGCAAGCCACTAACTCTGTCATCATAAAATTTCTTGAAAATCATATCCTATCTAGACTTGGCTATCCTAGGAAGATTATCACTGACAATGCTGTTGCATTTGGATCCAAAAAGATGGTTGAATTATGTCATAAATATCAAATTACATTGGGCCATTCTACTGATTATTACACTCAAGGTAATGGGTTAGTAGAATCCTCAAACAAAATTTTGGTGAATATACTCAAAAATTTGCTGGAAGACAATAAGAAATCATGGCACACAAAGCTAGTACATGCACTATGGGCTAACATATTAACACTTAAGAAATCAATTGGAATGTCACCCTACTAGCTAGTTTATGGAGTAGATGCAATTTTTCCAACCAGTCTAGGAGTGCCAGTCATGAAGCTGATCCAAGAACTACAGTCTGAAGAAAATGATATGACAAGAAGAATCAATCAGACTATAAATCTTCAACAAACCAGATAGGAAGTCTACAACAGAGCACTACACAAGCAATAAAACATCAAGAAACTGTTTGATAAAAGAAAAAAGGCCAATGATTTCAACATTGGTGACAAAGTTTTGAAGTGGGATTCCCGGAGAGAAGATAATGGCAAACATGGAAAATTTGATAACTTATGGCTAGGCCCTTATCTCATTTATTCTACTGCTAGTAAAAATGCTTATTTCTTGCAAGAATTAAATGGAACTGCACTTTTTGGCGGTCCTGTCAATGGCAGGATGCTCAAACATTATTTTTCCTAACTATACCAGTTTAAAGCTTTTTATTTTTCCTCATTGTAAATATCATATCTCTCATTTCTTTCAAAGTTAGAAAAATAAAAATAGAAAAAACAATAGAAAAGAAAAGAGGGCAGATTGTAAAAATAATAAAGGTACAGCCCCATACCAAAAAGAGAAACAATGTCTGAAAGTGTGCAAGATCAAATGCCACTCCTAAAAACACACTTCTAGTTAGTCATATAGCCTAATCATGACTAATCAGTTTTTCAATTTACTGCTGATAGGTTAGTGAATTAGATTTTCCAAACAGTTTAATCTTGGCTTATCATTAAGGTAGATTAGGATAGAAAAACAAAAGTTCAAACAAGCTCAAATCTTGAACCTGTGAGATTGATGAAGAACTGGTTCTAAAAAGCCCAAAAATTGAACTAGGAAAGAAAGAGGAAGCAACTCAAACAAGACTAAAACCAGAGCTGAAGAGTAATGAAGGATGTTTTTGATTTTCAGATCTTAAGCCTTCATAATTTTGTTTTAATTTTCTGCAAATTTTAGTCTATGTGTAGCTTGTTTTTATGCCATAGACCATAGCAAGTTGGACTACTTAATCCTGGCTTAGCTGCTTTTAATTTTTTTTTTTAGAAATATAGAGAATAAAAATCTGTTAGACAGTCTAATCCTAACAGATAGTAGTCTAGGTAAAGAAACTTATGAGTTCAACTGTTTAATATGAACTCATGGAGAAATAAGGGTAGAATTAGAATAGTTTTATGTTTTCAATAAAAGAATAAAATGATTGATGAAAAGGTTGCAAGTCCAAGTGCACTTTCTGAAGAAAAAATGTTAGGAAATAGGTTGTGTAGGTAGTTGTTTGGGAAAAATTATTTTGCTGATTAAACAAGTTCTGATCATCTTTCAGGTAGCTTATTAGAGAATAGGAAAAAGGTTGTCAATATGCAAGATACTGATCTGCATTCTAGAGATGAATTTATGTGGTTCTTGACACCTTCAAGAAGATGCCATCCCCATGTGGAGCTACTGTTAGCCACCTATAAAAATTTGCCATATCAAATGGTGGCTAAATCTTTTTTAGCCTTCAAGAAACAATTCATGTCCAAATTGTGAGCTCTTGAAGTCTTATAATGATATTTACCCTTTGATTTAATCTTCACAACTGTTTCACTATTAATCCTAAAGAACCTACTGTTCACCAAGAGAAAACTGCTTATAAAACCCCATTTTCCATCATTTCCACTCCTCCTTTTACTCACAAACAATTCCATTTTACCATTTTCCCCTTCATAAAATCATTCTAAAAATCCTTCATTTAACCTTCAAAACATCCTAATCCTCTTTAAAACCTTATATCCCACCTTATTTTGTTTTAAAAATCCTTTCTTTCACCTATCAGAACCCCAAGTTTGGCTTAAAAAACACTATTTTTGGGCCTAAAACAATCTTTTGTGCTCCTAAGGCGTTAAGCCCCCGAGAGCTTATATTTTTTGACCCACCGCCTCATATGGCTGAAGCCCCGTAATCGGGCACTTAAACCCTTAAAATCCTCTTCCAAAGCCTTATTTCCTTCTTTATTTTCATTCCCGTCATATAAATTGGTAAACAAATTTAGACAGTTGATCTACTCAGATCAACGGCCATCAGCCTTATCCTTCTGCCCGTTTCATTTTTCCCTTCACTTCTTCCTTTCAACATTATTTGCTCCCCTTTAAATCTTGACCGTTCATTGCAAAGATCCAACGGTTGGGATTTAACCCTATAGAACAGACTCCTTTGGGACCTACCTCTCACCTCATAAAATACATATCTACTCACGTGCTACCACCTGTATTCCACTATCGCCCTTTTCGTGCAACTTTCCCGTTGTGTGCGATCCGCACCGTCGGATCTAGGTCCTCCGATCCGACGGCAGACGTTGTGTTTCGAAAAAAATTTGTGCCCGAGGTTTAACACCAAAAAATTATGCGAAATAAGCGGTTTTAGGAGGGACAGGTGTCAGCAGGTGTATGGAATCACGTTTTTCTTTACAATACTGCCTACCCCGCAAGAGCCCGCGCGAAAACCATTAATGGTTTTATGATATACCACTGTTCTCCGAAAACATTGCTTTTCATCTTTTAATCCTAGCCGTCGATCTCTGAGATCGGACGGTGCTGTTTTAATCTCGCCCCCATTTCACTTTTCACCCAACTTGCTCCTGAATTTTTTCAGCAAGGAATAAATATTATAAATATAAGGTATATAAAACCTATGATAAATATTATAACCAACCAAAATAAACATTTTTGACCATGGTCAGCTATAGTTGATTTTCATATTGACATAATCTTTGCCACAATGGATGGGAATGGTTGGCCACGCTTGATTTTCATATTGAGACAATGTTTCTCACAATGTGACATTGGACCATGGGTTACCATTTATGATCATGGTTGTCACAATGTGACATTGGACCAAGGGATTGATAAACCCAAGGGATATGAATCCTTATATAGATAAATCCACAAGATTGATATTATAAACCCAAGATATATAAACCCTAAGATAAATATTATAAACCTAAGGGAATAATTGGATAAGACTGTAACTATCCTCCCTATTAAAATTATGATGATTCTTCTCGATTTCAAGGGCTTCACCGATAATACAAGAGCTATATAATGGTATAGAGGCTAGGATTTTGGAATTGGTCACTAGAAAATTTTTATATCTAATTTAAAAAAATATAATTTGTTTCCTTATTTAAATAGGCATATTCTAACTTATAGATGGAATAGAATTTTTCACCAAAATATGACAAAATAATTTCAAGAAAGAATGTGATTTTTTTGTTTAAAATGCATTTTAGAATTCATAAATGCATTCAACCCCCTAAGAAACCCCCTCTGAAATTGAATTATACATATTAAAAAAATTAAACTCAAGTTTTAAAAAATATTGGTCGTATTTTGGTTTAAATTAAGCAGAAAAAATGTCGTGAAAAAGGTCATTTCATTTATAAGTTAGACTACATTGTTAAAATACATGTATTTTGTTATTTTCATTAAAGCAAGACTTTATCCTATTAAATGTATGGCCATGACTCGATATATTATGTATAAAAAGAAGTTAAATAACATATAATACATGAGGTTTCTTAAAATGACATTTAAATTTAACTAAAATCACCACTTTTTACTCAAGCAAGGGTGTCAGAAGTGTGACAAATCTTGGATAGATCATTGGAGATAAAGGATGAAATCATTTTTCAAATTTCGGCATTAGTTTGTAGAAACTTTCTATATTGGTTCTCACACATATGTTTCCATTAAATTTTTATAATGTAGATAGAGTCAATGTCTATAACCCATTAGATCATACATCTTGTTGGCATTACCTTTATTGCACCCAGAGGTGCTCTCCTGCCCTATATGAAAAATAAGTTGTAAAGTGCTACACTATAAGAATTTTGACATAGTTAAAATGAAATAAAATAAAAATAACCCTATGTTAAAATATGAATTCTACGTTACATACCCTAAAATCTTCAAACATGGAGTACCAGATGAAGAAAATAATCCTAGGAGGAGCGCTTTGAACATCGCCACCATGGACTAGGGTTTGGAGGCTTTTGGACAGGCTGCCCCTGGAAGACCCTCTAACATAGCCTCGGGGTCCCTTTCTTATTTTAGTGCATAGATAGGTTCACCCATGATAGAAAAAATTGGTGGACGGTGGATCCCCCCTCCTCTAGTTCGCCCTCTAATGGAGCAACAGTAGGGGCTGACAGTGACCATCAGCAAAACTATGGCTCATTCCCTGACCCATCTGGGATGTCACCCATGGTAAAATCACCAAAAACAGCTATTAAGAAGGTAGCAACAGTCACATTCTCCACATTCATACCCAAGGCCACAAAAAGAACCAATATTTATCTCCCGTATCATCGAATCAATGGATGAATTCAATATATGAAGGACCATGCACTGATAGGAAATTTTATGGGATTCTGGCCTAAAAAAAAAGCTCCTCTGGGTTGGATCACCTCCAAACGAAAACCAAAGGGCCACATATATCTACAGTTATGTGCCAAGGCTTTCTTCAATGCAATCTTCACATCCATTGAAGACAAAAACTGAATCCTAGATGGAGGGCCATACTTATTTAACTCAGCAGGTCTATACATGCGCAACTAGGTCCAACACTTCAATCAGGACAAAGAATATTTAAGTTGGGATCCAGTTTGGGTCAGGCTCTACATCCTACCACAACACTGATGGGACGTGCTAACCCTTCAAGACATTGGCAAATCTGTGGGTGAATTCATAAAAACAGAGGAAGAGACAAAGATCAATAGGAATGTAGCCTATGCAAGGATATGTGTACACATGCACATCACAAATTCTCTCCTTGATGAGGTAATTCTTCTCCACGATGACTGTGAATGGATCCAAACAGTAGTTATGAACATATACCATTTAGATGCAAGAAATGTCACTAGCATGGGCACCTATTCAAAGACTACCCCCGAAATCAAAGATCTACTCTGAATAACGACTCCACAGACAAAGACACTGAAGGGTTCACGAAATTCTCTGGAAGGAAAATGCATACCAGGAAGAAAGACACAATATAGAGAAAAAAAGTTCCAACAATAAGCAACATCTTTGAAGCCCTATCTAAACTGAATGAGAATGAGAATGAAATCCCAAGAGACTCTGACCAACCCCCGTAGGAGAAAACTAGACTTCAGAGACCCAACAAACCAATATCCAACTGGAAGCCTTTCTGCAACCCTAGTCCTCAATGCATAAGATGGACAACTCAGAAAAAGGTAAAGGCGTAGTCTTGGAATCTATCCCTTAAGCAATGGAAGAAGAACCGGAGAGCATTGACTACACTGACCTAGAAATCATGGGGCTTGAAGATGCATGCAAGAGGAAATACTTTCTCTCCATTCCACACCAACAGATCCATAAATTGGAGGAAGTCCTCCTCATAGCTCAATAGATACCCTCCTTGGCATTCAAGATGGCACACTCCTGAACACCAAAATAATTCTAAAAGAATCCAAAAAATGAGGAAGGAGAACGGATCTGTAGTGATTCGTCATCATGGAAAAAGAGTTAGTAGAATCAGGGCGCTATCCCAAGTTAACACAATTCTACTCAGTTCCCAACATCCCTCAATATAGCCCACCTCATGGAATATCAGAGGGCTGAATAGCCCCTCCAAGCACAGGTTAATCAAGAAAATAATTATTGAGGAAAACCCCATGATTTGTTTTATGAAAGAAACCAAATGCTCCAGCTCAAATCTGGACATGATATTCAAAAGAATATGGAAAGGCTGCAATAGCCTAACTGTTGATGCATGTGGAGCTTCGGGGGGGCCTAGCGATTATTTGGAACCCCCAGTTGATAACCCTAGAGAACAGTTAGGAAAATCAACATTTCATTCAAGCTTCCTTCCCCCTGATTGGAACCAGCATTCATGGAAATCTCACGAATGTCAACTTCCCACAGTTAGTATAGAAAAAAACATAGCTTTTAAACAACATACCTGATCTCAATAACCAGCGAATTCACCCTCTCTGTCTGATTGGAGGAGACTTCAACATGATCAAAACCCTTCACGAGGAAAAAGGAGGAAGCACACATCTTGACATGGACAACATCAAATTCAAATATTTCATCCAAGGCAATCATCTAATTGATCTTCAAACATCCTATGGCACATTCACTTGGAATAACCGGAGAGGAGGATCCCATCAAATTTCATAGAAATTGGATCACTTCCTCATCAGAGAAGACTTCATCCACCTCAGAGGAGAACTGGTAGCCACCATCATTCTGGCCTCTGTTCCGGATCATTGGTCGATCTAGCTCCAATGGTTCAGACCTGGTATAGCCACACCCAAACCTTTTTGCTTTGAAAATTTTTGGCTCAAACATACAGGGTTCAAAGACCTTATCTCGAATTCGTGGGCTTCCCTCAATCCACCCTTGGGCACAAAAATTTATGAGTTCCAGGAGAATTTGAAGATGCTCAAATGGAAACTGAAACTGTGGAACAAGACCACCTTCAGTAATATCTTCAAACACCAAAGAGAGTTGGAAACGCAAATGCAATAGCTCCAACAAAAAATCATCTCAGAAGGCATAAAAACAGACTCAAATTCCAAGGAAAAGATGCTAACAGCCCAACTTGAAGAAAGAATAAGTCAAGAAGCAATTGTATGGAAATAGAAATCACTGATTTATTGGCTCAAGTAAGGAGAATGAAACACAAAAAAAATTCACCACTCCACAATCCAACATAGAATGCAAAATAGAATCAAATTTCTCAAGTATCAAAATGGGGAATGTATGAAAAACCACGAGGACATCACAGATGAAATTCTCAATCACTTCAAAGACATCCTCAAATAATACAATACCCATCAACATGAGGCCATTGAAAAAATCACATAATTCCAAAGCTGGTCAACGAGGATCTGAACAGGATGCTCCTCAAAGCTACAACATTGATTGAGGTCCAACAAGCTATTTTCCAACTAAAAGAATGGAAATCCCAGGGACCGGATGGATTTACCACAAACTTATTACATTTCTTCTGGGATACCAACAAAGAGGAGGTATGGGGCATAGTGGAGGAATCGCACAATACTCACTAGATTCTTCCAACTCTCAATGCAACTTTCCTCACTCTCATCCTAAAGGAATATAATGTTGCTTCCCTAAGTAAGTATAGACTAATAACACTCTATAATGTTATTTACAAAATTATTTCCGAAGCTATATCTAATAGATTGAAACAGCTTCTTCACATGCTCATCTCTCTGGAGAAAAAAGGCTATGTTGAAGGCATGGAGATCCTTGATAGAATCATTCTAACCCATGAATTCATCCACTCCTTAATAACCTTAAAAATTCCTGCCATGCTCCTCAAAATTGACCTTTCCAAGGCCTTTGACAAGCTCAGCTGGAACTACATAAAGAAAGCACTTCTAGTCTTCGACTTTAGTGAAACTTGGGTTCGATGGATCATGAACTTGATATCCTCTTCCTTCATCTCTATCATAGTCAATGGTATCCCATCAGTAACATTCAAACCCTCCAGAGATATAACGCAAGGAGACACTCTCTCACCTTTTCTCTTTGTACTTATGGCCGAGGGTTTGGGTCGCCTGATTAAGAGCTCAATTCGATCTCATGACCTTTGAGGTATCCCCTTACACAATATTCCTCCTATTTACGATCATCAATCTATAGATGATAACATGATCATGGGTCAGCCCTCTATGCAGAAAGCTCACACCCTTAGAACCCTTCTTGATTGTTTTTCTAAAGCCTCCAAAACCACTGTTGACCCTAAGAAATCTCAATTTTTGTTTTTCAACACGCCCCTTGTAACCCAACGCAACATAGATCGCATCCTTAGATTCACCACAACATATCTACCATCCAAGTACTTAGGGGATCCTCTCACGGACTCTACTATCAAACACTCATCCTAGTGAGAGCTATTGGACAGAATGGAGACTAAATTGTCTACCTGGACCCACCGATCTCTCAACATTGCCAGACATCTCGTCCTCATAAAATCTATTCTTCAATCTCTACCCATATACCTCTTTTCCGTTCTGGCTGCACCAAAATGGGTCCTCAAAGCCATTCGCAACCTTCAATGAAATTTTCTCTACAGTGGATCCAAAGACAATCACAAATCGACGGTAGTCAAATGGAAAGAAGTATGTATGTCGAAAACTGAGGGAGGACTTGGTCGAAGAGATCCAAAGCACAAAAACAACATCACGGGAGCTAGGATATGGTGGAAAGGGGTCTCGAACCCACAAATACTGTGGGCAACCATATGGGTAGCCAAATATGCAGGAGATTGGCCCAAGGACGAACTAATACTATTCAACATTGCACCTAGAGGTTCCCAAATCTTGAATGAAACCAGTGAGCAAAAATATCTGATCCAAACCCACAGCTTCTAGGAATTGCGCAATGGAACACAAGCCCGATTTTGGGAGGATTCATGGCAGTAAATGCCTTGCCTATCCTCGATCTTCCCTAGCCCCATCTGGTGCATGGTATTATAAGTAAGAGAACAAAACTGTGTCTGGGACTTTTGGGCTAATGATGCAACTCATGGTTACAAGAAGTGGCTCCACACATACAGATGGCAAGTAGATTTGAACAATTAAAAACATAAAGATATTTGGGAGGAATTAACAAAAAGGAAAATCAGAACTTAGCAAGGGCATGAGCTACTATGTTGACGCCATACTCCAAGTGGTAATTGATGAACTAAGGAAGCCTACCATCTTATTCAACCTCCGACCCCTAGCCCCAAAAATAAGCTATGGAAGAAGATATGGATAGGTTAGCTCTGGCCCAAAGTAGGTACATTTTTATGGTTACTAAGTAAAATACGCATCCTCACATGGGAGAATCTTATGAAGAGAGGATTTTTGGGTTTGTTGAGGTGTCCTCTATTTTAGAATGAAATCGAAACCATCGATCCCCTGCTGGACCTTTGCCCCGTGTCCAATACTTTTTGGGATAGGATTGAAATCCTATTCGGAAGATCCAACCAAGATCGGGGCAACATCACCAACACCATCAGCAAGTGGTAGGAAAACCCCTACTCCATCAATCTCCTAAATCGTTTATGGTAGCTCATTCCATGCCTACTCATATGGAACCTCTGGAAATAATGAAATAGAAACATATTTAAAGATGTAGCATTAAATCAAGAGTAGATCTGGGCCAAGATGCATAGCAAATTATAATAAAATCTTGCCATGGCTCATTGAGGGGAGGATGAATTCTCGACAACCATAGCTGAATGCACCATCTGGAACAAATAGCAGATGCATATTGAAACCCCCGTGGAGAACTCTCCCCCACACACAGGCAAGATCAACACACCTGATCACTGGAATCCTCCCCCAGTCGTATTTTTCAAATGCAACTTTTATGGAGTCTCTAAAGGCAACCCAAGGGAAGCCGGATTTTGGGGCATCTTCAGAGACTCTAGAGAAAACCCCTCACACACTTACTATGGAAACGTGGGGTGGGATAGCAACAAATCCATGGAACTAGAGGGGCTTATACATGGAATCTCCATAGCCATTGAAATTAATTTTTTCCCACTGGAAATCGAAGGAGATTCGTAACTCATCATCCAAGAAGCCACCCGCATCCTCCTTGGCTCTTCTTCCACAAAGGTCTCGACTAGCTGCCAGCTAGCCAACCTCCTCAATCATCTGGAACAGCTGTTGCAGAATCCCAAGGGAATTACATTCCACCATGTGCACATAAAGGAAAACACTGTTGCATAACTCCTCGCCAATAAAGGAGTGGATAGTAACTCAATGCTCAACCACTATAACTTTCCTCAGATTTTGGACGAAATCCTGCACGAGAGTTGTCTCACTCTTCTCCAAAAATATCTAATTTCCCGAGATGCAGGTAGCACGTTCAGATCGTGCGAGGAGAGATCCTCCCATGCTCAATCTGACACCACCCTACAGCGCCAACTCTAACATGATGTGAAACAGATATTGTCAATAATTCATAACGGTGCTCTCCCACACCTGACCTCTTGCCATACTTCGTATCACATGCACTCACACTCAGACCATCCGTCACTGCATTTGTGCTCGTGCCACAACCTCTCTCCGCATTTGCACACATGCCACAAGACATCAAAAGGCATTGAAGCTCCTCTTTCATACATCATTGTTATTCCCCTCACCATCACGTCGCTTCTCCAGCTTCCCTCATGCATCTCCTCTACCTATGCCCTTCCTACTATGCGCTCCCCCTTCTGCACACACCCTACTACGAACCCCTTGTTGTGCGCCCTCCTGCTGCGTGCACCTTTCTTATAGATATTCCTTGCTGCATGCCCCCTGTTGTGCATCTCCTTGTTGAAATATCCTCCTCCTATGCTTCTATCTGTCGCGCGTTATCCGTGACGAGCTCACCCGCTGCGCGCCTCCCTGTTGCATGCCCCCCTTTTTCACGGCCCCCAATTGCGTACCTCAACTGCGCATCTCCTCGCTCTTGGCCCGACTCCCCTCTCTTTACTTGATATCCTCTCCATGGCCCCGCGACAACATCAAAATCCCATTAGGGGCAACCATAGAGGTGCATTCACGGGGCTCTATCACCATGGCCAAGACTAGTGTCTCGAGTCCATTGAAGGTTCCTCTTCACATAGCCATGAAAGAGATGCTACTCAAATGGCTGGCTACACCCAGGAAGAGATTTTCTTAACGTGAGAGAAGCCTAGGGGAAGAATAGGCCCCAAAAAATCTACCATTGCACACTCTGAGATGCCCACTCCTCTGAAAACTGAGCCGCTCCCTATTCACGAGCCAACAGATGAGGAGACAGACATTTGGATCATGGATTTGGATGGAGTTTGGACTACAGTTTTAGATGCGGAGTACCTTGTTGCTCCTATCATCTGCGCAGCCCCTCCAAAGCCCCCACGCAAGCCTATAGCTGAGGAGGAGGCCATAGCACGCAAATAAGAATGCCTCATCCAGGAGGAGGACCTCACAACAGAGGATGATGAAGGAGCACCATGACTGCGTGGTGGCATAGTTCATTTATGTTTTCTGTCATCTAAGGACATACTATAGCTATTTTGTTTTGATATGTGTTATTCAGCATTTTGTAAAACATGACTGTATGACTCTATTAATGGGTTGGTTTCCTCCAAAGAGGCAGCCCCAAACCTTCTTTATTTTGAAAACTACCAATGCTGGGACTGACTAAGCACCACAAGTCATCTTAGCCCAATGCCTATGTAAAGTTTCTTTTATGATCTAATATAGTTTAGCCTAACTTACTCTATATATATATATATTCTACATTATTTTTTCCTTTCATTGATTTTTGGTGGGTAGTTGTAAATTTCATATAAAAATAAAAATATCTGTATGTTAAAATAAAAATTCTACATTATTTTTGTTAAATTAATTTTTTTGGTTATATAAGGTAAACTTGACTTGGTCAAGTTACTAGTGGGTTTTGAGCTTGAGGTTAATTACAACCCATGGTATTGCCCATCATATTCATGTGGAATATATCCCATTTAAATGGAGAAATTAAGCTAGCCTAGATTCATCTTAACTCCATATCTACAAAAATTTGAAAAAGATCAAATCTCTTGAGATACAAATATCTTAAAATGGAAAAAATATTTAACCCTTAATTCTTAAATTAAAATGTATTTAAAATTGTTTTATTATTTTTAGTAATTAAATCCCTTATTCTACGTAAACAATATATATTTTGAGTTTAATATAAAAAACTTAAATAAAATTATGATAAATAAACATAATTTACCATAAACATTAGACCATCATTATAAATAACCCTTATTTATTTTTTATTATTTATTTTACTTTAGACCATCATTATAAATAAACATTTTACTTTAGACCATCATTATAAATAAATAAATAAATAATAAAAAATAAAAAGGCATACCCATCAAATTGACTCGCATACTCCTTCACTAATTTTCAAAGTTTATTATAACGATATTGCTTAACTTATACCTTCAGTTCAACCGCATAGGTTTCCTCAAACAATTCACGATGAGATCTTCACATATATATATTATTTTTAATTAAATTTATTTTATTAAATCTTATGCAACATTCCATATAAATGGTTATATAAATCATATATATATATATAGTGTGTAATATATTTTTAAAAATTAATATAAATATATAATAGTTTTTAAAGTTAATATAAAAAACAATAATATTTAAAACAAGAAGATGAGTTTATATTATCTAATATTTTTTAAATATTATTATAAGATTATATTATATATAATATTTTTTAAATATTAGTATAGTTAATATTGTTATTATAATAGAAATTATAAGTTTGTTTTTACAATAAATATTGATTGTTTTATTTTCAAAAAATGTTTTATTTTTTTAATATTAATTTAATGGTTAATTTTGTTAAAAAAAATTATTATATATTTTTAAAATTACGAGTAATAAATATTTTATATGTAATTTTGACCATTTCATAATTTCTTGATACTCTAAAGAATTTACAAAAGTGTATTATTTAATATTTATTTTTTCATTTTCTCTCAAATAACAATTTTTTGGACAATAAAATAGAACATTATCATCCATATTTTTTTTTTTACTTTAATTTAGATATAGTCAAACCAAATCGCAGATACTAGCTATTATGTAGTACTTGTTATGGATTGTTGTTTATCAATATTTACCCGTAACTCGTTATTTAATTTACATAGCTGCACTAGTTTCAGGTATAAGAGAAATGTGTAATTCCTTTCATGTATATATATATATATATATATATATATATATATATATATATATATATATATATATATATATATATATATATATATATATATATATATATATATACATATATATATATATATATATATATATATATATATATATATATATATATATATATTCCCTTGGAAAAAAATCTTTATTTTATTAATAAAATAATTGACCGGCCCCTAAAAGGGGTTTTACAATGCTCCTCGAGCTGTATGTTTCTTTATATGTGAGAAATTACATAAAAATTAGGAGTTGTTCCTTCCTGTTGACTTACAGAAACCGCTCCAAACCGTTCCAAATTTAAACAACAGTGAAGCCAGGACTAAATCAAAAAAATATCCTCTGAATTTGAGGAGAAATCTGAGATGTTTAGAGTACCAGGTGGAAGAGTGAGTGCTGATTTGCATGGAGCATCAGCGTTCATATTCAATTCTCGGTAGACATGTCTGAAAGAAAGGTCATGAAAATCTTCCATCAGAATTTATTCTTCAAATTATGTCTTGCAGATGAGGCAAGTGAATTTGTGACTGATTTTGAGCCCAGTCAATAACCAATTTGGAATCTCTGAAACACTGTAAAGACTTGATATTTTTATACTTGGCCACATGAAAAACCATCCAAAGAGCAGCTAGGTCATATATATATATATATATATATATATATATATATATGAATTCTAGAGTTATAATTCTTAATAAGCATTGAATATGTGAACTAACAAAAGTAAAAAAAATATTTGCACCTCAAGAGATTTGATGCATCTTAATACTTAATAAGTCAAGTATTAATATGCATCTATACATATATTTATATAAAGAAAGAAAGTTATATATATATATATATATATATTAAAAAAACACTTTATTTTTTTTACTTTCAACGATTTTCCTATAAAATAAGATTTGAAATTGTTTTATGGAAATTATTACTAACAATAAATACTAGAAACAAAATTTATTATTATTATTTTTTAAATATCATATTTTAATTACATACCAAATACATCTCTTACTGTCTATTTCTATGTTACAAATAGTGATAACACATTGGATTCATCCTTTGACCATGACCTATTTTTTCGTATGATTAAAAATTAAAATGCGTTGTATAAAGGTAAAATGACAACAATAGTTTAATTTATCTTTTGAAATATATTAATTTTAATTTTTATGCATTTGATTGAGTGTGGTCTTATTGTCTAATGATTTGGTTTTGTAGGTCAAATATTTTTCTAAATAATTTTTCTTTAGTGCTCTATTTTGAATGTCCTTGCAAGTTGTCTTGCCATCATTCCCTATTTTAATTTGAATTGGTAGCGATGACGACTGGCGAGTTTGACTAGGTCTTCCTGGACAAATCCAACTTGGTGCAAATCAGACATTTTTTCCATTTTTCAAGGCATCAACAAAGGAAAATAGTGGGCATGTGGTCTGAGTGAACAAATTTCGATGACAACTGCAATTGCAATATCATCAATTTCAATCTCTAAAAGTCATTTTTAACAGATAACAAGAAATTGTTTGAGGAATTAGAATATTCCATATTACAACATACATAAGATATAAATATAGGAAATTCTTTGACCACAAAAAAAAATGTTGCAATGCATTAAAACATGTGCAATATGAAAACGGTAGTCTAATACTCTTCAGCTCTCAATTATCTCTCACAATCACACTTCCTGGAATGAATTCCTTCACTTTAACTTCGATGAATTCTTTTATCAAAGCAACGATAATGTCCTTAACATTTTCATTGAGTATATCCTTCTTGATTTCTTTTTCTTCTTATTGCAATTGCAAAACTGAGGGACATTACTCTTCATTAAGAACAACAAAATTAATTAACCATTTGTTAATTTAATTTTCCCTAAAATATGTTTTATCATCAAACTTTATTTCCTGTGATTGTTTCAACATCTCCAAATAACCCATAGAATTCTCCTTTACAATTAATCTATATTCATATTTCATTGACATGTCGTTTAAATTCTGAATAGTCACTACGGCCTTTACATACACATTTTATTTTAGATTTTCTATGTTTCCACAGTCAAAATATTCTCTTCCAATGTTATGAGTTTCCCAGGAAATGCAACCTTGATATGCCTCATTTGATTAGCATTGGGCATTCCTTGTTTATCTTTTTCTAGTTTGGATACTTAATCAATATTTTAACCAAAATTTAGAACATCAGTCTCCATGAATTCCTTGTCTCCCTCCAACCCACTTTTGACTAGTTCGACAAATGACCTCATTCTCTGCTTTAAATGTTGAAGATAAAAAGCAACTTGTCTTGCAGATTCAATAATTCACAATATTTTGGATATATTATTAACGATAACGATTT
This sequence comes from Pinus albicaulis, assembly GCA_034641835.2. NCBI lineage: Eukaryota > Viridiplantae > Streptophyta > Pinopsida > Pinales > Pinaceae > Pinus > Pinus albicaulis. The sequence goes on from CM076579.1 coordinate 69,827,264, forward strand.
TACTGCACTCATAATATTGGAAGGTTTCTCAAACATTTTAGATCTAGCATAATATCATCAATCAATTCCTTAGCAATGGACCCATGCTCAGAGAATGTTCTATTTCTTTTATATTTTCCTTGAGATTTTTATTTTCTTATTGTCATTCATTAATATAATCATCAAGTGCTTCACCACTAGCCTGATGTAATTTCATTAACCTGGGAATTGCAACCAAAGACAGATCAACATTCAATTATCTATAATAAAAACCCTTGTATTCCTTCAATATCCAATTTCTTACCACCCCTATCATAATTTTCATCCTGTAATGTGACAAAACACTCATCGAAACTAATGTCCTCTTCAGAAATTTCCTCCATTATTCTTTGATTTTATTACAATGAAGAACTAACCCAATCACATAGTACAATGCTATCAATTTTCATATCTATCGTCTCTTGGATACTATCCGCTTCAGGTGCACTCTTGGATCTAAATGATTCAACAATATGTGATATTTTTAGAGTTACTCTACGAGGAAGCCCTTCGTCAACTACGCTACCTGATAGCCTATCCACAACTAGTTTTTTGCTTCATGTACTTGTCTTTATTTTTTTGCTAGTAGATGAAGTCACACTCGTATTGTGTCTGCAAGATTTATTTTTTCATACAGATTCTGGCCTCTTTGATTAGGTCTGTCTCCTGTTGTTATGATATATTTTTCAACAATTTTTCTAACATATGTTAATGCTTTTTTTTATCAAAACTCTAACTTTTCCACCCTCGCTCTCTACTTATCGGAATCTAGTTCTTGTATATGATAGACTCCAGTTGATCCATGAGAATGTTTCCTTTGTCAAAGTGTTTAATATCTTCAACTTCACTTAGGTTGAAAGAATCCAAACACTTTTCAACAATGAGAGTGGAGTTGTATTATTCATAATCACTTTTCCAACAGTAAGCAGAAAAGAAATAAATTGTCTCTTCTTTTTCTGTTCAAATAGGGATATCCATGGCAATATTTCCTACAGAATTCAACAACAAGATACCTATCTAGAATAAATTTTGGTAAAAGAAATGGCATATATTCAAAACCATAAATTTGTATAACCGTATTGGTTTCTCTTTCCTCAAATTCACCCTTTTGAAGTAAAAAATCCTTAGCCTCTGCAGATATTCGAGGAGGCTCTTGTCTAGTGAGCATGCTATACAATTCTCTCACAAAAACATATTGAATTAAACAAAAAATTAAATAACCTTCATGCTTCCAGAATATAGGATTTCGGAATTGCATTCGTTCATCCAAAAACTTGAATATAGGATTATAGGGAAACTGATCAAGCACGTTCCTTGACACAAGAAGGATTATCATATATGATATCATAAATAGCCCATTTTTATTTTGTAATATATGTAACTGAAAAGCTAATTCATTTGAAATGACACAAGCCCCATAGAACATACAATCATTCGTGTTTGTCTCATAAAGCACATAGAAAATGAATTTCAGAAAATGTGATGTACGTTTTAGCCCTCCCACATAGGAAAAGAACCAACAGGAATTCCCAAGCCATTGTCTAAAAAAATAAATATCTACAAGAGAAATATCAAAAGGAACCTCAGAACATGTAGAAAGGAATTCCTGCAAAATGTCAAATTTGCACCCTTCTGCCTCGACAAAATTCTCCTCAATGGATAATTCTAAATTATTTTTCTGTTTCGATAACCTAAATAAAAATTTGAATACATTAAGATTCAAACAAACATTTATCACACCTAGCTTAATTTTCGCCTTTCCCATATCAAAATTATCTGCATAGAGATAAACAATTACTATGAAATTAAATATCTCTGTAACACACCTAGCATTTGCCAATTCGTTGCTCCAAATATTGTCATTTTTTTCTCTTCGATTGATGTATTCACATATCGCTCATAAGTTCTAGACCATTCAAATATATCATTGATCTCAGCAGCAGATTTAACCGTATCACTGCAAACAACTTCTTTCCCTCGCTTGTTGCCCATTATTGCATTGCAACGGAGGAAAAAAAAAAAAACTTTGTTAATGAATAAAGTATTCAAATCCCATTCCAGTATACAATCCTCGTTTTCTCTACAAACACTAACTTTTAATATTAATCACATGCAAAATTGTTACAGTCGATGTTGTAAGTAAATAGAAATTATGGATATCGTAACCAATGTTGAAAATATTAAAGTCATCTGCGTGCCTTTGAGTAGAAGAAAAGAGTACACAAAGGCAGCAGCAACAGAGATTGAGTGCGCAACACTATGTCATTAAGAGGAATGGAGAATGTAAGGATGAATTAAATGTGATGGGCCGCAGCCACAAATTACAGAGGAGAATTAATTTGGATTATGGGTGAACTTAATTTTGCAGGTGGAATGAAGAATTTCGTAGTTCTCAACTACAGAGGAGCAGTTTTATTTAAAACAGTCAATTCGGGCTTTAAAGCCCTCAACAACCAAAATGGAGAAAATTGAATTAAACAAGTGGAAGTCCTTTATTTTTGAATTGGCAGAAAAGTGGGCCCCACCACTTAAGTCCCAATCGCAATCACAAGTTTTTTCTTTTGATGCAGTGTCTTGTTGATGAAGAGTTTGCGATGCGATGCGATCTAATCACAATCGCAAATCGCAACGTAAATATGTTACATAACCCAAGTGTATTGTTGATATGGCAGAGTTCCACAGTGGAACGGTTGTATATAATATACAACCAAAACATATATATAAATCGCCCCCACCACAGCAGCGGAGGCCCGTGGGTCCACTTGACCACGTGGCGAAGTCTTAATGGAATCACAAGAGTTCAATCGCAAGGTTCAATCAGAGGCTTTTTGTTATGGACTGCGATCGAAGGCCGGACACGATCATGTTATATACCACAGTTTAATGCTCAATCGCATCCGATTCCTGATCGCAATCGAAAGCTCTTAAGTGTTGGGTCCAATTGCACTTTGAAATTGGCGGACCCGATGGTAGTATGCAATGGAGTTAATAAAGTCCATCGTGTCCGAGATCTTAATCGCAATCGGAACTTCTTCATTGCATGCCCCGTTCGCACCAACTGAAGTTATGGACCCGATGCCATTTATATGGCAGATTTAAATGGTTCATCGCGTCTAATTCTCAATCGCAATCGGAAGTTTCAGTTGTTGGCACATATTGGTTTTGCCGATTGCGATTCCGTTGTGGTCCCTACCTATATAGCCCGCATTATATTTGTTTTAATAGTTTTGTTTTAAAAAGTGTTTTAATATAGTTTTTTTTTTGTAATTTTTTTTATGTGCAGCATATAAAACAGAAAAGGCCTGCGAGCCTGTAGTGATCATGTAATTGTATTTGTTTCATTTTTCACAGCAGTGCGTGTGAGAAGAAAAGAACACAACAGTGTTGATATTGTAAGAGAGATTATTGTTTTGAGAGAACTGTGAATGTTTTTGTAGCACTGCATCTGTAGCAGTCAATATTGTGTATCCCTCTGCATTGAGGAAGACTTTTTTAATAGTTTCTTTTTAAGTTCTGTTAATGAAATAGAAGAAAGCATTTTCATGCCATCTTTGTCTGCAAGCAATTTCTGTTTTAACTTCTCTGTGTTGTAGAGGGGAGTTTATTCTCTCAATTTCTACTGTTTTGGAATTTTCAATATTCCAACATGGTATCGGAGCTATTTTAGGCTCTTTGAATGTTTCAAAGAAGCTGAAGAAGAAGAAGATTTGTTGAAGCGTTTTCTCCAGCAGTGTGAAAGCCCAACAGAAGTCAAACGTTCAGGTATTTCTCAAAGATAACAGAGCTGTTGCTTTTGTTTTAAAAGAGTTTGTTCTTTCAAAGAAAGGAAAGACAGTTTGTTTAAGTTCAGTGTTCAGTTTAAAAGAAATGGCTGGACCAATCACTGGAGTGAACATTGGAAATTTTTAGCTTCCACAATTTAATGGAAAGAACTATGATTACTGGGCCATTACCATGAGAGCCCTGTTTGTCTCACAAGACTTATGGGATTTTGTAGAAGATGGATTTGTTGAACCAGCTGATGAGTAGGATTATAATGCCTTAACTCAAGCAGAGAAGGATTTATTGAAGAACAATAGAAAGAAGGATGCTAAGGCCCTCTTCTATTTGTATCAGGCAGTAAGTGAGAGTGTGTTTCCAAGGATAGCAGTAGCTAAGAGATCCAAGGAGGCATGGGAAACTCTGAAAGTAGCTTATCAAGGCATGGAGAAAGTTAAGACAGCAAAACTTCAGTTGCTGAGAAGAGATTTTGAAACTCTTTTCATGAAAGAGTCAGATAATGTAGACACATTTTTTACACATGTGATGGGGATTGTAAATCAGATAAGATCCCATGGAGAAACTCTGGAAGAGAGAAGAATTGTGGATAAACTTTTGAGATTTTTACCCTCAAAGTTTGATGTAATCGTTACCACCATAGAAGAGACCAAAGATCTCTCAAAGTTCATAGTAGATGAACTTCATGCCTCACTGATAACTCATGAACAGAGATTGAGCATAGATGAACACTCATCTCTTGAGCACGCCTTCAAGACCCAAATGCCTTCAGGAAGAGGAAGAGGTCAAGGTAAAGGAAGAGGAAGAGGCAGAAGCCAAAATAGAGTTGGAAGGAACAACTCTTCACATTCACATGGAAGGAGCAATAGTCAAAATCAGAGCCGCGGCCAAAACAACAGTCATCAAGGTGGACACCAACACCAACATGTTCATGGACAGAGGTATGAAAAATCCAATGTCCAATGTCATTATTGCAAAAAATATGGGCACTGTGCCAATGAATGTAGAAAGAAGAAAAATGACATGAAAAATATGCAGAATGCTAATGTAGCAAAAGAAGAAAAGAACCCAAGTAATGTGTTGTTAGCTTGTAATGTAGCACAAGATAGAGATGATAATGTTTGGTTCTTAGATTCAGGATGTAGTAATGACATGACTGGAAATAGACCAATGTTTTCCAATCTAGATGAAGAAATAAAATCTGAAGTGACCAAAGGGACTGATACTAAGATCTCTGTCAAAGGAAAATGCAGAGTTAGTATTCGAGCAAGAAATGGGGAGCAGAAATTTGTCCCTGATGTGTATTATGTTCTAGGTTTGAATTGTAATATTTTGAGCGTTGGGCAGCTCATAAACAAAGGTTATAATGTAATTTTCAAGGATGATGTGTGCACAATAAAAGATATACCTCCAAGTAAGAAAATCATTGCTGAAATTCAAATGACCAGCAATAGAATGTTTCCTCTCAAGCTCAACACTGACTTGAAGGGAAAAGGAAAGAGTATAGAAGTTGTAACACAAGAAGCCTTTCAGAAGGAAGAGAAAGATGAAAATTGGTTATGGCACCTGAGATTTTGACATCTCAATTTTGGAGGATTAAATTTGCTGCACAGAAAAGGAATGGTAAGAGTTTTGCCATTGATTGAGAAGCCTGACAGCCTATGTGAAGGCGGCATCTTGGGAAAGCAACACAGAGAAAATTTTCCATCAGGGAAAAGCATAAGGGCGAAAGCACCCTTAGAAATCATCCACTCAGATTTATGTGGGCCGATGCAAACAGCATCACTTTCAGGCAGCAACTACATGCTGACCTTCATAGATGATTTCACAAGAAAAGTGTGGGTTCATTTTCTGAAATATAAGAGTGAAGTTTTTCAGAAATTTTGCCATTTTAAAGCTCTTGTAGAAAAATAGAGCGGACTGCACATTAAAGTTCTCAGAATTGATAGAGGAGGAGAATATATATCAAAGGAATTTTTGCGTTTTTGGAGAGAAAATGGCATACACAAACATTTTACCACAAGGTACACACCACAACAGAATGGAGTTGCTGAAAGGAAGAATCGAACCATAATGGAAATGGTGAGAAGCATGCTAAAGGCAAAACAGTGGCCGAATGAGTATTGGGCAGAAGCAGCAAACTGTGTTGCGTATATTTTAAATAGATGCCCTACAAAAGCTGTGATGAACAAAGTTACAGAAGAAGCGTGGAGTGGCAGAAAACAGGGAGTCACCCACATGAGAGTTTTTGGATGTGTGGCATATGCACACATTCCTGACAAGTTGAGGAAGAAATTGGATAGTAAGGGGGAGAAGTGCATTTTCCTTGGATATTGTGAAGATTCCAAAGGATATAGATTGTATAACCCATCCACAAAGAAGTTTGTGATAAGCAGAGATGTGCAATTTATTGAAGAGGAAGCATGGGATGGAATCATTGAGAAAACAGTCAATGTCAAAAACTATTTATCTCATGACGAAGATGAGGGAGATGTGGTTGACATTAACAACCCATCCATAGCACAACCTCCTCAAATGCAAGGACAACAAGGGACGCCTCAAGCGTTTGTGAGAACACCCTTGAGAAGAAGCGGCAATGGTTCACTGAGCACACCACACGGAGTAGAATTGAGTGCTTCATCAAGCACATCTACACCAAGTGAAAGAGGAACAAAGTTCAGAAGTATTAGAGAAATCTATGAGAAAGGAGCAGTAGATGAAGGTATGAATTCCTTATTTTCTTTTTATTGTAAAGTTGATGATCCTATTCATTTTGAAGATGCAATTAAAGATAGAAAATGGATAGAAGCTATGGACGATGAAATTAAAGCCATAGAGAAGAACAAAACATGGGAGTTGGTTGATCTCCCAGAAGGCAAAGAAGTCGTTGGAGTTAAATGGTTCTATAAGACCAAAAGAAATGCCGAAGGAAAAATAGAGAGACACAAGGCCAAACTTGTTGTCAAGGGATACAAGCAGAAGCAAGGGATAGACTATGAAGAAAATTTTGCACCAGTTGCAAGAATGGAGACAGTGAGAGTAGTGATGTCCATAGCAGCACAAAACAAATGGAAAGTATACCAGATGGATGTAAAATATGCATTTTTAAATGGAGTTTTAATGGAAGAGGTATATGTGGAAAAACCTCTTGGATATGAAAAGAAAGGCCAAGAGCATAAGGTCTGCAAATTGAAGAAAGCTCTTTATGGGCTGAAACAAGCTCCAAGAGCATGGTACAGTAGGATAGATTCCTATCTACTGGAAAATGGATTTGAAAAGTTTGAGGGAGAACCCACCCTCTACATCAAAGAAAAGGATGGTAAGATGCTCATTGTTGTTTTATATGTTGATGATTTAATATTTACTGGTAATGATGATTACCTTGTTGAAAATTTTAAAACAGTCATGAAAAATGAATTTGAAATGACTGACATGGGTTTGTTGAGATACTTCTTGGGAATAGAAGTAGAGAAAGGTGAAAAAGGGATTTTTATATCTCAAGCAAAGTATGTGAATCAAGTTTTAGAAAGATTTAATATGTAGGAGTGCAAAGTTGCAATTACTCCCACAGTAATGGGATTGAAGTTGAGTAAAGATAACAGCAGCAAGGATTTTGATCCAAGTTTGTATAAAAGCATAGTTGGCAGCCTTATGTATTTGACTGCAACTATGTCGGATATTATGCATGTTGTTATTTTAATTTCCAGATTTATGGAGAAGCCAAAAGAAGCACATTGGCAAGCAGCAAAGAGAATTCTGAGGTATGTGAAAGGAACAAAAAGATTTGGTATTTTGTATACAGCTTCAGAAAATTTAGAATTAGTTGGATACACTGACAGTGATTGGGCTGGAAGTGTAGATGATTGGAGGAGCACTTCTGGTTATGTTTTTCATATGGTTTCAGGAGCCATTTCATGGGCTTCTGAGAAACAACCGATTGTAGCATTATCTACTGCAGAAGCAGAGTATGTGGCAGCTACAGCAGCAGCGTGTCAAGCAGTTTGGATGAGAAGAATGTTGAGAAGTCTATGTCAAAAACAGGTAAAAGGGACAGTGATTTATTGTTACAATAGCTCAGCTATTGCATTGTCAAATAATTCTGTGTTTCATAAAAGAACAAAGCACATATACACAAAATTTCACTATATCAGAGAATTGGTAAACAATGGAGAAATTGTTTTACAGCATTGTAAAACAGAGGAGAAATATGCAGATATTTTAACTAAACCATTGGGGCAGAAGAACTTTGAATTTTTAAGAAAATGCTTGGGTATGATGGATAACCCAACAGCTCAATTTAAGGGGGAGTGTTGAAAATATTTAAGTCATATGCGTGCCTTTGAGCAGAAGAAAAGAGTACACAAAGGCAGCAGCAACAGAGATTGAGTGCGTAGCACTATGTAATTAAGAGGAATGGAGAATGTAAGGATGAATTAAATGTGATGGGCCGCAGCCACAAATTACAGAGGAGAATTAATTTGGATTATGGGTGAACTTAATTTTGCAGGTGGAATGAAGACTTTCGTAGTTCTGAAATACGGAGGAGAAATTTTATTTAAAACAGTCAATTCAGGCTTTAAAGCCCTCAATAACCAAAATGGAGAAAATTGAATTAAACAGGCGGAATTCCTTTATTTTTGAATTGGCGGATAAGTGGTTCCCACCACTTAAGTCCCAATCGCAATCGCAATTTTTTTCTTTTGATGCAGTGTCTTGTTGATGAAGAGTTTGTGATGCGATGCAATCTAATCGCAATCGCAAATCGCAATGTAAATATGTTACATAACCCAAGTGTCTTGTTGATATGGCAGAGTTCAATAGTGGAACGGTTGTATATAATATACAACCAAAACATATATATAAATCGCCCCCACCATAGCAGCGGAGGCCCGTGGGTCCACTTGACCACGTGGCGAAGTCTTAATGGAATCGCAAGAGTTCAATCACAAGATTCAATCGGAGGCTTTTTCTTATGGACTGCGATCAAAGGCCGGACACGATCATGTTATATACCACAGTTTAATGCTCAATCGCATCTGGTTCCTGATCGCAATCGGAAGCTCTTAAGTGTTGGGCCCGATTGCACTTTGAAATTGGCGGACCCGATGGTAGTATGCAATGGAGTTAATAAAGTCCATCGCGTCCGGGATCTTAATCGCAATCGAAACTTCTTCATTGCATGCCCCGATCGCACCAACTGAAGTTCCGGACCCGATGCCATTTATATGGCCGATTTAAACGGTTCATCACGTCCGATTCTCAATCGCAATCGGAAGTTTCGGTTGTTGGCACATATTGGTTTTGCCGATTGCGATTGCGATGTGGTCCCTACCTGTATAGCCCGCATTATATTTGTTTTAATATTTTTGTTTTAAAAAGTGTTTTAATATAGTTTTTTTTTTTCGTAATGTTTTTTATGCGCGACATATAAAACAGAAAAGGCCTACGAGCCTGTAGTGATCGTGTAATTGTATTTGTTTCGTTTTGCACAGCAGTGCGTGTGAGAAGAAAATAACACAGCAGTGTTGATATTTTAAGAGACAGAGTATTGTTTTGAGAGAACTGCGAATGTTTTTGTAGCACTGCGTCTGTAGCAGTCAATATTGTGTATCCCTCTGCATTGAGGAAGACTTTTGTAATAGTTCCTTTTTATGTTTTGTTTTGTTTTTTTTTTTTTTTTTCTCGGTTAGACTAATCCTACACCCACGGGTTTCGAACCGGTGACCTTGCAGAATGGAGTGCCTTAAGAGTGCACCCCATCACCGACTGCTCTACGCCTCGTGGGCTCCTTTTTATGTTTTGTTAATGAAATAGAAGAAAGCATTTTCATGCCATCTCCGTCTGCAAGCAATTTCTGTTTTAACTTCTATGTGTTGTAGAGGGGAGTTTGTTCTCTCCATTTCTATTGTTTTGGAATTTTCAATATTCCAACAACCAAGTTTTACAGACATCAATATGAGTTTTTTTCATAATTCCGAAAGCATCTTGTGCATTTTCTACAAAAAATTCTCTCACTTCAATAGCATTGATATATACGCCCTAAGAAACATAATTTTTTTATAAATGCTATCTTCGCCTACACTGCCAAAAAGTTTCTATTTTGCACCATCAAAAACCCCATCAGTAAATTTTCCAGGAGCCCAAAAAATCACAACAGGTCATTTTTTTAATGCCTTTTTTTTCCGCTATGTTTCCCTATTAACATATCTGATTGACACCCATTATCATAAGAATTTACAAATGTAAGCTCTAATTACAAAAATTGACTCCCGTAATTTTCATTAAACAAATTTTCATTGACGTGCCCAAATTTCCTTTGTTTCTTCGGTCAGTTTTGAAGACTCGAGAAGTTATCGATAACGTCGCACTCTAAACATAATTTTTTTTAAAGATTCTTGTAACAACTATAAAGATTCAGTATTAAAAAAAAAAAACAATTTAAAAACTTTTAGCATTTTAATTTTTCAAAATTTTCCAACCAAATCCCATAGATAATTTTGTTATCTAGCAAAGAGTAATTTAAAGAGACCACAAATTCACCCAAAAATTAGTAGGAATTTTGCATTGATTTTTTCTAAAATCCTGTATAATTTTTTGAAAATATGGGTTACAACTATTAGGCTTCAATATTTTGGGTTCTACTTGAATTTGAATCCTATATTTATCTACTTTCTATGACAAATTGAGTTGACAACTTGTCCCACTACGTTGTAAAACTATAACAAATATTATTTACGAATAACCCAACATATCTTTTTTTCATGAAATTTGACACACATTTACGATGTAATTTAGAACTTATTCCACATAGACACATTTAATTTTAAACCCTTTGTTTTTTTAAATTGAAAAAATAATATAATAGAAAATGGAAAAATTACGTTATATAAGATGAACCAACTTCACAATTACTCCCCATTGCTTTGTAAAACCGAACCAAATTTAATTTACAACTTGACACACTCATTTATCACACTATCATAAACCAAACCAAAGTTTACATTACCAAAAGCGAATAGGAAAATCAATATAGAGACTTGAAATATTATACAACTTTTGTATCCCAAAGATAATAGTATATATAAGGCAATAGAATCTCAGAAAATATTCCAGGCTCCTAAAATTTCCGAAGGAGAATAGGAAAATCAGGATAGAAGCTTGCAGTATTGTAAAACTTCTGTAAACCATAGATATTAATATATATAAGGAAACAAAATCTTGGACAATAATGAAAGCTCCTAAACACATTTTTTAAAGAGCACGCTACATTTCCCATTGCTTTGTCTATCACTTCAAATACTGTTATTCCCCTTACTATACTAGCTATTTCAAGTATTTGTAGTCTTGTTTCCCTAGAAATTACCACCTACCATTTTTTTGTGTCTAAAACACTCTACAAAGATAAAACCACCATCCAAATTTGTCATCATATCGATGTTTGTCCTCTAATTAATAGAAAAAGGAGTTGCAGACAATTACATGTCATTTAGGCATTCAATTCACTGAGTACAGATCTGCTCAAGCATTCAGAAAACCACATAAGCACCAAAACATCAAATATCAAAACATTATTTTCATACACTTTGAACATAACACAAATGGATATATGCAAAAAATGGAGAATTTCTTATACGAATAGACAACGTGCAAGACATTTGACATGGATGGATGTATGGAAGTTGAAATGTAGCAATACGTACCTTCCTAATAAGCTATCAATAAATAAAGTGTGTACCGAGGAAAAGTTATGAAATACATCCCAAAAAAAGAATTCAAAGAGATGTGTATATTTATTATCTTAGTAAACTTTGCAAACAAAAAAATCACATAACATCCGCACATCGACAATGATCTTGGCACAACTTCGTCTGCATAGCTACCATCGCACTCAATATTTCCATTAATTGACATTTAAAACTCTGCACATGAAATCTATGAGTAGATAGCTTCGAAAATGATATTAATTAATATTATACGTTTTTAAATACATCCATAAGTAGCAATTAAAAAAACATGATTTGTATCTTTATTATCCTAGTAAACTTTGAACAAAACTTTAGCATAACATTCGCACAAAAAGAACAACCTCTACACAAATTCGTCCACGTAGCTACTTCTGCACTCAATAAATCCCTTAATTGACATTCAAAACACCACACACGATACCTATGAATAGATATCTTCACACAACCACCTTTGCAGAACTACTTCCGTAGATCTAAAATATGTTGTCAAATAATAATTAAAAAAATAAAAAGCCTTCTTCACATCCCTTTTATCACACAAGAATTTTTTGTCACATTAATTGAAATCACAGTTTTTTAGCACACCCATCTCTGAAAAAGATATTGAATCCCTCTGCACATGATACCTTTAAATAACTAGATTCGCGGAACCATCTTCACACATCTACTTCCATACTTCTGAAAAACGTTGCTAAATAATAATAATAATAAGGCACAACCTTCTACACATTTATTTTATCGCAAAACAATTTTTCTTCATAGGAATTGAAATTACAACGTTTTAGAATGTAAACATTCCTAAATAATATTTAAAAGGTAGAAATCCTTCTCCACATTCATTCTACCACACAACACCTTTTCCTCACAAGAATTAAAATTATTGTTTTTTTAGCACCCCTATCAACGCAAAAGACCTCGAATTCCCCACACATACTTTTTCCTATGCACATTATATGTTCTGCACATTGACACCAGTGCTCATTATGCAAAGGACCTCATCTATCTGGCACATATGGTATACTACGCACAAGAAAAAATAATAATATTAGTTCCACATTTATTCAGCTCTACCCCCAACTCGAGACCTATGCTAACATGCTGCAACCTTATGAATTCTCACATCATGGAAGATAGCATTAAAATAATATTCATATGCAACCACATCAACAACTAACTTCACACAACCACCTTCGTACAGCTATTCCTTACTCGGAGAAAATGTTCATAAATAATAATTTTAAAATACAAATAATTTCATGCATTCATTACATAGTGCAAAAGACCCTTGTTCTGTCATAGATACCATTCCAAAAAATGAAACCATACCTATTACCACATCATTCATCAGTATCACAACACTCATTACGCAAAGAACTGTAGAGTTGTCATACATAATAATACTAATTCGACATTTGTTCACCCCCCCGCCCTTCAGTTATGCAAACAAGTTGCAACTGCACCAATTCTAACATCATTGAACATAGCACTAACAAAATAACTGCATGGATTTTTTCATCGTTGAGCAAAGAACTAACATTAAATTGAAAGTGTTAGAACACTCACCAATGCAATGTTCATTCACAAAATTACTTTATTTTTAATTTTAAAATTAAATGTGAGTTATTGGGAAAAAAAGAGAATAAAACGTTCTCCACCAAGGGAATTATGTTCCATCAAAGCTTCTTGATCCAATCGAAAATTAGAAATAACATTTACTGAAAATTCAATAATTATTCTTGAATTTATGTAAGAATATAAATATTAAGCATTTTTCCTGAAACTTTGGTTAAAATTACAAAAAAACATCAAAATAATGCATATTCAAAAAAAATTGACCGCAAATAAAATTCTATAGTCCTTGATGAGGCAAGGACTAATAAAAAAATTCAGACCTTAATATGAAGAAAAAAACCTATGCATTAAATCATTATAAAAATATTAAAAGGAATGTATCTTACTTTAAGTAAAAAGACACTAACTTAAATTTATTATAGCCATGGAAAGGAAAGCAAAGTCACAGGATATGGTTACTATCAATATTTTTCGTAGGAATCAACTCACTAGATCCAAGAATGATGGCTAGAATCTAATAAAATGAACAAAGAGGAGGACTGCACACCTGAAAGCATGGTGTGCTTTTTATTGGAGTAATAACTTTCCCATAATTTTTTTTATAGATACAACAACATCAATTACAAATGGGTAAGTTTATTTTAGTAGACATGAATTCTTTTGCATATGTGAGGATAGTTAGGATGATTATTTATAGGTTTCGAAGATTTTTTGCAAAAAGAATAAAAACTAAATGTGAATACTTGCACAATCTTTTTCTCAAGTGTGTCTCCTCTGTTGTGAAACCGGCTCCAAAAATAGAAGAAAGGAGATTTCAATGCCTTAGAAATAAGCCACTTCGAGGGGTCAACCTCCAATACATTACATGAATGAACAATTCTTGGATGATACAAATTACAAAACCTCTTTTCTATATATAGGAGTCCATGGGGTCAATGTAATCCCAGTGGGGCTATAATATAATCCTAGCCTACCTAACAATAATAATTTAAGGGCACAATAATAACAATATGGGGGTTACAGGTGTACAATAATAACAATAAGGGGGTTACACTAACAATGTAATAAGTGACTATACTAGTAATATAGGGACCTAACATGCCCCTCTCCTTCAAAAAGTCTTGTCCTCAACACTTGAGTAGCTCTGGGTGCTTTTGTATAAAATTCTCATTGTCCCATGTAGAATCTTGAGTGGGTAAGTTCTTCCACTTGATGAGATACTCTGAAATTGATCAATTTTATTGCTTTCGAGTTCTTGTTTCCATGACCTCTTCAGGTTGCAATATGATTTTTCTTTCTTCATCAAGTTTTGGCAATATTGTTTGAACTGGAAGATTTTCACCTATAACCTTCTTTAAGCATGAAACATGGAAAACTAGATGCACTCGTGAAGAAGGAGGAAGCTCCAATTTGTATTCCATAGTACCAATATTTTGCAACACCTTGTAAGGACCATAGTAATTTGGCAATAATTTATTATCCTTCTTACATTACTTGAGGGACATTTGTTTGTATGGTTGTAGCCGTAAAAATACCTAATCTCCTACATCAAAACTTCTCTCGCTGCGATGTTGATCTACCTGTTGTTTCATTCGATTTTGTGCCAAATTTAGGTTATCCTTTAAGAGTTGGAGAAAATCTTGTTGATGCTCGATTGGATATTCCACTGCTTGAACCTTTGAATTTTCTCTTAAAGATGATGTTATGGACGGTGGATGATATCCATAAAGTGCCATAAATGGGGTCATTTTTTCTGCAGTATGGAGGGAAGTGTTATACAACCATTCAGTGAGAGGTAACCACTTGACCCATTGTGTTTGTTTATCAGATACAAAACAACGAAGATATACTTCCAAACATTTATTTACTATCTCAGTTTGTGCATTGGATTGAGAATGATAAGATGATCTATGAGCTAATTGAGTACCCAAACAAGAAAATAACTCCGTCCAAAAATTTCTAGTAAAAATGGGATCTCTGTCGCTAACAATAGCCTTTGGGTTCCCATGTAGCTTTTGAATTGTGTCCATAAATGTAGAAGGTGCATTGGTAAGGCCAAAAGGCATGACCAAAAATTCATAATGACCCTCATGAGTTTGAAATGATGTTTTTGGAATATCTTCAGTCTTCATTCTAATTTGATGATATCCTGAACAAAGATCCAACTTAGTAAAATAAATTTCTCCATGTAATTCATCCAATAATTCAAACCATCCTTCTTATATTCCATGCATTTCTTCAAACCATCCATCTTAGTTTTGACGCCTTTCTTCAAAACTTCCATGTCATTTTTTGTTGCTCTTTGCGAGAGAAAAATTTGTTGCACTTGCTCTTGTAATTTTGATATGTCATTTTTCCATTCTTCGTCTTCATGAGTCATAGTAAAGCCTTCTAAAGGATTAATGGGTATTGAATTATTTTTAGGGGCCATTTTAGAATCAAATACTGATATCTATTCTACAATATTCCCTTCGAATCAATTCAACTTGATTCTTCAAACAAGACTTATGCAATTCGGAAAAAAAAAATACACACATTTTATTTGCTCTTGAAGAGCTCGATATTGAAATTGAATTATCTCTATAATTGTGAATCCTCAATATCTGAAATTCAGCCCTGTAGTAGCCCTCTGAAGCTTCTTTCAAATGCCATAGCTCTAACTTGATTTGGATTCTTCAAGGTAAAGCTATGTCCAATCTCCCATAATGACCCAATTATGGACTCGTTCAGTAGAGTGAACTTGTACGACTTGCCACGTGTCACTTTTTCCTCCTTTGGCTCTACAATTGATAGACAGGAAACCACAGTTCGTGTGCTTGCGGCCAATTTTTACAACATTCCAATCTGATGCTCAGAGAGAGAGTTATGAAGATTTTCCCATGATCACTTCTTTGAGATGAAATTTGGGAGCCTGAAAAAGCCCTAACTTCCACAGACCATATCTCCGAAACTATTGCGAACCAAGCTCTGAAATTTTGCGACGATGTTCTTCAGGAATTGGGCTTCGCGCTTTAAACATTTCAGCTTCTGAACCTTCGTAGAAAAAAACTTATAGCGAAAATTCCATGATGACTTGCTTAGGTTAAATTCAGGAGCCTACAAAAATCCCTAACTTCCACAGATCATATCTCCGCAAATATTGTGAACCAAGCTCTGAAATTTTGTGACGTTGTTCCTCATGATTTCAGCTTCGCACTCTAAAAATTTCAGCTTCTGAACCTTCACAGAAAAATTTTTATAGTGAAAATGCCACGATGACCTGTTAAGAGTAGCGAAACCCTAGAATCCAAAGCTCTGATACCAAATGTTGAGAAACCAACTCCAAAAATAGAAGAAAAGAGATATCAACGCCTTATAAATAAGCCACTTCGAGGGGGCAACCTCCAATACATTACATGAATGAACAATTATTAGATGATACAAATTACAAAACCCCATTTCTATATATAGGAGTCCATGGGGCCACAATGTAATCCTAGTGGGGCCACAATGTAATCCTAGCCGACCTAACAATAATAATTTAAGGGCACAATAATAACAATATGGGGGTTACAGAGGTACAATAATAACAATAAGGGGTTTACACTAACAACAATAAGGGACTATACTAGTAATATAGGGGCGTACCATCCTCTTTCTAGCCATCACTCATATATCTAATGAGTCAATTAATGTGAAAATATAACTATGATTCTTTACATGTTTGGAATAATTCTTGCAAAAAAGTGACAAACTAATGGTCAATGCCTACACATTTTTTTCTCATGTCTATCTTCATTTTATAGTCATCATTAATGTATTTAATGAGTTGAATCTTGTCAATGATGTGCTTATTGTTGGAGTAATATATTCCCCATAACACAATGTTACAATCACAACATCATGAATTAAAAATAAAGAAGTTGATGACTTCAGGAGGCATGAATTATTTTCCATCAATGAGGATAATCAGGTGATTTTTTTATAGGTTTAAAAGAAATCTTGCAAAAACAGACAAACTAAAGGTCAATACTTGCAAACTTCTTCTCAGATGCATCTTCTCTTTCAAGTGCAAGTGTAGAAGGGAAAGAATCCCATATAATTTGTCCTTTGAATAGATTATTTGCATCTAGCAAATTAATTTCAATGAATTAAAAAATAAATATTTGAAAGCTAAGTTTGTACATATTTTGGTTTAAAAAAAAAATTCACTAATTTTTTTTTTTTGAATTTCACAAATATAAGTCTATTGAAAGTGATTAAGAGATAAATGTCAATAAACATTCTCTTGGGGTGAAATCCAACAAAATTATTCGTTTAAAATTGTCATTGTTATACCCAAATAAAACCTCTATCCTAACCAATGACTAAATAAGAATTCATAACAAATAAATTAACAACTTCAAAATTTTGTTTCAAGCATCTACATGTGATATGCAAATTGGATGTTGTATTATATAAGGAATGAGATCTATTTGTTGTGATAAAGAAATACAAATCCAATAAGAGTTAAATTGAAACCTTTTCACACACTTCTGAAAGGAAATATATATTTATTAAACCTATGATATTATTCTTATAATGAAACATGGTTAAATTGCGATTTGAGGGTGAAGACTGGCAACGTATGACAAATTTAACAATTGTAGAAAGGATATCAATGAAATTTATATATACCATAGTGGATAAAGGACCCATATCCAAATTTATATTGCTAATTTATACCATGAAAAGAGGCATCATAGAGAATGAAAGTTATTATTATAGTATGCCAGGAACAGAGAGAAATGCCCAAATGCCTATAGGAGTAGTTATTGTGTTTTTTCTATTGAATAGGGATAGAATAATGACTTAATTAATATTATTCCCAAACAGAGACACCTTTCAAATCTATTGAAATAAGAGAATAAAGCATAAGGGAACGGAAATAATAAAGGAGACTCTCTCAAGATATAACCATCAGAAAAATCTTGAGAGAGTAAAAAACCTAATTATGCACCTTGTTAAGATAGAAATGAATTCCATTTCCATGGAGGGAAATGACTATAGGACAATATCCATATATACCTTAATCGAAGGCTACGAGTTGAATGGCTTAAAATGCGAAAAATAAATTAGTTTAAACGTACATTTTTCACGGTGAAAAAGGGGCAGAAATAATTATCGGCCCATAAAAGAAAAAAATAAATGGTTGAGGAAAGTGTAAAGCGTAAACAGTGAGAAAGTATATCTTGGATGGGGATAAGTCTAGTTAAAAAGGTGGAAAAAAATATTTATGGAAAAAGTCATAATGGGAAGAGTAACTCATCCAAAGACAAAACATCCCAAAAGTAAGAAAGCACAGAAAAATTTCTAGCCTTTCATGGCTTTATTTTTCTCTTTGAAAAAGTATGTCGGCTAAGTCTTGACGGAGGAAACCATTGTATATATAGTCATATAAAAGTAGTAATATAAGGGTTGGAAAATTTTTTCTTAGATGTTTTGGTAGTAGTGGAAATCTCACTCTTATATGTTATAGTCTCTTAAACCACTACCTCTATTTCAAGCGAAGGAACTCATGACAACCTTTCACTCAATACTCATCATAATGCAACCAAATTCTCCGGTAATTTGTTATTTTATTCAATTATTTTTTATCTTAACTTTTTGAATGTATTCGAGGCCACTGAATAAATTTTATGTAGTGTGATGATATAGTAAACTGCACTTTTTTTTGAATTATTTAATTTGAGGTTGACATTCATTTATTCATTCACTTTGAATTTTATTCCCTTTCGATTGTTTTTTGGCAAGCCCAACGTGAAGCTTTCATGTATGCTAATTAAATTTAGGTTTTACGTAGTAATATTAAGTTGAAAATAATATACATCATAAGGGACACTCCCTAAAGCTTTTTGGCAAGCCCAACGTGAAGCTTTCATGTATGCTAATTAAATTTAGGTTTTACGTAGTAATATTAAGTTGAAAATAATATACATCATAAGGGACACTCCCTAAAGCCCAGAAAACATCAATCCAAACAAATACATTTTAAACTATGAAAATATTGACTATTTAAAAATGTCATTTTTGTTTCTCAATACAAATTTGTGTGATAACAACTATAAATTATCTTTCTACTCTCTGCGTATAAGCATAAAAACATTAAAATATTTAAGTCATAAGTTGGTGAGATTTTTTGGATGCATAGATAACGTCGTAGAAGGCAATATAAAGCAATTTCTCAATCAAGGTCCCAAATTAGATCCATACTCATTTGGCATAACCATCCTCACTAGTATGTGGAGCTACTTTCTAGTAAGGGATTTTTTTTTGAGAGGATATTTATTGTTATAGTTTTTATAAGTATTAAATGTAGTTCAATCTATTATTAGAAAAAAACTGAACCATATTAGATCCATCTCAAGTATGGATCTAACATGAGTCGAGAGGGATCAAATTTCTTCATGTGCAAACTTATTTAGAGTGTAAAATACAATGTGGTACTTTTCTTTCTTTAAATTTTACTTCTTAATGATAAATAGAGTATATATAGGACCAAATAAACGTTTTAACGATAAAAATTAAGTTTCTCATGGTATATACATAATTTTTTTAAAATGGTTTATAACGTATACTCAATTGACATTAAAATATTTTACATAACATGTATATCGAGATATTTGTTGAGGAAAATTAAAATATTTTTTTATTATTAACATGTTTTTAAGTATATCTCAATATTAATTCGTATTAAAATATTTTATCGATAACCAAATTATAAGATTTAAAAATCTTACACATTTTTTTTACTTCTTATTAGTTTATAGCATATTCAATTTTTTTAATTATAGTCGACCTTATTTTTAACTCTTATTTAGAACATAATTTTTAAATTTTATTCTTATTTAAAAGAGGAATGGACAAACACATTAACCTACACATCCCCCTCATACTCGACTGTGGAATGAGCCTCTTGGCTCATAAATATATTTTATTCTGTTGTAATCTAAAATATAAGTATCCCATGAGCACAAAGGTGATTATGATGTTTATATCTCCTATGTCCACTCCAAGTCTTTACTAATAGGGCTACACATGTCTAACCAAGTCTTATAACCATATGCCCATTTACATATATTACAAATTTCAAACCCAGAGATTTTTTTTTTTGTTATTGTTGTTCGGTACTTATGCCACCATTCTCCCACATCTGCACACATACTCATACCAAGTGTTATCCTCACCAAATCACACATTTGTAGGTACAACACACCCTGCTAGACCTCTATTTCTTTTCATATAATTTTTTTGTATGGTAGTCAATTTCCACTTAATCATCTCTACGTCAGTGTCTCCTATTTCTACAACGCATGATCCCTTGGCTCTAATACCACTGTTAGAAATAAAAAAATGAAAGAGAAAATAATTATAGAAACCACAACACATGAAACACATGATTTTTATGCTGAAAACCAAGAACTAAGAAAACCTCACTAATAAAACAATTATAATATTCTCGCTTAAATGCAACAATCCCATGAGCCATGCCAACCAACATCTTGGTCTAGCGAAGTAAACCTTCCACTCCACTCAACCAAATTACAATGGAGAATCCCCTACACATTTAAAGGCTTCATCACATTTAATCCATGAATTCTAAAATAAGAAGTTATCAAAACCATGTTTTTAGAACCACCACTATCAACCTAACAAATTTGACTCTTTCACCCAATTCATGTTTACCTTAACAATAAATTAAGTGTTATAAAAAGACTCATTTCTTAATTAATAAAGAGTGTTAAATATTCATAAATTAAGATACGATTATAATTATTAGATTAGACTTTGTTTACACTTAGTATAAGTTGTTTTTCAAATTTAGTATTTTAAGGATTTACTCACTTTTCTATAAATTTTAACTTAAGTTCATATATATATATATGTTTTTGAGAAACCATCTAATCTCATTAAGAATTATATTTCTCTAATATATCTCAAGTGATATCTTGAATATACTCAAATATATAAACCATATACAAAATAAATACAAAATAAATAAATAAAAGAATAAAAAGTATAATTATAACATAATCTCATCATTAATCTCTAACCTACCCATATAGTATATAAAAATAATAATAATAAAAATAACATAATTTGATCTTGAACCCACCCCAATCACCTTATCGTATAAGCTCCTAGGTATTAAAAAAAAAAATAGGTTACGAAAATCGACTTTTATTTATCAAATGCTTATGTCGAATTGACATATACCATGACGTAACACAAACCGAAAAAAAAGTATTATTTTTTTTAAAAGATAACTTGGAAACTACTCATTTTCTTATGTCGTGCAGTTCATACGCATGAGTTAAATATTGTATATCAGCGTTAGTGTAGGTCGGCCACGCATTCGGATTTTGGAGACTCGGCCGTCGACATTTTAGAGGGTATGATAAAGGCGTTGCATACAATTCTAAATTTGTATTTTGGTGTCGCTAAAGCACAATTCAAATCTTGAATATATGTTTTAGATCAATCAGGGCAATGCCAGATTTTTGTGCATGTCGACCATCTATTCGGACTCTTCCACCCCGACATTTTCAAGTCTGGATTATGGAGACTCTGCACCTTAAGGCACTGATAGCATTGTGCTCTGCAATCCATTTAATCATTGAATGATCTGAACTCAAAAATTTCGCCGTCGATTGCGCGTTACAAACGTCAACATATCGACATCATTGTATGATGCAAAAAGGATGCAGCTGGTGAAGGTCGTCTAGGTTATTTGTTCCAACATCATCTCGGCTGATATATATATGTGTATAACGACGTCATTGTATGATGCGAAAACATGGGCTATAGCTGGTGAAGGTTTTCTAGGTTATTTGTTCCAACATCATCTCGACTAATATATATATATGTGTGTATAACGACGTCATTGTATGATGCAGAAATCGTCTAGGTTATTTTTTCCAACATCATCTCGGATGATATATATATGTGTATAACGACATGAACCTAAGGATAATGCTGCTGAAACAATCCTAGCTCCTCCTAAGCCTCTCAAGCAGTCACCCCTCTGCGCTTCGTGTGATGTTGTTGGGAATGCTACCCAAAATTGTCCTAAGCTTCCATGTCTCAAACCTGTGGTCAACTAGGTGTTCACTGAATCCGATATCCCAGGTCGATGTTACCTTACCTGATTTAATTAAGAAACTCAAATCGTCGCGCACGAATCACCCTTGGGCTTTGTGTGATTATTATGGCCACTATTCTCACCTTTTTCCCCGTCTTGACGATTTTCGCGACACCGTTGAGGCTGTTTGCCGAATCGAGGCCGAATGTAGTGGATCCTCTACTCCTCTACTCAGGAGTTTTGCTTCAGCAGAACCAGAGGACATTTCTGCACCAATTGTGATACCTCCACCCGATGTCAAGATGACGAAACCTTTGGTCACTATCCTCTATTTGTCATCATCCATGAGATCCTTGGCGAAAAACCCCTCGAGGGCATTCCCTTCTATTTCGACTGAACATCCTCCGGCAATCACCTTGGGCTCAACATCGGTAGATATTTTATCTACTATCTCTTCATCTACCTTCCGTAGCGATGCATATGTGAACCATATCTCTCATGATGATGTGTCACATAGCCCTGCCGCATCATGTGGTCTTTCTTCTGCTAGGCCCCCCATCTTTCCTTCTGACAAAGACATTATAGAATGAATGACCACCCCTGACTTTCCTTGGGCTGATATGCACCACCATTCATACTTCCTTCCGTAGCATTCCCGTGACTAGTATGATGTGGAGTCTAAAGACTTCATCCATAGTGAGGTCGATTGGTAACCCCTTACATCGAACCCTTGGATTCAATCCACATACACCTTGTGGCCATTAAATTGACACCCAATGCTTGGGCAAGGGGGCATAACTTCTAGAGTATTTTGAAGGCCAACTCCTTCCTAACCCTCACAATGCACTCGACCTTAAAAGATTTTACCCATAACATGTCCCATTGAGATGCGTGTTTTATTTATGTCATGCATTTAGGTAGCTTGCATTGTTCACGATCTCATTTGTTGTCTTGTGGCAGCTTTCAGATAGATCCATCATCCACACCATATATCGGCTATGCCGACGATGCAAGTTGCTTCTCCCGGAATCTAACCTCGGCCATTTTTACCCCCGTGCATTTGTTAGTCCTTTCCAATTGTGTATGCATTGGATCTGCCACCAACCATCAGGGAAAATTTGATGTAGTGATAGGTTTGTTCGTCGATGCCCTTGATCATTGCATACTTCATCTTCATATTCACTTAGATTCCCTGCTACTTGTCATGCAATTTAATGGCATGTATCATGTGCATAACCATGTCCTTTTTAGAAGATTCTTATGAGTGAAGTTCTTAGTGCGTGAATTTGAAACATTACATTCAGTCATGTACATAGAGCCCATAATCACTATGTAGATAGCAATGCAAAGAATATTCTAGATTGACACTTATCACACGCATTTAACACAAGACAATAATGATAAAAAAATGGCGAACCATATACTCGACATATATAGAACTGTTCATATCCATCACATGTGTCCAGAAAATCATAATTGTTTTAGAGTCCTATACTCGAATACATTCGAAATTCCCATAGCATGTTATAAAATCAAAACTCAGGGAACCATACGCCCCTACATCTAATCACTATCTAGAGGGTCTCGAGCCAATGGCTCGGCTCCTGTAGCCCCCAGATCTCACATAGCCTGGTTGGCCATCGCCATGCACCGCATGACACCTTTCCACTCCGAGGGTAGCCCGACACATGCCTCATTGTAGCGGTCATCTAGATCATGCCAACCACACTCTGATACCCCGGTCATCAACAACTCGCATCTGTGGTAGACATCCTCCAGCAAAGCCTCTAATTCCACTCTATCACCTCCTCTAGCTGTGCTAGACTCTGCAGCCCCTGGTGCTGCGGGTCGTCCCATATACCTGTTCAGTTTCACTGGTGCTATATCTGAATACAAAAATTAGTGAATCAGTACCACATACATAATTCTAAAACATTAAATGCACCATAAAATATAGCAAATTGTCACTTACCATCTGGTCCCCATGCTCGACTGCGTGGAAATGGCAAGTTCAGGTCCCCGTGATAGTTCATCACAATGTATGGATAGTCATCTATATACAGGAGCATATTTTTGTAATGTGCGAAGAACCCAGGTCAGAACACTCATCTAACTGCCCCGCCTCCTCCTCTATGGAGTAGCTGCCCCCAGTGGTGCATCCTTGGCTCTTGCGAGCCCCCATCCTGGATCTATACAAGAGGTAGAAGTGTAGGGATCTTCTCGAAGAAGAACGAGCACAACATTGTACCAAAAGAACAGTCACGGTTCACTTATCTCTTGCATAGCGACAATTATTGTTTCAACGACATCAACATCATCTGAGCCCACCCATAGTAAGTCCCATTCAACACACTCTCAACTAGCATCATCTACCCTTCGGTGATGTGGTGAAATGCCTGGTTGCCCAGGATCCGCAGTACTGCTGCGGTGACAAGCCGAGTCTCTAGCCTCTCTAAATCTCCGATCAGTATAGTTTTTCCCTTGACACAGACATCTGGTGAGAAATTGCGTTCCACGAACTCAGATATATTCTGCCATCGCGGTAATACTAGTTGTATATTTCTCACCAACCCAATGGCGTGAGACTAGCCGAGAAATAGATTTCCTGAATAGTGAGCTCAATCCAGTTCCCCTGCACTATAAGTACCTCCAGTTATGGGTCTCAATAGCTCACTATCCTTGATAGCAAGGGATCCCCTACCCTCATCAATGTGTTCTCAATCAAATTGAGAACCCCATACCTTACGAGTGTGCCTCTGACCACCCAATCCCCCTGCATCTGAGAAGTAAGCGCATCCAAATCTCTCTCTCTCCATTTGATCTTTAACTCTGACATACCCGCATAAACATAGCATATTTTTCAGTCACAGGAAGAAAAAATGCATCAAAACCATCAAGCCATAGTTCCCAGCCAAAAACAGGAAAAAACCCAACTTTTTGGCAGCTCGCATTTTCCCAGCTCTCTACCTGCAAGGTCGTTATTTTACCTTTGAAAACTGTGACCCAGCTCGCAGAATAGTGCTCGGGATGTGTGAGTCGGTCGTGAGGAATGGCATGGTGTTGTTCCTAGGCTCTCGACACGTAATATGAAATTCTAAAGCAATGAAACTCAAGTGTAAGGTTAGGCAACCTACCTGCAATTTACGGATCTCGATTCCAACGTTTGGTTTATCTGCCACGAATGCTGCAAGATTTAGGGCCTTCTCCTCTTCTACACGTTCACCACAGCTCCACTAGAAAATGAATAAAACTGGATGGAAATCACCATATTGAAAGAGAAACCCTATTTTTTCTTTCGAGTATTGCGATCAAACCGTAGATCTATTTGATGAACCATCAACAACATTGGAAATATCTCACCGAGCTCTAAAATGGGTACCTTTTGTTTTTGGTGATTTGATAGTTCACCTGGAAGCCTTTTTTCCAAGAAGGGTCACTTCGTCGCCTCTCAAAATTGAATTTCTACACTTGCACCACTTGTACTTGGGGCACCTCTTCGCCTTCATACTTTTCGACGCGTGTGTCGATTTTTGTCATGAGTAACCATATTTTGCTCATGTTTTTATGGTCCCCAGCAGGCCTATTCAGTGAGGCAGCATCATCGAGTCGCCCTTAATCATAACATCCGAGTTGAGTCATAATCGCATTCATGGAGTCTGCCCCGAGTCCCTTTTCCTCTTGTTACAGTATTCCATCCATTCATAACCTCTCCCTCTACTGTGTAGCCCATTTTGGCATCCATTCCCACTGTCCCCCATCCCCTCAGGAGGCGATTTAGTTGCTTCCTACTCATCCATGATTTATATGCTCTTACAAGGGAAGTCATTTGTTTTCTACTCAGTATCCCCATTCCATCATCATCCCTGGTGTCAGTCCATCAGTCGCTCTACTATGATCTCTCATGCCTTATTCGAGAATTCCTCATTGCATCACCTATGGCGGACTTCCTTTTGTCAAGATTAGCACATTCATTCGAGAAGATAGGTCTAGAGGGCTATTGGAATAGGCTTCCCTAAGCTGTGTTTTTGATATCAGTACTAGGCAATATTTGATCACATCATCCAATTGTCTACAATATTGGCAAGATTTTCATGCAGGGTTCGGACAGTCCCTTGCGAAGTGCCCTATTTCTCCATAGTTGTAACAGATCAACTTCCCTCTTCCCCGACTTTTGCCTCCACCCCTTCCCCCTCCCCTACCTCTGGCTGGGGAGCCTCCCCTGCCTGAGGGATATAGTGGTGAAGAAGGGTCAACCTGTACCCTGTATAGGTTTCCTCAATCTATCATTAAGTCATATGTCTGATAGTTATATTCATCATTTCCCACAAATGAGCAGAAGCGACACCATTGTTGCTTCATTTCTGGAACATAAGCACCAAGACAGGGGCAGTGGTTGGTATCATGTAGTCTGGCTACATGATAGTCAGTGCACCAGAAAATCATACTGCTTGGTCTCACAGCCTCTTTAGGACGCAATGGGCTGGTCCCCCGAGCCTACATGTAGTCTGCCAACATAGGACACTGATCCTTGGTGTGGTCGGACACCCTACATCTTATGCACCATACGTCTAGGCTAGCTTATTTTCCTCGCCCTTTTCACATATTCTGATTTCGAGGTGAATTACCTCCAGCTGTCCCTAGATCTCTTGTACCCAAAATTGGGCATTGTCTCTTGGTGCAGCTTCTAGCTTCATAGAAATCTCCAAGTTTTTCTCTTGCGTCTCAATCGCTTGCTGACCCATAGGTCCACGCACGTGAGGTAATAGCATCGTGATGAGCCATTCCTTATGTTATCTATCATCATACTAAAATTCCCCATCCCTGATAACCTTTTTCAACCGTTAATTAGCCTCCCATACTGACTTAGTGGGTCCTTGTCTAAAGTCTTTCAAGTCAACCACCAGCTGAGAGTAGGATTTAGGCTTCCGGAACGGTTGTTTTAAAGAATTCTTAATCTCTTGAATAGATGGGTCCATATTATGGCGTACGTACCGCATGTACCAATCCAAGGCCCTCCCTTCAAAGGCGAGGGATAGCTACGCCCTCTTTACAACACCAGTAGCCACATTCTGCATAATCCATACTGATTCTGCTACGAACCAAAATTGGTCCATATCTTCGTCTCCTACACCCTTAAAGGTCGGTAGCTTCATGTGTGTAGCCATATCTTCTTCCAGTGGTGGCGGAGGTGTAGGGGAGTTCTTGCCATTGTGCTGACTCGAAGGTGGTGTAGCGAGAGGACTAATGTCTACTTGCGCAGCTGACTCTCTTAACAGGATGTAGATGGATCTATCCCCTTCTCAGTTGGTTTGGTAGTACTTACCACTTCGTGTTGTACTCTCCCTCTGATCATAGGTCATTCATTCGGTGTGGCTGCACAGAATGTCTTTTTTAGCACAGTAATATTTTAATTAGCAATGGTAATGTTTGCAATAACCTACCCTAGAATCCTTTGAATAACCTCTACTCCGCCTTAGACTAGGATACGAATTGATCAACTGCGAATTCTGCTACAAACCCTCCTAGCACACTAGCCACCCAATGATATACCGTACAGGTGATTGTGTTGTCAGTCTTTTCCAACTATTGAATTAATTCTGGAGTCCACTGCATAATTTGATTGTCTTTCCAACACGTCTGAAATTCTACGAGCGTTGCTAACCACTCCTAAAGCTCGTGCGCAAAAGTTACAAAGAAAATTTCATATACTTCGATGAAAAAGTATTTGTTTTTCAACTTCTCAGCTGTTAGCTTCGTGTTGCGATTCTCTTTCACAGAAAATTTATGAATCTGTCTTTCAAACCAATCTTCGAGCTCCAACTTGTCAGATCTCCAACAGCCTTGTGGCATTACCCGATCTCTCTCTCAAAATGCTCCCAGTCCCAGCAATGGAACCATTTGTTGGCTTGAGGGGTCCTGACCTAGGTTCGGAGGTTAAGGTTTTCCAACAAACCCCTATACTACTAGCCCTTTCGGCAATGACCTACTTTGGCAGGGCAAGGTCTCACCCGAAGTAGTATGGGAGGGTGTTGGAACCAGGTTTCCGCACCTTGGGAGATAGTAGGTAATTAAGGTAGATCTTTGTTGAAACTATCAGGTTCACATAGAATGATTCTATTATCAGGCTTTTAACAGTATAATCAGCATGTAACCATAACAAAGCTACTATTATTAATAGATCTGATAAATACATTCGCATCCACGTGCGCATTATAAATTAACATCATAGAACATTATAATCGCAACTAATTCATAGATCGCAGATACGTGCACAGCTTAAATCAATAACACATATGCACTTTAGTAAAAACACAATCAGTCGAGATATCAAAAAATACTTCAAATATATTATGCATTCATTAGTATCCAAAAACCCAATTACAACCCAAAACACAGCCCGCGCACACAGCCAGCGAGGTCCGCACACAATAGGACTGAGGATCTCTGCACACACAACTGCATGAGTCCTTACCCAAAACAACCGAAGATATATCTCAACAGTTCGTTCACAGCATCGATATTACTTCTTCCCTTACTAGACCCCACTATTTATCTATTTATATCATTGTAGCCTTTGTTATCCTATGGTCCGCAAACCATGGTTTGGGGACTCTAGGTCTACCCTTTGACCCATTACAAAACATTGGGGGCTTTGACCCACACCAAAAACCCTACGCAATACCAATTACTACAAAATTAGATCAGAAACGTAGCTTTGGGAACCCCGTTCCAACAGGCCCCCAATAGAATCTTGTGACTTGTCCCGAGTCACAGTGGCCGTGGGGTTTTCATATTCACCTGAATTTGCTTGATTGCATCGACCAAAGGGGGCAAAACTCACTTTCTCTATGTAGCATAATTCTGTGCTATATCCACGAACTTCTGCGAAGTTTGACCTTCGGTAGCAGTAGTGACACTTTCCAAGATCTAGTTCAACTGATTCACTGCAACATCCACTTCCTTAGATAGCTTGAGGGCTTCATCGTCCCACGGCTTGAGGTGATCACTCAAAACCTTCTTCTTATGGCGTAGCTCTTCTAGGTCATCTTTGAGCACATGGCTGGCTCGCAGATGTGCCAAACATTGAGCGGGGATCAGAGTGGGCATAGTCGCCTCTAGCTGCTCAAATTATTCTTCCTTCTGGCACAGTTATTTAGTAAATTCACACAGGAGAGGATTGCACCACACCTTAGGCCACAGCTGCATAGCTGTCTCCAAAAATTCTACGCCCTGAGCGATATGAGCTATAATGGCATTGGTGTCTTCTGTGACCAACATGGCTCGCTAGGCTCATACCTTAGGCGGAGTTTTCGGTTGCAATTTGGCCTGCAACGTAGCAATCTATTGCTCCATATTAGTCTTGAAATTCTGAATCTAAGTCCTAGAATCCCTTAGGGCTACAACGATTAATTCAATCATGACCTGGGGGGTGGCAGAGGCCAGGCTATCTTCATTCACATCTGCACATAATCTGCTCATTAGACCTTCCAACTCAGTCTGCTACATGGCAACAAGGGTGCATGCAGCCTGCGCTTGGAACACCTCAGTGGTTTTTTCAACGATTGTCTGCTCAACCATACTAAGCTGTTGATGCACCCGATGGTCTCTGTGCTAGATCTCCTCAAAGAGGGATGTATGGAGAACCTGCAGTGGTTTGTACGGTAGATCAGTGGGTGGATAGCGTGCTAGGAGGGTTTGTAACGGAGTTCGCAGTCGATCAATTCGTATCCTACTCTGAGGCAGAGAGGAGCTTCTTCAAAGTATTCCTGGGTAAGTTCTTGTGAAAATTTCCATTGCTAATTAAAATATTACTATGAAAAAGGGAATTATGTGCAGCCACACCAAATGAATGACCTCTAATTAAAGCGAGAGTACAACACGAAGTGGTAAGTACTATCGAACCAAGCGAGAAGGGGATAGATCCATCTACAGCCCATTAAGAGAGTCAGTTGTGCAAGCAGAAAATAGTCCTCCTGCTACACCACTTTGAAGTCAGCATAAGGGAAATAGCTCTCCCCACACCTCCTCCATCACTAGAAGAAGATATGGTCGCGCACATGAAGCTACCCACCTTCAAGGGTGTAGGAGACAAAGATATGGACCAATTTTGGTTCGTATCAGAATCAGTATGGACTGTGTATAATATGGCTAGTGATGCTGTAAAGAGGGCGTATCTATCCCTCACCTTTGAAGGGAGGGAACAATATTCGTACATGGGGTACGTATGCAAGCATGCGGATCTATCTATTCCAAAGATTAAGAATTCTTTAAAACAACAATTACGGAAGCCTAAATCCTACTCTCAGCTGGTGGTTGACTTGAAAGACTTTATACAAGGACCTGTTAGGGTCCCGTGATTTGGCTGATTGGCAAGCCAAATGATAGTGTAACATCAAACTAGTCTTTGGAGCCTAAGGACCTAGCCTTCCTAGACTCAGAGAGGGCTCTCTCTATTTGTGTAAGGGATATCTGTGTGTTTTCTTATTGTGTTCTTGATTTTAGGCTAGTTATGAAGTAGGTTTTTGGTTTTGGTTTTTTGGTTGTGAGGGATGAAATGATCAAAGACTAAGATAGGTAAAAATATGTCAGATCAACTGGGCTATGGGGTTGAAAAGGTCAAGAAATCTGTCAGATGGTGATAGAAGGTTGTTGAAGGGTCGATTTGATTCGAGGTAAAATGGATCTTGGGGTAAAATAGAGTGAGATGGACATTAAATTTGTGAAGAACAAAGGATTTCAAACATAAATAGTTTAATAGATGACATAAACATGGTAGGGCTAACCATTAATCATGAGAAATGTAACTATAAACTGATCAATGCACAAAAGTAAACATTCAAGACATGCATAGAGATATATGAATCTCCAACTTTAGGAAATTGCTATTAGACTTTGGGGAAATACATTTAAGTCAAACAAACAAATCAAATCACTATGAAGGAATGCCTAAACATAGTATTTCAAGCTATTGGACACTTTGAAGCAAGATTGCATAGTTTTAGGCAAAGGGCAAGATCAGTACAAAACCTCCTTGGTTCAACAAATGACAATCTAATCAATCAAAGAGAGGTTTCAGAGGTGGAGCTATGACTAGCCATGAGTAAACAGGGCATACCGTGAATCATACTTAGCATGCATAAAACCATAAATGAAACAAGCAAACAATATTCTTCAGTTATCAAAGAGCAATCAAGGATTCTTTAATATGACTAAGAAGGAAAAAAACATAGAAGCTATAAAGAAACAGGAAATTTGAGGTGTCTCCAAGGGCATGTCTCAAATCTATTCTCTACTATATTATAGCAAGCAAGAACGTGGAATTATGAATGAAAACTAAGAAACAAATTAGACAGAGAGGCAATATACCATTCTACCAAGTCATGGAATCCAACAACATTCCTCTTTCATCATCCAAAAACATCCAAGAAACTATCCAAAATCATGAGACAAGTGTTTCTTCCAAGCTTGTATAACCATATATTTCTTCTATTCATCAAGTTTAGCCTTGTTTACAATGAAAGCCTTTGGAATATATAGGCCAATATGAGGGAAAACCTCCTAGTTCAACTTGCAATTTCATTGGCCTATCCAAAATATCTGATTTTCTCCTTGAGGCTTTGCAAAGACCAAGGCACAAAATATGTAATAAAATATCTCAAAAATGATAAAAAAAGAAAATAAATTGACTTTTCCTAACTAACCATGCACAAAAATAACTAAACGCACATGAGGAAAAGTCACTTTTGAAAGGTGCATTTTTTACAAAAATACTTAAGAAATACATCAGGAGAAAGTCCTCTGACTTGCCGGCAACTTTTGGAGGCCTTCCCGATGTCAAAACAAGGCTTGTGATGGCTCGTTGCAAAGCTCTGAGTGTCTATTTTCCAAAAATTATTAATTTTCTCCAAACTGGCCAGTGTAAGTTCATCAAAAGATAACCTGTGTGTAAAAAACCAAAAAATAGACCTTGCTGATAAACGGGGTAGAGTGTAGAAAAAGTGAGTGTTTTTCGCCATTTTGGGGGAGAAAATGATCTTCAATTGATCTAAAAATCACTGAGTATATGCCCCTAAAATTATGGCATCCAATGATATCATTTTCATCCTTTGAGGATGCCCCAAACAGAAATGGCGATGCCCATGAGTTTTAGCCAAAAAACCCAAAAATGACAAAAAACCAAAATTTGTCGAATTTCACTCAATTTTGGCGAGCATGACCCTCAAGGGTTTTTAGAAACATGCTATGAATCTGAGGCCAAAATTTGGATCTTTGAGGTGTCTTTCTTCAATTTTGGTTCTGGGCGCCTCCTTTGAGCCTCTTTGAGTTTTTCTTGTGTGGCCTTCAATTTCCGCCGGGCGAACTGATTGAGCTTCTTATAATGCCCAATCATCCATTGTTGAAGGTCCAAATCTCTATTTTCCTTCTCCAACTTCTTTTCCAAGTGATAATTTACCCTCTCAAACCATGCTTCTCGATTGTTCTCTATCTCTTGGGTGAACAATGTAGTGAGAGGGGTAGATTGGAGAAGGGCAACTTCTTCTTCCTTTTGTTTCTCAAGGGCTCTTTTGAGCCCCATGGTTCTTAGCCTCTTTCTCCTGGGCCGATATTCATCTTCGCTTTCATTGAACTCACCCATGAGTTCTTCCAATCTCATGTGTCCCTTGGGGCCTCTTTTTTGTATTTGATGGCCCGTGTCTCATATACCGCCCTATGGACACTCATCTCTTTGTTTTGAATTTGTAAAAAGTGATTGAAGTTTCTAGCCCTCTCTAGATCAATCCTCAAAGCATCAATTTGGTTTTCTCTATTGATCAAGAGAGTTTCTAGGATTCGGGCTTCATTGTCGCTATCATCACTTTGGATTTGAATTATGTCGAAGTCCCTTTCCTTTTCATGGCTGCTTTCTTCTTTCTCCTTTCCCTTGCTTTGGGTAGCTCTTTTAGTCTTCCTCCTCTTGGGTAATTTGACAATGGGCTTCATGGGCAATTTCCCCTTGCTTCGGAGGGCCCTAGTAACATTTGGAGTTACAGCTTTAGGCACCCTTTTCCTTGATGTTCGAGGCTTGGCCACTTGCGGAGAAGAGAGCATGGCCCCTTTCCTAGGAGAGGCAACTAGCACATGCTCTATTGGCTCTTTACCCTTGTTAGTTTCCTCATCATTCTTGCCACTGTCTTGAGTTTCTTCATGGATGCCTTGACTACCCTCTTGCATTTATTTTTGAGGGCTACCCTCCTCACTCTGTTGTACCTGTTCATCATGCTGCCCTTCTTCTTCTTGCTGCTGTTCATCATCATGTGGCTCATCATCATCTTCATGCTGCTGCTCATCATGCTCTTCTTCATCATTCCCTTCTTCATCGTGCCCTTCTTCCCCTTGCTGCCCTGTTTCATCATGATGCTGCTCATCATCATCTTCCTCCTCTTGCTAATGCTCTTCTTCCTCATCATGCTCTTTTTCTTGTTCAATTGGAAATTAGAGCTTCTTGGGAATGGGCTTGCTTCAAGAAGGCAAAGGATGGTGAGTGGAAGGTGAAGGAGATGTATGAAATGAAGGGATAGTGGAAAGATCCGGATGTGTAATGAAAGTATCCCAAGAGATTCCTTTCTTCTCAAGCTAATGAAGAATGATAACCTTGATGAGGGAATGATGGAAGAGGCAAGTTGTCTACTGAGAAGGAGGTTTTTTCTGAATAGTGGAGGCCATTTTCTCAATACTTCTATGGAGGAAGAAAGGGAGATTTAACAATTTGGCTCTTGTGAAATGCATGAGCAACCGGACATGGTAGGCATAGACCCGGGAGAATCTTCCCTCGCAAGTGAAGTATTCATGATTATCTTCATGAGGGGGGGATAACTAGTCAATAGATATGAGAAGGGAAAAATGGATGGACATGTGTCTCTATGCTCAAGCTTCAGAAAATTTTTGTATTGTTCTATGTCTAGGTGGCTTTTTTTAAAGCACTTCTCTCCGACATAAGGGATTTTTGTGGCCTTGGAAATGGACCTAGGAGAGAACTTGAAATCCAAGCCTTCCAGCTGAAAGTTCTTCTCTTGAAATCTAAAAGCACAAAGATGTGTCAAAGGGGAATAGCTTTTCACCTCCTGCACCCTTTGACAAAACTCTAGACACCCAACCTCATGAAAGTTAAATAGGAGCATTTACCTCTTCAATGGAAACACGGTCAAACCTCCTGTGAAGGCCACTCCTACTGTCTTGCCTGGGAGGCATTTTGTTTTGAATTTTCTTTGCCAAACCAAGCTGTCTCAAATGGCACTTGAAATGTTTTTCTCAATCACACCTCTGTCCTTTTTATAAGTCATTGTTTGTCCTCTTTGATGCTAATCAACAAGTATTTGTCAAAATAAAATAAAGTCAACTTATCACTATGCTTGGGCCAATGGTATTGAACAAGAGGTAATTGTGTTTTCTTGTTTGAACAAGGATCTTTTGCGTTTTGACAGAAACAAGACACCCTTCCTCCAAACAACACTCTTCTGTTATTCACTGTTTTTACAAAGGTAGACAAAAAACACCCTCAACTGACCTTTGCAAAATCTCTCACACACTCTACTTTTGGGACTTATACAGGTTGCACATATTTAGCTATCTCATCACACAAAGAAGACCTTTTCAAGTGATAAAGCATTCAGACTATGACCACTATTTTCACCTTACAAACATCTCTTTCTTCTGAGTTTTAGTAGACAAGGTTTGTTTTCTTCTATTAACCCTGTTAGGACACTTTCCAACAATTTGAAACCTCTTCAACTCTGTGTTTTTGTCGTGCAATTAGTGCATGGTTTAGCACTGTTATTAAAGCTCTTAAGGTCCTTTACGATTGTTAAAACATCCACCTATCACTTTAAAGGTGTGTGACAATCACAGTAATAAAAACCTATGAGTTTTTAACCAATTCTTCTCCTTGTAAAAACTATGGGCTATCACTGCTCTTAAAGGCAGCTTAAGGCCCTTCAAGACTGATAAAAACACTTCACCTATCACTATAATAATCTTGGGCAATCATAGCAACAAAAACCTTGGATTTTCCTCAAAAACCCTACTCTCCAACCACTGTTTTTTTTCTTGTGAAAATAACCTTGTCACCTCTTTAGGATTTCGAAAAATTAGCAATAAGCATGGAGAATACCTTGAAGATGGCTTATGGCCCTTGTTTGATGAGTTGATTAGGTTTAGAGCTTGTTGGAAATCACAAGGAGTAAGCGCCATGTTTATTAGAAAGAACGTCACGCAGTGGAAAAGGTGTCGGGTCGGCCTTCGGGCAGTGGTGACCGGCACTACAGGTGCGCCGCGCAGTCGTTGAACGCCTATGTATTTCCTACTCTGAATGTGCTACATGCTTTTCCAGGCGCGACGCACAGGCTTTAAGCCTCAAAACACTTCGAAATTTAATTTTCTCGAACTTCTTGCTTGGTCCGGTGAACAACTAGGAGAGCAATTGTGAATGCTTGTTGAGTTTTGAATTTTCCAAATGGGCTTTGCAACGGTCTCCCCACCCCTTTTAAAGTTAAAATAAAGTCAGCCATTTTTTGAAATTTCTTTGTGAGGGTTTTGGAGGCCTTTTGAAAAGGCTTTTGGTTTTAACCAAAACATGAAGCACTGCTTTGCCATTTTATCATTTTTAAAACATTATAAAGGCTCATCTTCGATCAAGTCTTTTGACAAGATGCTAGAGTCGATTTTTGAATGACACCATATTGATGGTTCTTGATGAAGTAAAAAGGCTTCTTTTAAGAAACAACCAACCCCTTCTACTGCCTTTTCACTGTTTATCATTAAAGAAGAAACTCTGTCACTTCTGCCTATTTCTAACCCTTAAAGGAAAAACCTTGCTCAAAGACATATCAATGATTTGTGAGGCATCCTTTTCCATATCTTGGAAGGAGATAAATAACCACTCTAAAAATTACTCTGAAAATTTCTGCTCTCCTAGTGTTTTGATGATAATCATGCTCACTGTGGAGTCAATCAAACTGTGAGGTGCTCTTTGAGATTTTATTTTAACTGTGGGTGAAAAAACCTCATTTGTACTCCCCAGATTTTACCTATACCTGTTTATTAAGGAAAAAAGGCCTTTAGGGAACCTTGGGACTCATATGCAACAGCAAGGTCATTTTCACATGTCCATAAAGAGGCCTTTGACTGTGATAGAGGCATGCTTCATTTTCTTTGAGTGTTTGTCTCTGAATTTAAAAACACTTGCTATATCCTTTCTTACACATACTGTCTCTATGTGTCTATTTGCAAAGCCTCTTCCAGAAACCAGGCTTAGGTTACCTTCTTGTCACTTTTGATGAGTTTTTTGAAAAATATCTTCATGGACAGGAAGAGAAAACCTTCTTTGAATATCAAAACACCACTGCTTTCCCTCTGTTTTTAACGCTATTTTTCTTTTCATAAGCCTTCAATTTTTCCCCATTGCACTTAGACTCTACCTTTAAATCAGTGAAAACTTATAATCAATATTTGAGACACCACTTCTGTGTTAGTGGTTTTGAATCTATTGGAGACAAGGTTTTAAACATGTTTTTTAGGCAGTTTGCATCATTGTTAGCTTTGTGCCCTTTAAATGAGGCCATACCTCTGTTTCCTGGCCCTCTTCTTATTAAATGAAGGAGGCCTTTATCGCATTGCCGAAACCTCTGCTTGTAAAATGAAGGAGGTTTTCAACTAATGACCTGACCATCTGCTCATGTATGGAGGAGGTTTTCTCTGTCTTTCAACCCTCTGCTCACGTTTGGAGGAGGTTTTCTTAGTCATTTCAACCCTCTGCTCATGTATGGAGGATATTTTCTCAGTGATGCCATTTCATCTGCTTTGAAACAGTGTCATCTTTCCTTTCACTGCCTATTCATGCTTAAGCAAATAAAAGTGACAAATTGACAATATGCCATGATGGGAATTTCTCTGAGACATGTAATCCTGCTGTTAAAATACCTTCATGCACCTTTAGACATCAGAAGCAACCTGACTAGTATCTACAGAGTATTACTTTGTTATTCATAAGTCACTAACCTATTGACTATGTTTGCAGGAGCTTATTGAAATAACTCTCTGTCCAGTACTTGCATTCCAAGCTCAAAACCACATGAGAAGCAGCTTTCTTCTCATGTTAAGTTTAATAATGTCTTCTGGAGCACTGGTACATTTCTTCTCTTGAAAAAGACATTGAAACACTGTAAATCCACCTAATATCAATTTGACCTATGTATTGCTGAGACATCAAGGTTTGTTAGTGGCGCGACTTAAGAGTGTATCCAACTTTATTAGAAGAATAGGAAGGCTATATATGACTGGCTGATATTAGACAGAGGTTCTTTTTTCTTTAGGATAGTTTGCCAAGGGAGGATCTCCTAAAGCACCACTACCTAACTTAGGGGAGACTTTTTGGACAGATTTGGAGTGTTCTCTTTGGAGCTGATGGACAAGTTTGTATGACTGAGACTAGATAGGACTTGAAAATTAGGTTTTATTTCATCACGGGCTGATTGAAAAGGTAAGAGGGAAAAAATGTTTATATGTGTTTTCTAGCTGACAAATTTGACATATTGGAGATTAGCTGCTAGAAAACTTAGCTTTAACAACTAGTCATCATCAATAGGTTGATCAACAACTGAGGAAGGTTATCAGGGATGAGGAATTTCAGTATTATGATAGACAACACAAGGAATGGTTCATCGCCATGCTATTACCTCACTTGTGCGGACCTATGCATTAGCAAGTGATTGAGACGGAAGAGAAATCCTTGGAGATTTCTATGAAGCTAGAAGTTGCGCCAAGAGACAATGCCTAGTTTGGGGTACATCAGATCTAAGGATAGCTGGAGGTAATGTACCTCAAAATCGAGAGAGCAAGGAAAAGAAGCTAGCCCAGACGTATGGTGCATAATATGCAGGGTGTCCGGCCACACCAAGGATCAGTGTCCTCTACTGGCAGACTCCATGCATGCTGGGGTGCCCAACCCATTGCATCCTAAAGAGCCTGCAAGACCAAGCGATCTGAATTTATGGTGCGCTGAATGTCGCATAGCCAGACTACATGATACCAACCACTGCCCCTATCTTGGTGCTTATGTTCTAGAATTGAAGAAACAATGGTGGCACTTATGCTCATCTGCGGGACATGACGAACATAAATATCGGACATATGACTTACTGATAGACTAAGGAAACCTATACAGGGTACATGCTAACCCTTCTTCACCACTATCTCCCTCAGGCAGAGGAGGCTCCCTAGCCAGAGGCAGGGGAGGGGGAAGGGGTGGAGACGTAGGTCGGGGAAGAGGGAATTTGATCTGTTACAACTGTGGAGAAATAGGGCACTTCAAAAAGGACTATCTGAAGCTTGCATGAAAATCTTGCTGATATTGTAGACAATTGGATCATGTGATCGAAGATTTCCCAGTACTGATAGCAAAAATGCAGGAAAAACAACAAACACCAACGTAGAATGTGCAGAGTGTTAAGGTGGAACAGCATGATGAGGGACCAAGTATTAATGTCATAACACGGAGCGGCATGGCTACTGGAGGAGGTGAGGAGAAATTTGCGGGCCAACTCCTTATCTGGAAATATTCTATCAAACAAGAAATCTTGGACCTACAAAAGGAGAAATAAACTTTCATCGAAGCTTGCAAATAATTTATCGAGGATGAGGCATCTACTTTCAAGGCTCCGACAAATCTTAGAGTGGACTATGAAGTTAAACCATTCCTACATGCATGTATGAAGCTGCTACGTAACCAAAAGGCAGTAGAAAATATTCAAGCACTGATAGATAGTTGCACAGAAAGAACTGACCCTCCCACAGACGTTAAATATGTTGACAAATTTTACAAGCATAAGAAACACAGTAGGTGGAAAATGCGGTTAACAACGCAGATCATCGACTATGAAATGGATCAAGTCATCCTGGATCTGCGATCTGATGTGAACGTCTTGCCCAAATAGACATGGCAGAGGATGGGAGAACCTAAGTTGTAATGGTCCACTATACATCTCCGCATGGCTAACCAATAGAAGATCATATCGTTAGGGAGACTGTCAAATATTATGGTAGATATTGCAGGGGTTAAGGTATGCACGAATATTGAAGTAATTCAGAAAGCGGAACCCTCTGCTGAGCCAGAGTAGCCATACGAATGAAGGAGCACATTTCATATTCTTTTATTTATGGCTGCCTATAGAAGGGAAAAAAATTATGACTGAGTGAAGGGTTATACCCTATATTTCTTCCCATCAAGGAGCATAGCGAAGGGTCCTGAAAGTTTTAGGGGAAGAAATAGTAGGTCCTGGTAAACCCTTCTTTATAAGGTAATTGGAGGATGTGGACCCTTATCTTGCACTCCTGGGACTATATTGGGCTACATACATGGGAGGCATTATCAACTTGAAGAAAAGAAGCATGTTTTTTGAGAATGAGGGTATGAGAGTGATAGTTCCTCTAGACCCTGCGTAAGGAGAGCAACATACAGAGCCTATGCACGAAGAAGACCATGTGGATCATATTTATAAACTCACCACTCAGGACGAGGATTAGATTAATCGTATAGCTGATGGTGTGCTTTGCTGGGAGAAATACAGTGAATGCCTCTCTGACTCCGATGGGGAGATTGAAAATTGGCAAAATCAGTTACATGATGTATTTGCGCTACGATGTCTTAGTATCACAAAGAGCTTCCAGTGTATCCCCTAAGAGGTAAGATATTTTCCTTATTTTGATGGGTCTAGTAGTATTAGGGATTTTCTGAGAACATTTGAAGCAGAAGTCCCAATGGAGCGAAGAATGTGGGCACTTAACCTAGCCATGCGCGCAACCCCTGCGCGGTGGTGGGAAACTCACAAGGGGACATTCCAGGATTGGGAGGAGTGCCAGAAAATGATGATCCTATGGTTTGAACCCCCAGTTCGCCAACGCATGGACACTTTCCTTGGCCAAGGAGACCCGCGCAAGCACATGGCTACATGGATGGAGGCATGGTGTGAAAGGACCATGGACGAAATTGGTCCACTTGTTTATTCATGCCTTGGGGCCAATCCCCACTGCATGGTATCTGGATGCAGAACTACATCAGCATACCCTCCATTGGGAGACCATGAAGGATGATTTGGTGCGTACGTATGGGTTGATAGGTGGAACTGAGGCACTAGGTGAGGACCTGCAGGATATATATGCTCTATTATTTGATGAATCATGGTCACGTGTGGAGTATGGGGCACCATCTTGGGACACACAGATGCAGGATATTGTTAAATGCTGCAATCTATCAATGGAGGAGTGTGATGAAGACCCGTGAAATATCACTATCCCAGAATCAGAGGGGGAACACGCAGTTTATGGACCCCAACTGCAGACTGTTGATGTGACCAAGCCTCTTAAGCTAAAATAACTCAAAATTGGAACAGATGAACAACCTAAGCTAGCTAAAATTGGGAACTACTAGGATGATGATAATAATTGGGTAAGCCCTATGGTGGTCCAGGAGAAGAAGACTAAAGGAGAAATAATAATCTGTGCTTACCTATGGAAACTGAATGATGCCTACATCCATGATCCCTTCCCTATGCCATTCTCTGACGAAATTCTCGATAGTGTGGGAGGGCAGGAAGCATACTCGTTCACTGACGGGTTTTCGAGCTACCATGAGATCAGGATCGCAGTTGAAGATTGCAGAAAAACTATGTTCGTCACTAAATGGGGATCCTTCCAGTACACCATCATGTCATTTGGGCTCAAGAATGCCCCTTCCATCTTTTTGCAGGTAGTGGTCGCAGTATTCAAGGAGTTCATCCACAAGTTTTTGGAGGTATATTCTGATGACTGAACAGCATTTGGGTTTGTAAAGAAGCACGTCTCAAACGTGCGCATGATGTTGGACGCCTATAGAAAGCACCATATTTCCCTAAATATTAAGAAGTGCATATTTTACGTACCATTCGGGATCTTGTTAGGCCACATAGTCTATCAACAGGGACTGATGGTGGACCCCGCCAAGGTAGCATTTATCATCAACTTGGCAGTCCCTACAACTGAGAAACAGCTACACTCTATCCTCAGGCACATAGGATATTACAATAATTTCATTCAAGGGTACGCACTAATCACAGCACCCATGGAGAAGTTACTAAAGAAGGACATTTTGTTTTCTTGGGATGCAGAGTGTTAGAAGAGGTTTGAGCTACTCTAGGAAAAGATCGTCTTTGCACCTATCCTCATATTTCCTGACTGGTTGAAGGTTTCCATGTCCATGTCAATGCTTCAAGAATCGCCGTGGGAGCTGTCCTTACGCAGCTCGGGGAAGTGGACATTGACCACCCGATTGTATTTTATACTAGAAAACTCTCTAGTGCGGATCATAACTACTCCACTACTAAGCACGAAGGGCTAGCCATGGTATATTCCCTGCAGAAATATCGGCATTATCTGTTGGGAGGGAACTTCAATATGTTCACGGATCACTCAGCTTTGAAGTACCTAGTGAATAAGCCTGTGTTGGGGGGGGGGGGAGATTTTCCGATGGCTACTGCTATATCAAGAATACGATTTTGAGATCATCATGAAGTCGGGGAAACTGAATGTTGGGCTAGAACATTTGTCCTAAATCAAGAGTGGTGAAGAACTAACCAACCTAGAAGAAGGACTTCCCGATGTGCAACTATTTTCTATTAAGGTGGTTGATGTGCACTTCGTCGATATCGTTCACTTCTTAACTACGGGGGTAGTGCTTGCAGAATATTTGGTACAACAGAAAAAAGAGCTAGTAACCTGCGTAGCGGACTTTACCATCATAGTGGGCCACTTGTATAAGCTATGAGTTGATGAGGTACTGCGAAGATATGTTATGGAGCATGAAAGACAAGTCATCTTAGTAGAAGCCCACAGAGGCATAGTAGGAGGTCACTACGCAGGGAAAGCGATGACACAGAAGACCTTGAGAGCTGGGCTATGGTGTCCCACACTGCATAGTGACTCCCATGACTATTGCAAAGCCTAAGACACATGCCAAAGGATAGGAAGACCGTCGTACAGGGACGAAATTCCCTTGCAACCACAGATGGCCCTGCAAGCGTTTCACAAGTGGGCCATAGATTTCGTTGGGCCCATCAACCCACCAAGGAAGAATACAGGTGCCCGCTACATCATCATTGAAACTAATTATATAAATAAATGGGCTAAGGCGCAAGTTGTGAAGGATTTTACTACAGACACCGCTGCGCACTTTATTTTCGAATATATCGTAACCAAGTTTGGTTGTCTGAAGATCTTGATGAGTGATAGAGATACACATTTTGTTAATGAAACAATATAGGCTTTGACTGAATAATTTCGGATCCACCATGCAAAACATACCCCATATCACCCGAAGGTGAATGGAACTATGGAATCTTTTAATAAAATTCTGGAACAGGCACTGACCAAGATTTGCAATGTCGAGTGAGGCGATTGGGACGTGCACATCCCGTCTGTCCTTTCGGCCTATCGAACCACCTACAAGAAATTGACCGGGAAAACACCGTTCCGGATGGTTTATGGAAAGGAGGCTATTATTCCTATCGAATATATTTTTCCTACCCTGCGCATCGTAGCCTTTACCAACATGGCAGAGCCTAATATCATGGAGGAGAATTTAGCACAGCTCGTTGCCTTGGAGGAAGGTCGATTCATTGCTAAATTTCATCAGCAGGTTCAGAAGGCCCAGGAAAAATCATGGCATGATTGACATATTTGGAAAAATATCTTTTTGGAGGGAGAATTGGTCCTACTATAAGATAGCTAGTTTGCGAAGAAGCGAGGGAAGTTCCGTCATCACTGGCTAGGTCCCTATATGGTAAACGAAATCACTGACAGAGGAGCTTTCCAGTTAGCCACACTATGCGGTGACATTGTACTAGGATATGTTAATGGGAGCCGGCTCAAACCATACTAGATCAAATGACTATATGGTTGGCATAGCTTTATTAAGCGGCCTACGTGCAGACAGGATGAAAAATGCAGGCAAGCCCGTTATATGCGCAGCGGTCACTCACGAGACTAGAAGCTCGGGAGGTGCACTGGGAGCAAAGGGGTCGATCGCAAGTCTGGAAGCCTAAGGAGGTGCACTGGGAGTGCAGGGGTAATACATAGCTGCAAAAACTAGCCATTGGAACAGTAAAACTGGGTAAAAATAAAATTTTACCGTTGAAAGGAGTGGGCAGTTGGCAATTAATGAGGAGATTTCCGAATATTTTTTACCCTCACTCAACCATTGGTCACTATCCAAAGCTATAAAAGCACGAGTGTAGATCAGGAGTGGGTTCCGTGCATTCTAAAAACCTTGTGCTTTGCAAAATTTCATAACTATTGTGTTATGTTAATGTATGGGTGGGCTACCCCCTCTTATAGTATCAATCTCG
Source organism: Pinus albicaulis (assembly GCA_034641835.2). Taxonomy (NCBI): domain Eukaryota; kingdom Viridiplantae; phylum Streptophyta; class Pinopsida; order Pinales; family Pinaceae; genus Pinus; species Pinus albicaulis. The sequence goes on from CM076579.1 coordinate 69,870,886, forward strand.
AATTTGTCTTCTGAGCAAGAATGATCACGACCAATCTAGCTAAATCATCATAGACGATGGCCTCCACTGATGAAATATTGGAGGTCACTCCTGAAGTTGAAGAGGTTGTGTCCACACCAACCAAGGAGAAGTAGGTGGAGAAAAAGAAGGGTAAGGGAAAATCCCAACAGCAAGGGCAGCATAGGGCTCCGAAATGGGTTGGAGGGAAGCCACATACCTCCCCTTGGAATGTGAAATCCCCTCGAACGATGCCCCAGGAATTCTCACCTAACCTGAAGAAGCGACCTCTGTCTGCTTAGGGTGCGGAAAAAGTCTTTCGAGTCCTATTTTAGAGCGGGCTCGTAGCAGAAATCCACTCCCGAACACACCTGTCACTGATGATATATAACAAGTACAAGATCATTGCAGCATTCTAGGTCACGATGCACAATGTGCAGATCCAAGGCCATAAGTATCTGGCATGGGTATCCGTGCCTTACATGGTTACTGACGAGGAAATCGAATGACTCATTGGCACTTGGCCACCATACTAGATTGGGTTTCAAACTAGGTACATCTGACACTACAAGAACAAGCATCATCTCGAAGACGACCCCACCTAATACCACTAAAAAATCAGAAGGACATGGCGAGGATGCCAAGAAGGGTGCGGAGCCGGAATTGAAGCAAGACTCGCAGGAGGACATGGAAAAATAGGGTCTAGATGCACAAGGCACTGATTCCCTGTGTGGTACGAAATGGACCACCGACCCTCTCAAAGGCCAGCAAAAGAAATGTCGGGCTACAAGTCCCGGTAGGGAAACTATCGTTACTTTGACAGAGAAATACCTGGAGAAAATCGCAGATGCAGTCACCCTCACTTCGAAAGATATGTGGCTTACTTTGGAAGAACAACAGAAGGCTGCGGTCATTGCACTACAGTCTGAGCTCCAAGCGCTACATCTCAAGACCGATGCCCTGCAAACAAGCATGATTCCGATGAAGCCACCCCCAACAACCAGTAGTGAAATGATCGTCACGACTAATAGCTGGCTCTACTCCCTACTAGGCGCAACACTCACCCTGAGCCTACCTGCCTTATCTACGCAAGTCCAGGCCTGCGCAGAGGTACAATTGGATTTGGCTCGGCTTCCACACAAACCACTCTAGGTTCTCCATACACCCCTCTTTGAAGAGATCCAACACAAAGACCACTAGGTGCATCAGTAGCTTAGTACGGCTAAGCAGACAATCGTTGAAAAATCCACCGATGTGTCCCAACCGTAGGCTACATGCACCCTTGCTGCCAAGCAGCAAACTTAGTTGGAACATCTAATTAGCACGCTATGCACAGATGTGAATGAAGATATCTTGGCCTTTGTTTCCTCCAAGGCCAAGATTGAAGGACTCATTGCAGCCCTGAAGGCTTCTAGGACTGAGATTCAAAATGTCAAGACTGAGATGGAGTAGCAGATTGTTGCGTTGCAGGCCAAATTGGAACCCCAAACTCTGCCTAAGGTACGAGCCCAATGAGTCGCACTGGTCATATAAGCCACCAATTCCATTACAGCTCTGATTTCTCAAGGCATAGAATTGTTGGAGACAGTTATGAAGCTATGGTCTAGGGTGCAGCGCAATCCTCTCCTCCACGAATTTAGTCAAGAACTACGCGGGAAGGAAGAATCGTTTGAGCAGTTGGAGGCGACTATGCCCACTATGATCCCCGCTCAACGTCTGGCACATCTACGAGCCAACCACGCACTCAGAGATGAACTGGAAGAGCTGCGCCACAAGAAGAAGGTTCTGATTGATCACCTCAAGCCATGGGCCTATGAAGCCCTCAAGCTATCTCAGGAAGTGGATGTTGTAGTCAAACAGCTGAAACAAACCCTCAAAAGTGTCACTAATGCTACCGAAGGTCCAAATTTGGATAATTTGGTGGATATTGCACAAAATGCTACCACGCAGAGCAAGGGAGTGTTTCTTCCTCTGGTCAATGAAATCAAGTAGCTTTAGTCAAAGATGCAAACCCCACGGCCGATGTGACTCGGGACGAGTCACTAGATTCTGTTGGGGACCTGTTGGAATGCGGTTCCCTAAGCTGCGTTTTTTATATAATTTTGTGGTAATTGGTCTTGCGTAGGGGTTTTGGGGTGGGTCAAAGCCCCTACTGTTTTGTAGCGGGTCAAAGGGTAGAACTAGAGTCCGTAAACCACAGTTTGCAGACCATAGGATAGAAAAGGCTATGATGATATAAATAGATAGATAGTTGGGTCTAGTAAGGGAAGAAGTAAGATCGACATTGCGAACGAACTGTTGAGATCTGTCTTGGGTTTTTTCGTTAAGGACTCCTATTGGTTGTTTGTGGACCTCGCTGGCTGTGTGCGTGGGATATATCTTGGGTTGTAATTGGGTTTTTGGATACTAATGAATGCAAAATATATTTGAAGTACCTTGTGATATCTGGACTGATTGTTTTTATTACTGAAGTGCATCTATGTTATTTATTTAAGCTGTAAACGTATCTGAGATCTATGAATTAGCTACGATTATAATGTTATGTGATGATAATTGTTGATGAGCATGTGGATGCGAATGTATTGATTAGATCTATCAATAATAGTAGCTTTTTTATTGTTACATGCTGATTATACTATTAAAAGCCTGATAATAGACTCGTTCTATGCGAACCTGATATTTTCAACAAAGATCTTCCTTAATTACCTACTCTCTCCCAGGGTACGGAAACCTGGTTCCAGCAGCCTCCCATACTACTCTGGGTGAGACCTTAGCCTGCGAAAGTAGGTCATTGCCGAAAGGGCCAGTAGTATAGGGGTTTATTGGAAAACATTAACCTATGAACCTAGGTTAGGACCCCTCAAGCCAACAAGGGTGGTGTATCTTGGTTCCATCTTCCATTATTGTTCGGTGCCTCAAATCACGCAAAAGGACTCTTCATCATCCTTTGACTTGGTTGTTTCTCATCTGCTCCACTTCAACAAGATCAAGATTCGTATGCTTGATAATTCAGTTATCCGACATATTTTTCCAGTGATTCCCGAGTGTGTGTGAGTTGTTTCATACCTCATATGGGGGTGGCCCTTTGGGTAGCCCCCCACATGCCCAGATGACCTCATTTTATGCTACAACCTCAGATGTAGCTCCACACATCTTATGGGTTTAGGTCCAGCCGCTTGTAGTGCCTATAGCATGCATATATCACTCAGATGATCCATTCATATTTTCAGAGCCCTTTCCTGTTTATCAGAGATTCTTTGGTTGTTATTATATCTCATGTACTCAGATATTATTGTATCCAGTCCTAGTTGTTGTCCCAGGTGATTATGTATGTGGGATCCATTATATTTTTTTCTGGCCCATTTTATGCCAGCATATCATGTACCTTATAGCTTAGTTTCATTTTGTTGGGCGCACCATTATCCTTTATACTTTGTCATCTTAGCGGGCATAGGTATGCGTCCCCCGCCTCGTTGAGAATAGCTACCCAAACATTAAAGGAGACTTATATCATTTGTAGGTCTCGCCCCCTCAGGTTATTGTCATCTCTCGCCTCACTATGTCTATGTATCTCTCTCTCTATGACTCCCCTTCCGATTCTAGTGATTATGTTCTTACAACTTACTTCGGTCATATGATTATCTCCTAACGCTCAAATGTTGGGGGGAAATTTGTTACACCAATTTTCAGTCACCTAACCATTTACAATTATATGGATCAAAGTACACCATGTAAGACCAATTTTACCCTAGTAAAATTTCATTCACTATAAGAAATAATTTAATAAACCATATTTTATTAACTTATCTCTGGTTCGAATAGGAAACCCCATGAGGAATAATTAAATAAATCCTTATTTATTTGATTTTTCTCTAGGAATAATTAATCAAACCACTATTTAAATAATATTCCTCGTCATATTTAACCAAATTAATCAGAAATAATTAGAAAAATCGTTATTTATCTTATTATTCTCTAGGAATAATTAATTAAATCATTATTTAATTAATATTCCTTGTTAAATTTGACTAAATCATTTATGAATAATAAAATAAATCATTATTTGTTAAATTATTCCTTAACCCCATCCTTGAAATGATAAAAAAATCATTTATTTATTTATTATTTGTAAATAAAGAGATTTAACCAGTTTAAACTCCTTTTCCCTAATATAATAAAATATTCCAAGTATTTATATCTAGATCTTGGTTAATAATATTTTATTATGCACCATTATCAAGGATAACTCAATATTTTATTATAAATAGGAGGGTTTTCCATTCATTATCTACCTTTGATCCTTTTATCATGGTCAGACTTTGATCCTTTGTCATTGTCATACTTTGATCACTTTTATTATTATTTTTATTCTTGAACTCCCATAGAGTTTAACACATCTTGGGTTTTCTACACCATTTGAGAGAGAGAAACTTCTGGATCTGAAGCGTTGTGGACAGCCGAGAACCCATCCCATTGAGGGGGACTAGTAACATCATTCTTTGTTCCCTTCCCAGGTGTTAATACATATAAAATTATTTATATATATTGTCTTGTACATTGGATATTTGGAGAAACTCTTATTTCATTTTATTGTTTACCTACTTTTACTACATATATTTGGGTATTTGTTACATTTGTTTCGACTATCTATTGCAGATCCAAGGAAGTTGCAAAACCATCTTTGTTGTTAGGGTTGATTTTAACGTGCAGCTAAAGTGATATATTTTCACACACTTTCATTAAGAATTCATTCTAACAAATCCCTCGAGGGTATTATTATTATACTATTATACATAGTAAATATTTCCACCATAATTTGGTGTGTGGTATACATGATACAAATACTTATTTTCTTTGTTTATGGAGAGGAATTTTAGTTTACATACTTCTTATGTTTTCCTAACCAGCATACATAGAAGTTGCAAAATATGTTGTAGTTTCCTAAGAGGAAGTTGCAGGAAGCTTTTCCAGAGATTTCAAAATTGTTTCAAAATATCAAAAAGGAGGGAAACTCACCCTCTCTGCCTTCGAAAAACAAACATTTTGAGGATAAGAAGATTATTCTCATATAAAAATCTCATAAAAATAAAAACAGGCCGATTGTGAGTCTATTTGTAATGATTTTGTTAGTTACGAATTTTGTGACCTATTTCTCTAAGTGAAATTTAAATTTCCATTAGTCTAGGTACAACCCACAAGAACCTAAAATCCGAGGGCCATTTCTAAAAACAAAATCGACATCACTCAGTAGTGAAAAATGGAAAGGGAAATATTCTTTGCCATAGAAATCGAAATTTGAAAAGGACTTCTCCCTGCAAATGAAATATCGATTGTTTCTTAATAAATCCCTTGAGGGTTTTATTATTATATTGTTCGTTATGAGTCTGTTTGTTACGAATTTTTTGACCTATTATGATTCATTAATATAACATATATTCAGAGGATAAGAAGATTATTCTTATATAAAAATATTATAAAAATAAAATCAGGCCAATAGTGAGTGTCGATTCTAGAGAATGGTCATGATGATAGATTTGTATTTCATGCACATTCTCTAAGTTGCGTCCTTATTTGGAACTAAAATGCAAAGGGAACCACATAGTAAATCGTAGTATTGGGACATACATGTTATCTTGTATTGATTAGTAAGGAACTTCACCCCTTCAAGATAGATTCTCATTTGGGGTGATCATTGAGCATTTTTCTAGGCAGAAGTAGGGGTTTTAGTGCACTCCTGCTTGAATTCTTAATACATCAGATCTCGCTCTCATATTGAGAAAGCAAGTTGGAGAGGAAGGAAATTTGAGAACGATACAGTGGTTTTTTAATATGTATGTAATATAAGTGGAAATATTTATTCCTTCAACATAAAGCTAGCGAGAAGCAAACTGCTATAATAGCTAGAGGAGAAGTCAAAAGCATTTCTGAGGATAAGAAGATTATTCTCATATAAAAATCTTATAAAATTAAAATTAGGCCGATAGTGAGTCTATTTGTTATGAGTCCGTGGGTGGGAGATCCATTTGAAACTTTCTTTAATTCTTATAATGGTTACAAGAAGTGTGGTTACTACATCATCATAACAGTCAATGGTGATACTTCATGGTTCCAATGTATTCATAGTAATAGATAAGACTAATTCCATAAGAGATCACGGGTAATATCACTCCATATTACAGCTAATTTTCCTAGAGAGCAATGGTTATAACTCTGTACAAGGTAGTAATATAATAGAGTGGCATTCTAGTAATATCACTAGCCTTTTATGAATCATTACCCTGTAATAAAATTACAATAACGATTTGTAGGAAGAATAATGTTTTGCACGAAGAATTAAAAATGGTAGAATACCTTGAACTAAGATGACGATGTAGGGGCATTAGTCTCAAGAAAATTCTTTGTATTTTAATAGACTTAGGGGTTTTGTGTTTTCAAGGGAGTTGGTTTCTTATGTAATGATTTGAGTGATTTTAATGAGAATTAATTAAATATTGTGAGGAATTTTGTAAATGTTCTCGAATGTTGGAGAACATGAGAGAATTACGCTAGTTGAGAGAGTATAGGGATTGAGAGATTTAGGAATTAATGGTAAATCCTAAATTAGAATTGGTTTCATGATTTTTGGATGAAAGAGGATCCTTAGGGGTTAGTTGAGGAAAATAAGGAGTTCGAGGATATTTAGGGTTTTGTTGAGAGGATGAAGGATCTGAAACCAAAAATAGTTTCAGAACCTTTTGTATAAATTGTAAGCCTAAAAGGCATATAGAGATAGATTTCAAGGTAGAACAAATATAGAGAGGTAGAGTTTGAATTTCAAGCCAACCAACAGAATAGGGAAAAGGCCACTAATACAGAAGATCAAGCCAGAGGAAGAATTCCTATGTAAATATTGGTTTTAATACATGAACTCAATTTCTGATTTTATGTTTGAGTGTATATTGTGTGCAAATGAGATTGACAAGAACAAGGGAAATTCTGTCATTTTATAGTCAAGCTACATTTTTAAGAGATTGTGTGGTTTGAGGGTGAATGTTCATTTATTGAATTCTCTGTGATTGAGAAAATTAGCATCGATCACAGAATGGATCGATGCCATCAAAGGAACTACTTGGACTTCTAAATTGAGGGATAAAGATTTCCTGGATGTATTTCACAATTGAAATTGACATCGTATGAAGCATTTCAAGGAGGAATTACACATTCTGTTGTGTATACAAAATGCAGTGAGATCGGGGGGTTGAGTCACATTGAGGTTTTATCGTATTTATAACCGATGGATGAGAACCTCAGAAGGTGAATAAGCCATGTGTTGTTTGAATGCCAGAATGGGTTTGAATATTGGATGGAACCTTGGCCTTTTTGAAATCATGAGTTGAACAAATATGGAAAAGCACAAAGTAATGGCACAGAGAAATGAATCAATGGATTGATTAAGTGTGGAGGTGTCTATTGAAGAATTAGAAGCGAAACTTTGAGTTGAAGCGCAGTGTAAGCGTGGTGAAATACGCGTTTTGGAACCACGAGTGGATGAACAGTGTAGGTGGTTTTTGAAAACCACGAATGGTTTTCATGCATCCTTCGAGTGGTAAGCAACTTTATTGAAATCGAATGCGATGAAGTAAGAACGCGACATGTAGCAGTGGAATACAACCTATTTCGCGTGTCTTTGGAGTGATAAAGTGTGAGGGCTATTTCTACGCGATAGCCGTTTGATCATCAACAATTGAGATCCGATGATGTTCACGTCGGAAGTTACACGGGGGTTAAAAAAGGTGTGGACCCGACGATGTTAAAAGGAAGCGTTGAATTGGAGCGCGATATCAAGCATTGTCCGTCGGATCTGGAGCATTAAAATGGACGATGGAGATTGGATTGTGGAAATGAATAGGTAATTTGGAGAGGTGTGGGACCCAAACCAAATATTTATGTTTATATTTGGGTTTTAAAATAAAGTATGGAATATTAACATGGCCTGAATATATATATTAATGAATGGAGAGCCCGAATATACATTAATGAATTGTGGGCCCGAATAGCATTCAAACTAGTGAGCGCATATGGACATTGAATAAAGGTTAGTGGATTGGTAAAGCATTGGGCCCGAACATAATGTATGTTGATACCTTTGATAAATTTTATCAAATTCGAAAGTATACAAATGCATTTCCATATGGTGTTTGTTTTATTGATATGAACAATCAAAGAGCTTCCGCATAAGTGATTATCATTGTTTGGGTTTATATGCATGTGGTCATACATAAATAAAATTTGGTTGCAGATTATTGGGTTGACATGCATGTGGGTATGCATATTTAAATCATAGAAGTATTTGTGGGTTTTGCAGCCTTTGGCTGCATCATTTTGGTATCAGAGCTAGAAAAGCTCTTTTGAAAGTTAAATATTTTTTTTTAATTAAATCAGAATGCATGTGCAATGGGAAAAATAAGAGGAGATCAAATTATAAATCTGGTAAACAACAGATACACAAAATTGAAGTGAACAAGCATTTGCAGGAATAAATGAATATATTCCAATCAAAGCACAAGTGAATGAAGAGAACAAATTCATGCAGAGATCTTGAAGGTGAGATAATTTTAATCTGGTTTGAAAATTGTGATTGCAGAATTTTGGTTGCAGACAAGATGAAGAAAAAGTTTTTGATGATGATGGCAGTGAACCTAATATTCCAGCTAAAGGTTGGATAGGGAGAATAGATAAAGTGTTCTCAAGAGAAGGTGATTTGAGGATATAAGCCTAGAGACAGCAGAAGAGAGTGCTCAAGAGGTTCCAGAGATAGAGAACCAATGCTTGCCAAAAGACCAAATCTAGAGAGGGGATTAGTGAGGTAAGTGGCAGCAGGGGGAACTTGTTGTTGCAGAGGCTTAGTGCAACACATAGTAAGTGAGGAGCTCATGAAGAAGATGATCATGAAGGATCAAAGAAGATGTTCTAAAGAATGCCGCAGAGATAAGATGAATGATGAGGATAGATAAATAGATATTGCAGTGATGAAGGTACAACTAGAGGTACTACAAGGATGGCTACAAGAGACAGGGAATGAATGTCAAAGACATGGATGGAAAATGAGGAAATGGGTTAGATGGAACCTATTGCAAAAGAAATAGAATGCTAAGCTGATGAACAAGTTTATAGAACTTGAACAAATACATATTTCTTTGTTCGAAAAGGAAACACTCAAAGGAGTTGAGTCACATAAAATAGGATTTGCTAGAAACTAGAAAGTGCATTGTGGAAGATTGGTGCTTGAGGAAGCAAACGAGACTGAAAAGTCTTGTTGTTTTAAAACTAATGATTTGTGTGTGAATGCAGGTAAATCATAGGATGTTGAACAAACTTTGAAGTTTGTTAAGGAGAAGAAGTTGAATCTGAAATCTGTTCAGATTAATGCTGAGATAGCAAGATCTCAGAAAGAGGAGACAGAGGGGTCTTATGGAAATATTCAGCAGAATATCGAAACAGAGGAAGAAGGGCCATATAATGATTTTTCAAGAACAAGTGAAGGTATGAAAAGTTGTGTAAAGTTTCCAAATTCTACCCCAATTGAAATTGTTGAATTATATAGAAAGTTAGATCTTCAAAGAAGAGAGTTGGAAAAGCAGAGGATCTATACTCAGGGTGAGTTTCTGAATATGAAAGACAAAGAAATTTTCATGATTGACAGTCAGGAAACAGAGGATAAGGATGTAAGACTGATTCAGAAAATTGAAGAAGTTCATTATTGTGAACCAGAGCAGAGAAACGTTCATGAAAAAGATGAAATGGAGGAGAGACTAGCTAACAGTCTCATGGAGAATTTAAATCAGCATACTGATGTGCTGACAAAGGATTTGGAAGAAAACTCAAAGCAGCATACTGAAATGTTGCCAGAGGAGGAAGAGGTATTGAAACCTTGTATTTTTAATACTGATAATTCATGTGTTAATTATGCAGGCAAAGAAGGACAACAAATGGAAAATGTCAGGGAATTTAATGAAAGGGAAACTATGTTAGCTGAAAACATAGTGGAAGATCATCATTCTATCATGGTGATTGGAACAATGGAGATAACCTTGGAAGCTAGAAAGAAAGACAATGAATATTTTCTCAGTCCTGAAAGAGACTTAGAACTGCTAGAAGAAGATTTGGTGATTGGATCATCAAATGAGACCATTGGGTCTTGTGATTCTGAAATTGATAATTTGACTGTGTTTACAGGTGTTGCAAAAGACAATCCATCTCTTGGAGTTCTCTTGAATGAAGATGAAATTTTGCAGAAGAAGGAAACCATAGATTCCTTATTTAATAAGGAGAGCATCTACAAGGAAGGTGAGACAGTCATCTCTCATATGAAAGAACTTGTTACTGTTCATGGCAAGGAGGAGTTGGCTTTTCTGATTAGTGAAGAGAAGATTATAGGATAGACTTTTAGAACTGCCACAGTGATGGAGAATCAGAATTATATTCTAAGAAAGTATGAAGATACAGAGTTTGAAGAAGTTGATTTGATTACCAGAATCAATCAAGGAGGTGATGGAAAATTACTGAATATTGTCAAAGAAGAAAAAGAAGGACATGCTTAAACTAAATTGCAGCATATTTATGATGTGTCTGAGATAAAAAAAGTACAAAGGGAATGGCTAAAATGTTTGTTGGAAACATTTTAACAAGAGAAAGGAATTGCAGACACTAAAGTGAAAATGTTTCGAATTATGGAAGAAGTAGGAGCAAATACTAGTTTTCCAAAATTAATTATGCTTAATAGTATACAAAGAAGAATGAATGAATATGTTACTGCAATTAAAGAATCAAATGATAATTCATTTTTAAAAGTGAATTTGCATGTAGTGAGTAGAAGAAGAATGTTGCAGGGGGAGATATATTAAGAGATATTCAGGAAGTTTGGGAGGTACCAACATCTATAGCAACAACATCAGCAACAACAACATCTATAGCAATAGCAACATATGCACCAACAAAGGAAACATATGCAGCAATAAAAGCAACAGAAATTGAAAGCAGCAACAAAAGGCAGAGTAATTTCTAGACAAAAGATAAATTGGATATAGATATTGAAAGTATAAGGAGGTTGATGATGAAGGTGTCTCAGAAAAATACAACAGCAAGAAAGAAAAGAAATTACAGCAAGGAAAAGACAAGAACAAACTGTGAAAGCATAGTTAGTGGAAAGATGCAAAATAAATTGTGGAAGCCTGAAAAAGTGCAGTTGAAGAATAATGCAACTATTGGACAGCAACAAAATAGAGTATGGGATCCAGGAGGCAAATATTAAAAGAACATGATCAGGAGATCATGATTATTTTTGACATTAGGAGTCTGATGCAGGGGCATTAGGCTCAAGAAAATTCCTTGTATTTTAATAGACTTAGGGGTTTTGTGTTTTCAAGGGAGTTGGTTTATTATGTAATGATTTGAGTGATTTTAATGAGAATTAATTAAATATTGTGAGGAATTTTGTAAATTTTCTCGAATGTTGGAGAACATGAGAGAATTAGGCTAGTTGAGAGAGTATAGGGATTGAGAGATTTAGGAATTAATGGTAAATCCTAAATTAGAATTGATTTCATGATTTTGTGATGAAAGAGGATCCTTAGGGGTTATTTGAGGCAAATAAGGAGTTAGAGGATATTTAGGGTTTTGTTGAGAGGATGAAGGATTTGAAACCAAAAATAGTTTCAGAACCTTTTGTATAAATTGTAAGCCTAAAAGGCATATAGAGACAGAATTAAAGGTAGAACAGATATAGAGAGGTAGAGTTTGAATTTCAAGCATATAGGCATAATAGGGAAAAGGCCACCGATACAGAAGATTAGGCCAGAGGAAGAATTCCTATGTAAATATTGGTTTTAACACAAAAACTCAATTTCTGAGTTTGTGTTTGAGTGTATATTGTGTGCAAATGAAATTGACAGTAACAAGGGAAATTCTGTCATTTTATAGTCAAGCTACATTTTTAAGAGATTGTTTGGTTTGAGGGTGAATGTTCATTTATTGAATTTTGTGTGATTGAGAAAATTAGCATCGATCACAGAATGGATCGATGCCATCAAAGAAATTACTCGGACTTCTAAATTGAGGGATAAATATTTCCTGGATGTATTTAGTAATTGAAATTGACATCGTATGAAGCATTTCAAGGAGGAATTACACATTATGTTGTGTATACACAGTGCAGTGAGATCAGGGGGTTGAGTCACATTAAGGTGTTATTGTATTTATAACAGATGGATGAGAACCTCAAAATGTGAATAAGCCATGTGTTGTCTGAATGCCAGAATGGGTTTGAAGATTGGATGGAACCTTGGCCTATTTGAAATCATGAGTTGAAAAAAGACGGAAAAACACAAATTAATGGCGCAACGAAATGAATCGATGGATTGTTTAAGTGCGGAGGTGCCGTATTGAAGAATTAGAAGCGGAACTTTGAGTTGAAGCACAGTGGAAGCGTGGTGAAATATGCGTTTTGGAACCACGAGTGGATGAACAGTGTAGGTTGTTTTTGAAAACCATGAATTTTTTTCGCGCAGCCTTCGTGTGGTTAGTGGTTTTATTGAAATCGAACGTGATCAAGTAAGAACGTGACATGTAGCAGTGGAATACCACTTATTTCACGTGCCTTTGGAGTGATAAAGTGCAAGGGTTATTTCTACGTGATAGCCATTCGATCATCAACAATTGAGATCCGATAGTGTTCGCGTCAGAAGTTACACGGGGGTTAACAAATGTGTGGAACTGACGGTTTTAAAAGGAAGCGTTGAATTGGAGCACAATATCAAGCACTATCTGTCGGATCTGGAGCATTAAAATGGACGATGGAGATTGGATTGCGAAAATGAATAGGTAAGTTGGAAAGGTGTGAGACTCGAACCAAATATTTATGTTGATATTTGGGTTTTAAAATAAAGTATGGAATATTAACATGGCCCGAATATATATTAATGAATGGAGAGCTCGAATATACATTAATGAATTGTGGGCCCGAATAACATTCAGAGTAGTGAGCGCATATGGACATTGAATAAAGGTTAGTGGATTGGTAAAGAATTGGGCCTGAACATAATGTATGTTGATACCTTTGATAAATTTTATCAAAGTCGAAAGTATACAAATGCATTTCCATATGGTGGTTGTTTTATTGATATGAACAATCAAAGAGCTTCTGCATAAGTGATTATCACTGTTTGGGTTTATATGCATGTGTTCATGCATAAATAAAATTTGGTTGCATATTATTGGGTTGACATGCATGTGGATATGCATATTTAAATCCTAGAAGTATTTGTGGGTTTTTGCAGCCTTTGGCTGTACCAGACGAGGAGATAGAGCATGCTGAGGAGGCAAAGCACAAGATGGAGACGAGGAGATAGAGTACACTGAGGAGGTAGAGAAGAAGACGACATTGCAGAATGAGCATGCGTAGGACCTAGATCATACCCCACAAATCCTACAAAAATCCTGCAAACACAACAAAAAATGAAATTAGCATTAAACCCAAAAAAACAAGCATAAAGAAAAGAAGAAAAACCTCACCTTTACCTCTGCTTTCTCCCCTGTTGGTCCATGTTGGTTCAATATCAGCACAACAAAATGAAAAACACACCCAAACAGTGAAAAACACACCTAAAAAACCATCTACAAAGGTCACTGCCAACACAAAACTCGCAGCGCTGTCCAACAGTAATGCAACAGAAAACTGATCAAAAACTTCTTGTTATCTGTGGGTCACTTTATTTACAAGAAAACAATTCCACCGAAATTTTAAGGTCAAATTTTCAGCCTCCAACCAAAAATATGGTTACCATTTTCGACAACATAAACGATAGAGTAAGTTCGATTAACGACATAAATATTATGTTCGAATTAATTTCAAAAGTTCGGCCGATATTTTGAAAACTTCGGTCGAACTTGTGGGAGATTGAAATTTTCGAGCTCGTTTCTCATGAAAGTGTAACCCATCTTCATGGATTCACCCATATACCACATTGGAAAAAGGACCCATATTTAAATTTATATTGATAATTTATACAATGGAAAGAGGCATTATAGAGAATGAAATTTATTGAAATATTGTGCCCAGAATAGAGAGAAATGCATATAGGAGCAGTTATTATGTTTTTTTTTTTTAATAAAGGTAGAATGATGACTTAATAAATAGTATTCCAAAAAAGAGACACCTTTCAAATCTATTTAATTAAGAGAATAAATAATAAGGGAACATAAATAATAAAGGGGACTCTCTCAAGATATAACCTTGAGAAGAATCTTGAGAGAGTAAAAAATATAATTATGCACGTTGTTAAGATAGAAATGAATGCCATTTCCATGGAGCGAAATGACTATAAGGAAATATCCATATCTACCTTAATCTAAGGCTATGAGTTGAATTAGCTAAAACATACATTTTTCACAGTGAAAAAGGGGCAGAAATAATTATGGACCCATAAAATAAAATAAAATAATTGTTCAGGAAATCGTAAAGGGTAAGAAATGAGTAAGTATATATTCGATGAGTATAAGTCTAGCTAAAGTATAGAAAAAAATATTTAGGTCAAAAGTCATAACGGGAAGCGTAACTCATCCAAAGACAAAATATCCCAAAAGTAACAAAGTACATAAAACTTTCTCGCCTTTCATGGCTTTCTTTCTCTCCTTGAAAAAGTATGTCTGCTAAGTGTTAAGGGAGGAAACACTTGTATATATAGTCATTTAAAACTAGTAGTATAAGGGTTGGAAATTTTTTTATTAGATGCTTTGGTAGTAGTGGAGATCTCACTCTTATATGTTCTAGTCTTTGAAACTACTACCTCTATTTCAAGCGAAAGAACTCACGACAACCTTTCATTGAGTACTCATCATAGTGCAACCAAATTCTCCAGTAATTTGTGATTTTATTCAATTTTTTTTATCTTAACTCTTTGAATGTATTTTAGGCCACTAACTTCTTATGTAGTTTGATGATGTTTTAAATTGCAATTCTTTTCAATTATTTAACTTGAGGTGCACATTCATTTGTTTATTCACATTGAATTTTATTGCTACTATTAATTTCATAAATCTAATTAAAACAATTACTGAATTCATTTTAAAGAGCTACTTCACTTTCGGTTTCTTGTTGGCAAATCAAACGTGAAGCTTTGATGTATGCTAATTAAATTGAAGTTTTATGTAGTAATATTAAGTTGAACATAGCATACATCATCAAGGGACACCCCCTAAAGCCTGGAATGCCACCATTCTCCCACATCTAGACACATACTCATAACAATTGCTATCCTTACCAACACACTTTTGTAGCAACAACACACCGAGCTAGACCTCTATTTATTTCATATAATTTTTTTTGTATGCTAGTCAATTTCCAATTAAGTATCTCTATGTTAGTGTCTCGTCTTTCTATAAGGCATGATCCCTTGGATCTAATACGACTGTTAGAAATAAAAAAATGCAAAAGAAAATAATTATAGGAACCACAACACATGAAACACATGATTTTTATGCCGAAAAACCAAGAACCAAGAAAAACCAACTAATAAATCTATTATTAGCTTCTGGCTTAAATGAAACAATCCCTTTAGCCATGCCAACCAACATCTTGGTCCAATGAAGTGAAGCTTCCACTCCACTCAACCACAATGGACAATCCCCAACCCATTTAAAGGCTTCATCACATTTAATCCATGAATTCTAAAATAAGAAGCTATCAAAACCATGTGTTTAGAACCGCCACTATCAACCTAACAATTTTGACTCTTTCACCCCATTCATGTTTAACTTGACAATAAGTTAAGTGTTGTAAAAAGATTCATTTCTTAATTAATAAGGAGTGTTAAATATTCATAAATTAAGATGTGATTATAATTATTGGTTTAGACCTTGTTTAAACTTAGTATAAGTTGGTTTTCAAATTTAGTATTTTAATAATTTACTCACTTTTCTATAAATTTTAACTTAGTTTCATATAATTAATTATAATTATATGTTTTTGTGAAACCGTCTAATCTTATTAAGAATTATATTTCCCTAATATATCTCTATCGATATCTTAAATATACTAAAATATATAAACCATATACTAAATAAATAAATAAAAAGAATAAGAAGTATAATGATAACATAACCTCATCATTATTCCCTAACTTCCCCATACAATATATAAAAAATAATAATAATAAAGATAACATAATTTGATCTTGAACCCAACCCAATCACCTTATCGTATAAGCTCCTAGTTACCAAAAAATAATATTTAGGTTAGGAAAATACACTTTTATTTATCAAATGCTTATGTCGCATTGACATATACCATGACGTGACACAAACGAAAAAAGAAAAAATTGTTAAGATTTTTTTTAAATATAACTTGGAAACTACTCTTTTTCTTATGTCGTGTGGTTCATACACATGAGTTAAATATTGTATATTAGCGTTAGGTCCATCCACGATTTTTGTGTAGGTCGACCATACTTTCGGGTTTTGGAGACTCGACCGTCGACATTTTAGAGGGTATGATAAAGGCGTGGCATACAGTTCTAAATCTGTAGCTTGGTGTCGCTAAAGCACGATTCAAATCTTGAATATATGTTTTAGATCAATCAGGTCAATGGCATATTTTTGTGCATGATGACCATCTATCCAGACTCGGCCACCCCGAAATTTTCAAGTCTGGATTATGGAGACTTTGCACCTTAAGGCACTGATAGCATTGTGCTCTGAAATCCATTTAATCATTGAATGAGCTGAACTAAAATTTTTCGACGTCTATTGCGTGTTACAAACATCAACATAACTACATCATTGTATGATACAGAAACTTAGACTGAAACTAGTGAAGGTTGTCTACGTTATTTGTTACAACATCATCCCGGCTGATATATATATGTGTATAACAACGTCATTGTATAGTGCGCAAACATGGGCTACAACTCGTGAAGGTTTTCTAGGTTATTTGTTCCAATATCATCTCGTCTAATATATATATATATATGTATGATGCGGAAATCATCTACGTTATTTGTTCCAACGTCATCTCGGGTAATATATATATATGTGTATAACGACAAGAACCTAAGGATAATTTTGCTCAAACAATCCCTGATCCTCCTAAGCCTCTGAAGTGGTCACCTCCATGCACTTTGTGTGACGTTGTTGGGAATGCTACCCAAAATTGTCCTAAGCTTCCTTGTCTCAAACCTGTGGTTAACGAGGTGTTTCCTAAATCCGATATCCCGGAGGTCGTTGTTACCTTACTCGATTTAATTAAGAAACTCAAATCATTGTGCACGAATCACCCTTAGGCTTTGTGTGATTATTATGGCCACTATTCTCACCTTTGTCCCCATCTCGACAATTTCCGCGACACCCTTGAGGCTATCTGCCGAATCAAGGCCAAACGTAGTGGATCCTCTACTCCTCTACTCGGGAGTTTTGCTTCAGTAGAATTCGAGGATGTTTCTGCATCCATTATGATGCCTCCAGCTAATGTCGAGATGACGGAACCTTTGGCCACTATCCTCTATTTGTCATCATCCATGAGATCCTTTTCGAAAAACCCCTCGGGGACATTCCCTTCTATTTCGACTGAACCTCCTTTGGCAATCACCTTGGGCTCAACATTGCTAGATATTTTATCTACTAGCTCTTCGTATACCTTCCGTAGCGATTCATATGTGAACCATATCTATCATCATGATGTGTCACGTAGCCTTGCCACATCATGTGGTGTTTTTTCTACTATTCCCCCCATCTTTCCTTCTGACGAAGACATTATAGAAGGAATGAACACCCCTGACTTTCCTCGGGATGATATGCACCACCATGTATACTTCCTTCCACAGAAGTCCCATGACCAGTATGTTGTGGAGTATAAAGACTTCATCCATAGTGAGGTCGATTGGTTTTGTCCCCCCTTACATTGAACCCTTGGATTCAATCCACATACACCTTGTGGCCATTACATTGAAACCCAATGATTGGGCAAGGAGGCACACCTTCTATAGGATTTCGAAGGCCAACTGCTTCGTAACCCTTGTAATGCACTCTACCTTAAGAGATTTTACCCATAGCATGTCCCATCGAGATGCGTGTTTTATTTCTGTCATGCATTTAGGTAGCTTTCATTGTTCATTATATCATCTTTTGTCTTGTGGCACCTTTTAGATGGATCCATCATCCACACGGTATATCGACTATGGTGATGGTGCAAGTCGCTTCTCCCAAAATTTAGCCTCAACAGCCTCGGCCATTTTTACCCCCATGCATTCCTTAGTCCTTTCCAATGGCGTATCCATTGGATCTGGCACCAACAATCAGACCGAATATGATGCAGTGATAGGTTTGTTAGTCGATGTCCTTAATCATCACATACTTCATCTTCATGTTCGTTTAGATTCCCTACTACTTGTCATGCGATTTAATGGCATGTATCATGCGCATAACCATGTCCTTTTTAGAATATTGTGATGAGTGAAGTTCTTATTGCGTGAATTTCAAACCTTTACATTCAGTCATGTACATAGAGCCCATAATCACTATGTAGATAGCATTGCCAACAATATTCTAGATTGGCTCTTATCACATGCATTTAACACAAGAAAATAATGATAAACAAATGGCGAACCATATACTCGACATATATAGAACGATGCATATCCATCACATGTGTCCAAAAAATCAAAATTGTTTTGGAGTCCTATATTCTAATACTTCTGAAATGCCCATAGCTTGTTATAAAGTCAAAACTCAGGGCACCATACGCCCCTAGATCTAATCACTATCTTGATGGTCCCGAGCCGATGGCTCGACTCCTGTAGCCTCCAAATATCACATATCTTGGTCGGCCATCACCATGCCCCACATGACACCTCACCACTCCGAGGGTAGCCCGACACATGTCTCATTGTAGCACTCATATAGATCATTTGAGTTACGCTCTGATACCACGGTCATCAACAGATCACATCTACGACAAACATCCTCCAACAGAGCCTCTAAGTCGACTCTATCAGCTCCTTTAGCTGTGCTAGACTCTGCAGCCCCTGGTGCTGCGGTCGTCCCATATACCCGGCCAGTTTCACTGGAGATATATCTACATAAAAAAGGTACTGAATCAGTACCACATACATAATTCTAAAACTTTAAATGCACCATAAAATATAACAAATTTTCACTTACCATCTGGTCCCCATGCTCGATTGGGCAGAAGTGGGAATTTTGTGTCCCTATGATAGCTCATCCCATTGTATGGATAGTCATCTATATACTACAACATCTAGTCCCAATGTGCAAAGAACTCGGGTCGGAACAATAATATGACTCCCCCGCCTCCTCCTCTTTGCAGTAGCTACCCCCGGCGGCGCATCCTGGGCTCTTCGAGGTCCCCATCCTGGATAGCATGGCCTCCCCTCCCCTCATCAATGGGTTCTTAACCAACTTGAGAACCCCATACCTCACCAGTCCGCCTCTCACCACCTGATCGACCTGGATCTTGGAACGAAGCGTATCCAAATATCTGTATCTTGAGTTGATCTTTAGGTCTAAAATACCTACATAAAAATAGCATATTTTTCAGTCAAAGGAAGAAAAATTGCATCAAAACCATCAAGCCCCAGTTCCAAGCCAAAAACAAGACAAAACCCAGCTTTTTTGCAGCTCGCGTTTTCACAGCTCTCTACCTACGAGGTCGCAATTTTTCCCTTTGAAAACTATGACCCAGCTCACAGAACAAGGCCCAAGAAGTGCGAGTCGGCCATGAGGAAGGGCATGGTGTTGCTCGTGGGCTCTTGGCACCTAATCTGAAATTCTAAACCATTGAAAATGAAGAGCAAGGTTAGGAAACCTACCTGCAACTGACGGATCTCGATTCCAATGGTTGGTTTGTCCACCACGAACACCGCAAGATTTAGGGTGTTCTCCTCCTCTCCACATTCACCACAACTCCACTAGAAAATGAACCAAATTGGAGGGAAATCGCTCTATTAAAAGAGAAACCCTAATTTTTCTTTCGCCAATTGCGACCAAACTATAGATCCATTTGACGAACCATTAGCACCGTTGGAAAGATCTCACCGAGCTCTAAAATAATTATCCTTTTGTTTTTGGTGATTTGATACTTCATCCGGAAGCCTTTTTTCCAAGAAGGGTCACTTCACCGCCTCCCAAACTTGAATTTCTACACTTGCGCCACTCGTACTTACAGCACCACTTCACGTTCACACTTGTCGATGCCTGTTTCGATTTACGTCATGAGTAACCATATTTTGCTCATGTTTTTATGGTCCCCATCGAGCCTATTTTGTGTGGCAACATCATCAAGTTTCCCTCGATCAGAGCATCTAAGTTGAGTCATCATCCCATTCTTGGAGTCTATCTTGAGTCCCTTTGCCTCCTATTACAGTATTCCATCCATTCATAACTTGTCCCTCTACCATGTTGCCCATTTTATCCTCCATTCCCACTATCCCCCATCCCCTTAGGAGTCGCATTAGTCGCTTCTACGGCATCCATGATTTATATTCTCTTACAAGGGAAGTCGTATGTTTACTACTCAGTATCCCCATTCCATCATCATCCCTGGTGTCAGTCCATCAGCCACTCTACTATGATCTCTCATGCCTTATTTGAGGGTTCCTCATTGCCTCGGCTATGGCAGACCTCCTTCTGTCGACATCAGCACATTCATTCCAGAAGATAGGTCTAGAGGGAGTTGTATCTTGGTTATATATTCCATTATTGTTCAGTGCCTCGAATCAGACAAAGGGACTCCTCATCGCCCTTTGACTTGGTTGTTTCTCATCTGATCCACGTCAACACGATTGATATTCATATTCTTGATAGTTGGGTGATCCAGCATATTGTTCTAGTGCTGCCCGAGTGTGTGTGAGATATTTCTACCTCATGCGGGGGTGGCCCTTTAGGTAGCCCCCCACATGCCTGGATGACCTCATTTTATGCTACAACCTCAGATGCAGCTCCACATATTTGATGGGTTCGGTTCCAGTTTCTTGTAACTCCTCTAGCATGCATGTATCGCTCAGATGATCCATTCATATTTTTAGAGCCCCTTCTTGTTTATTAGGGCTTCTTTGGTTGTTATTATATCTCATGTACCTAGATATTATTGTATTCAGTCCTAGTAGTTGTCCAACACGCAGTATGTATGTCAGATCCATTATATTTTTGTCTGGCCCATTTTATGCTAGTATATCACATAATTTATAGCTCAGTTTCATTTTGTTGGGTGCACCATTATTCATTGTACTTTTTCATCTCGGTGGGAATATGTATGCCTCCCACGCCTCACTGAGAACATGTACCCAAAGATTAAATGAGATTTATATCATTTGTAGGTCTCACCCCCTCAAGTTATTGTCCTCACTTGCCTCACTCTGTCTATGTATCTCACTCTCTATGACTCTCCTTCAGTGTCTAGTGATTGTGTTCTTACAATGTACTTCATTCATATGATTAGCTCCTAACGCTCACACGTTGGGGGGGATATTTTACACCAATTTTCTGTCATCTAACCATTTACAATTAGATGGATTGAAGTACACCATGTAAGACCAATTTTACCATATTAAAAGTTCATTCACTACAAGAAATAATTTAATAAACCATATTTTATTAAGTTATTTTTGGTTCGAACAAGAAACCTTATGAGGAATAATTAAATAAATCCTTATTTATTTTATTTTCCTCTAGGAATAATTAATTAAACCACTATTTAAATAATATTCCTCCTCATATTTAACCCAATTAATGACAATTAATTAGATAAATTGCTATTTATCTTATTATTCTCTAGGAATAATTAATTGAATCGTTATTTAATTAATATTCCTTGTTAAATTTTAGTAAATCATTTAGGAATAGTAAAATAAATCATTATTTGTTAAATTATTCATTAACCTCATCCTTGAAATGATAAATAAATCATTTGTTTATTTATTATGTGTAAATAAATGGATTTAACCAATTTGATTTCCTTTTCCCTCCAACAAAGTATAATAAAGTATTCCAAGCAATTAGATCTAGATCTTGGTTAATAATATTTTATTATGAACCATTATCAAGGATAACTCAATATTTTGTTATAAATAGGAGGGTTTTCCATTCATTATTTACCTTTGATCATTTTATGATGGTCATACTTTGATCCTTTGTCATTTTCATGCTTTGGTCACTTTTATTATTATTTTTCTTCTTGAGATTTCATAAAGTTCAACACGTCTTAGGTTTTCTACCCAATTTGAGAGAGAGAAACTTCTGGATTTGAAGCATTGAGGACAGCCGAGAACCCATCCTATTGAGGGGGACTGGTAATGTCATCCTCTGTTCCCTTCTCAGGTGTTAATACATATAAAATTATTTATATCTTGTCTTGTCCATTGGATATTTGGAGAAACTCTTATTTCATTTTACTGTTTAGCTACTTTTACTGCATATATCTGGGTTTTTGTTGCATTTGTTTCGACTATCTATTGTAGATATAAGGATGTTGGACAACCATCTTTGTGTTTAGGTTTCTCTTTAATGTGCAGCTCAAGTGATCTGTTTTCGCACACTTGCGTTAAGAATTCATTGTAAAAAATCCCTCGAGGGTATTATTATTATACTATTATACATAGTAAATATTTCAACCAGAATTTGGTGTGTGGTCTACATGATACAAATACGTATTTTATGTGTTTATGGAGAGGAATTTCATTTTAGATACTTCTTATGTTTTCCTAACCAGCACACCTTAGAAGTTGCAAAAGATTTTGTAGTTTTCTAAGAGGAAGTTGCAGGAAGCTTTTCCAAAGATTTCAAAATTGTTTCAAAAGATCAAAAAGGAGGGAAAGTCACCCTCTCTTCCTTGGAAAAACAAACATTCTGAGTATAAGAAGATTATTCTCATATAAAAATATTATAAAAATAAAAACAGGTCGATTGTGAGTTAGTTTCTTACGATTTTGTTTGTTACGAATTTTGTGACCTATTTCTCGAAGTGAAATTTAAATTTCCATTAGTCTAGGTACAGTCCATAGGAACCTAAAATCCAAGGGCCATTTCTAAAAACAAAATCGATATCACTTTGATATGAAAAATGGAAAGGGAAATATTCTTTGCCACAAACATGGAAATTTGGAAAGGATTTCTGCCTACAAATGAAATATAAAATATTTCTTAATAAATACGTCGAGGGTTTTATTATTATACTATTTGTTATGACTCTGTTTTTTATGAATTTTGTGACCTGTAATGAGTCATTAATATAACAGATATTCAGAGGATAAGAAGATTATTCTTATATAAAAATATTATAAAATTGAAATCAATCCGATAGTGAGTGTCGATTCAAGAGAATGGTCATATTGATAGATTTGTATTTCACGCACATTCTCTAAGTCGCGTCCTTATTTGGTACTAAAATGAAAAGGGAACCAGATAGTAAGTCATATTATTGGAACATTTGGGTTATCTTGTACTGATTAGTAAGGAAATTCACCCCTTCAAGATAGATTCTCATTTGGGGTGATGATTGAGCATTTTTTTAGGCAAACTTAGGGGTTTTAATGGATTCCTAGAGGTTTTAGTGCACTCGTGCTTGAATTCTTACTGCATCATATCTCACTCTCAGATCGAGAAAGAAAGTCGGAGAGGAACGAACTTTGAGAACTATACTGTTGTTTTTTAAAATGTATGTAATATAACTCGAAATATTGATTCCTTAGATAAAAATCTAGCCAGAAGAAAAACTGCCATAATAGCTAGAGGAGAAGTCAAAAGCATTTTCGAGGATAAGAATATTATTCTCGTATAAAAATCCTATAAAATTAAAATCAGGCCAATAGAGAGTCTTTTTGTTATGAGTCTGTGGGTAGGAGATCCATTGGAAACTTTCTTTACTGCTTATAATGGTTACAATAAGTGTGGTTAATACATCATCATAAAAGTCAATGGTGATACTTCATGGTTCCAATGTATTCATAGTAATAGATAATAGTAATGCCATAAGCGATCATGGGTAGTATCACTCCATATTACAACTAATATTCCTAGAGAGCAATGGTTATAACTCTGTACAAGCTAGTAATATAACAGAGTGACATTCCAATAATATCACTATCCTTTTATGAATCATTACCTTGTAATCAAATTACAATAATGATTTACTGGGAGAATAATTTTTTGCAGCAAGAATTAAAATGGTAGAATACTTGGAACTGGGACAAGGAGATAGAGCACACAAAGGAGGAAAAGCACAAGACTGAGACAAGGAGACAGAGCACGCCGAGGAGGTAGAGCAGAAGACGACGTGGAAGAAAGAGCATGGCGAGGACATAGATCAGACCCCAGGAATCCTACAAAAATCCTGCAAACACAACAAAAAATTAAATTAGCATTAAACCCAAAAAATCAAGCATATATAAAAGAAGAAAAACCTCACCTTTACCTCTACTTTCTCCCCTGTTGGTCCCTACTAGTTCAAGATTAGCGCAACACAACGAAAAACACACATAAACAACCCTCTACAGTGGTCACTACCAACAGGAAACTCGTCGCGCTCTCCAAAGTTAATGAAACATAAAACTGATGAAAAACTTCTTATTGTGTGTGGGCCGCTTTATTTATAAGAAAACAGTTCGGTTGAACTTTTAAGGTCAGTTTTTCTGCCTTCGGCCAAAAATATGGTTACCATTGCTATCAACATAAACGACAAAGTAAGTTCGATTAACGACAGAAAAATTTCGGTCGAATTAATTTCAAAAGTTCAGCCGAACTTTTGAAAAATTCAACCAAACTTATGGGAGATTGAAATTTTCAAGCGTGTTTCTCACAAAAGTATAACCCATCTTCATGGATTCACCCATATACCATAGTGGCTAAAGGACCTATATTTAAATTTATATTGCTAATTTATACAGGGGAAAGAGCCATTATATAGAATGAAATATATTGAAATATTATGCCGAGAATATAAAGAAATGCCTATAGGAGCAGTTATTATGTTTTTTTGTAATATAGGTAGAATGAGGACTTAATCAATAGTATTCCCAAAAAGAGACACCTTTCAAATCTATTTAAGAGAATAAAGAATAAGGGAACGTAAATAATAAAGGGGACTCTCTCAAGATATAACCTTGAGAAGAATCTTGAGAGATTAAAAAAACTAATTATGCACTTTGTTAAGATAGAAATGAATGCCATTTCCATGGAGCGAAATGAATATAAGACAATATCCCTATATACCTTAATCTAAGGTTACGAGTTAAATGGCTTAAAATTGGAAAAATAAATTAGCTTAAACATAAATTTTTCACGATGAAAAAGGGGCAGAAATAATTATGGGCCCATTAGAGAAAAAAAAAGAATTTTTGAGGAAATCGTAAATGGTAAACAATGAGTAAGTATATCTTGGATGAGGATAAGTCTCGCTAAAAGGTGGAAAAAAATATTTACGTCAAAAGTCATAATGGGAAGTGTAACTCATCCAAAGACAAAATATCCCAAAAGTAAGAAAGTACATAAAAATTTATGGCCTTTCATGGATTTCTATCTCTCCTTGCAAAGTATGTCAGCTAAGTGTTGAGGAATGAAACACTTGGATATATAGTTATTTAAAACTAGTAGTATAAGGGTTGGAAATTTTTTGCTTAGATGCTTTGGTAGTAGTGAAGATCTCACTCTTATATGTTCTAGTATCTGAAACTACTACCTATATTTCACGCGAAGGAACTCACGAAAACCTTTCACTGAGTACTCATCATAGTGCAACCAAATTCTCCAGTAATTTGTGATTTTCTTCAATTATTTTTTATCTTAACTCTATGAATGTATTTGAGGTCACTAACTACGTATGCAGTGTGATGATATATTAAATTGATTTTTTTTTCAATTATTTAAATTGAGGTGCACATTCATTTGTTTATTCACTTTGAATTATATTGCTACTATTACTTTCATAAATATGACGGGAACAGTTACTAACTTCATTTTAAAGAGCTGCTTTACTTTCGGTTGCTTATTGGCACGTGTCAAACGTGGAGCTTTGATGGATGCTAATTAAATTAAAGTTTTATGTAGTAATATTAAGTTTAAAATAACATACATCATCAAGGGTCACCCCCTAAAGCCTTGAATGCCACCATTCTCCCACATTTGCACACATACTCGTACCAAGTGCTCTCCTCACAAAATCACATTTTTGTAGCAACAACACACCCTCATAGACCTTTATTTATTTCATATATAATTTTTTTGTATGCTAGTCAATTTCCAATTAAGCATCTCTATGTCAGTGTCTCCTCTTTCTACAAGGCACGACCCCCTGGCTCTAATACCACTGTTAGAAATAAAAAAATGCAAGAGAAAATAAGTATAGAAACCACAACACCTGAAACACGTAATTTTTATGCCGAAAAAACAAGCACCAAGAAAAAAAAACTAATAAAACTATTATTAGCTTCTGGCTTAAAGGCAACAATCCCTTGAGCCATGCCAACCAACATCTTGGTCCATTGAAGTGAACCTTCCACTCCACTCAACTGCATTGCAATGGAGAATCCCCAACCCATTTAAAGGCTTCATCACATTTAATCCATGAATTCTAAAATGATAAGCTATCAAAACCATGTATTTAGAACCACCACTATAACCTAACAACTTTGACTCTTTCACCCAATTTATGTTTCCCTTGACAATAAGTTAGGTGTTGTAAAAAGATTCATTTCCTAATTAATAAGGAGTGTTAAATATTCATAAATTAAGATGTGATTATAATTATTGGTTTAAACTTTGTTTAAACTTAGTATAAATTGTTTTTCAAATTTAGTATTTTAAGAATTTGCTCACTTTTCTATAAATTTTAATTTAATTTCATATAATTAATTATAATTATAGTGTTTTTGTGAAACCCTCTAATCTCATTAAAAATTATATTTCTCTAATAGATCTTTAGTGATATCTTAGATACACTGAAATATATAAACCATATACTAAATCAAAAAATAAAGAATATAAAGAATAACAAGGATAATGATAACATAATCTCATCATTGATCTCGAACTTACCCATATACTAAATAAAAATAAATAAAAAATAAAGAGAAAGAAATATAATGATAACATAATTTAACCTTGAACCCACCCCAATCACCTTGTCGAATTATAAGCTCCTAGTTATTAAAAATATATATATGCTAGGAAAATACATTTTTATTTATCAAATGCTTATGTGGCATTGACATATACAATGACGTAACACAAACCGAAAAAAAATGGTTGTTAAGATTTTTTTAAAATATAACTTGGAAACTACTCCTTTTTCATATGCCGGGTGGTTCAAACACATGAGTTAAATATTGTATATCAGCATTAGGTCCATCCGAGATTTTTGTGTAGGTCGGCCACACATTAGGATTTTGGAGGCTCGGCCGTCGACACTTTAGAGGGTATGATAAAGGTGTGGCATACAGTTCTAAAGCACGATTCAAATCTTGGATATATGTTTTAGGTCAATCAGGTCAATACGAGATTTTTTTGTATGTCGGCCATCTATTCGGACTCCTCCACCCCGACATTTTGATGTCTGGATTATGGAGACTCTGCAGCTTAAGGCACTGATATTATTGTCCTCTACAATTCATTTAATCATTGAATGAGGTGAACTCTTTATCATATGTCTTAGGTTTGTTCAAATTGAAAGCGATGAGTCGCCGCATTACGGTTCTCTGAAATCTGCAGACATGAAAATAGATGCGTAAGTCGAACATGAGTTAGGAATGAAAAATAACAATAATTAAACTAGAAAAAAACTCCTAAGGTGTTCACCAGAAATGGAATTAAATTTATACAGAGAACCGGGTATGTCTGTATTTGAAGAACATGGTTCAGGGAGGGAAATATCTCTATCGAACTTACCTCAATATCAATTTGCTAGAAGTTCAATACGCTGGTTGAAGGAGACCATGCGTACAAAACCAGGGCAGAGCAACGACCATGCAAAGCCATTGACATGAAAAAAACTCTGTAGTTAGCATTAAATAATGATGGTCATATCGTAATGTAATGTGAATAGAAAAAAAAAATATGGATTAACAAATAGAACATAGATTACACACAAGGGAACGTCAATACCTTGGTAATGAACAGAGACCCTGTCGAGGGGTTTTGAGCCACTGTAGAATCGAACAGACGAGGGAATATCAACTAGACTCAGGCTGGAATAGCTATAATATTGATGAGAACAGTAAGAAATTGCCTTCACGGTATAGGTCGAAGAAAACTCTTCTTACCAGCGTGAAAATAGCCATAGTTCTGTGAAGAGAGAAGCTACGTGAGAACTATACTACCTCGACGAAAAACCAATCGAAATGTCAAATGACCACGAGAGGGGTCATTCCAACACATTAGGGTTCACTTGAAATCTCCACCATGTGAAACGAAATCTCAAACGTACAAGTGGCCTAGGAAAGTAACTAAGCCATGTGAATCCATGTGAAGAAGGCACCAGTGAAGTCCAGTGCATGACAACGAGGTAAGATAAAGAGATCGAAAGAACTCCGAAGTTCTCACATCCGTACTATCCTTGGGGATTGGTACCATAAAATTTAAGTGAGAACCTTTATAACGTTCCACACTTAAAAAATGCATCATCTTAATCCAAACCTTCATAATTATACGGGGACGAGGGTACAATACAAACCCTTATAATTCACAATAGTTGAATGGAAATCCTCCGATGCTGACGGTGGGTTCACATTGGTAGGTTATGGGGTATGGTTAACTTAGTGTGTGAGATAATTTAAATTAAGAAAGTGTAATCATATCCATATTCAATAAAGAGTGTAGGAAACTCTATGTTCTTTTAAATGTAAATCATAAGGTTAAGAAGTATGAATAAGTTAGATGGTTATAAATAAGAAAGGAATAAAATAATTAATTCCTAACTAAAGGAAAGCAAAGAATGACATTACAATAACTATAACTAGAATGCCACAAATGTATCATTCTATCATTTTGTTGCAAATGTATAATTACAATGACGAGAATGGTTAAACGAATCAGAAATAGAATTGAAAAAAAGAATTTCTTTTTTTGTTAGTGGGAGTTGTTACATCGACCATATTAGTCATATTAAGATATATGGTGAAGGATCAATTGAATAAAATGACCAGAGATATAAAGTCTAATGTTAAAGGAAGAAAGCTTGTTGTAGAGAAAGAATGTAAAAGAATGTAGATCTAAATGTTGTGTTTATTTGATCCGAGTCAAAGGTTATGTTCATATTTGAAGAATAACAAAGAAAAAAAAATTGAATTCCAAAATAGATATTATAAGGAGTTGAATGTTACAGCATAGAAAAACTCGAAGATATAATATTTATGCAATTCATTCATCAATATTTTGTGTAAATGGCTTATGGGTATTAGTTTTAAAACATATGGAATGAGGAATCTAGGTGGCAAAGAAAATAGGTGTTGAAGATTGTAACAAGAAACAATGAAATTGGCATCCGGAAACATCATCCTTGATCCTAGTGAAAATTAAGCACCTACACTAGGTGGGGCCCACATAGGCTATTCTTAGTTGATATGTCTATTTTTAGAATTTTGATCAAAGTCTATTTTTAGCAGTAATATATTTATAGATGGTTGAAAAAATTATATGGATGGATGGGCATCTAAATTTGGAATGCATGTGCGAAGTTGTTTCGTGGAATGCATGTCTAAAATTAGAATGCATGTCGATTTTAGTTAAGCCCTTAACAAAAATTAGACAAAAAATAATTATCTATTTTCAATGAGCGCTTAGAACTAGTTAACTGAAGTGGCAAATCAGTTAGCTAAGTGGATTTCAAGTTGAAGTGGTTGATTGGTGGACCATCCAGTGGAATTCGTTGTAACTGAATGTGACAAAGTTTTAACAGAGTTGGAAGAGTAGTTATGTGAGTTGTTATTTAGTTTAACTCAGTTAAATGAGTTAAACTCAGTTGTGATAGTTCTAACTGGTTTTAACTAAAGATACACTAGTGAGAGATTAGTGAATTAAATATTATATTAATTCACAAGCAGTGGTCTCACATGCAACTGAAGAAATACTACTTTTAACTACATGCATGTCAGATCCAGTGGAGACCCAATTGAAAGATAGGTGAAAGGGTCTGGTTGACTATCAGTTCTGGCTATTGCGATGCATTAAATGCATCTAAATAGACATTGGATATGCTTATGAGGATTGCACAGTCAAGGATGGCCATATCGAAATCATTAAGAGGCTCTTGACCATCAGGGACTGCGCAGTGGAGGTAGGTTATTAGGAGGTGTTGTACGGTGCAACAACCCCCCACTTTCTTACAATTCTATATTGTACTGAGAGCTCTTGGAGTAGAGTTTTGTATGATATTGTTTCATGATCCATGATATACATAAGATATGATAGTTGGGGTTTTTAGCTTTAAGCTTTCCCGGTCAAAACATCTTGTTATGTGCGATTGATTTTTCTTCATGTGTTTGTAATTGGCACTTTAATTTCCGCAAAAGAATTAAGTAGAAGGATTTTGTATTTAACAGTGGATAATTGTTAGAACATGAGATTCCAGTAATACATCATTGGTGTTATAAATTTCTACATGTTATTGGAGCAGAAAATATTGCAATATTGAAGCAGTGCTGAGTTTTGTTGGTGGAAACAATTTGAATTTTCTACAAGAATTTCTTGGTGTGATAGTTGAGTAAACATAGAAAAGGCTTTCAATGGTTTGTAGTTGGAACATGCACTCGAGGGTAGCTCCAAATACATTTCATGGAAGGATAGAAGGGAGGCAGTGCTTGAAGATAATAGCTTGAAGGAATTCATCGACAGTGATGTACCTAAGCCTACTTCGACAGATGTTGCATTGCTTGATGCATGAAAAAAGAAAGTAGCAATGGCGAGGAGGATTCGGTAGGAAGGTGTGAGAGACCATATTGTCGCAAGCTTTCATGGGAAAGCCACTCCATTTGCAATGTGGAAGGCTTTGACGGATATTTTCCAAAGTAGTAGCGACCATAGGAAATTGGCACTGAAGGATAAAATCAAAAAATTCAAGATGGAGAAGAACGACACTATTCCGACATACTTAACAAAGTTTTTCCAATGTAGGAATGAGCTTGGGAGTGTAGGAGTAAGTGTTTTTGATGATGATTTTGTGAGTTTGGCTCTCTTGGGACTTCCTAAGAGTTGGTATAGTTTTTAAGACTCTGTCAACGGACGGGAAAAACTGCCAAATTAGGAAGAACTGTGGTCAAATATAGTGCAGGAGGAGTTCAGGCAGAACACTGGAGATTGCTCTTCATCAATGTATGCTGATGAAGAGGATTTTTCTTTGGCTGCCAGGGTGAAGAAAGGGAAGGGGAAGAAATTCCATTCTAAATCTGAGGCCGGTGAAGATGGAAAGGAGCACAACATCTCCAAAGTGATGTGTTTTCACTATCACGAGTATGGACATATTACCACAAATTTTCCACATAAGAAGAAGAACAAGATGACTGCTGGAGCTACAGCTGGTGAGGCCCTTGCCTCACAATTTGAGCTTGACTTCTCATTTATCACATGCATGGTTTATAGTGCCTTGGGATTGGGGCGATACTTTTATAGAGGTGCTTCCTTTGACCTAACGGGAGATGAGAAACATTTCAGTGACTTGAAGGAGAAAGATCTCGAGATGCATATTGATTTGGGCGACGATGGACGATACAGTGCAACCGACATTGGTACCATTACATTTCATAGGGTGTCACGTAAAATATTTCATTTAAAATATGTTATGCATGTTCCTAGTTTGAAGAAAAAATTAATCTTAGTTGCAATGTTAGAGGATAGAGGCTATGCTGTTGTCTTTAGTGAAGGAAAAGTTTTCCTATGACACAAAGTAACAGGGCAAGCCAAGAAGGTTGGGATTCTAGTTAAGAATCTCTATAGAATTGAAGTATATGGGATTCCTATTGAGCTTCCCACTGTTGGGAAGGGTGAGAAAGCCATGCAATTGACACTTGACAGGGAGCACGATTTGCATGCAAGTAGGAGTGAACCTCGGGATGTGGACTAGCCACAAGATGAGGATCATGCATTGGGAGTAACCACTCATGCAGAGAAATTTTGAGCTAGATGGGCAGAGGGAGTGCATGCAACTATATGACCAGGTGAGAGGTGGGGTGACATGCATGGATAATATTAAGAATAAAATTCTAGGTAGGATTCATTGAGATGGTGTGGATCTCATGAATTAAACCTGGCTACGAGGAGCCCACAAAGAAGTAGTAGTAGGATCATTTGGATTGATTTAGTCAGATCAAAGTGATAGTGTCATATACTAGAGCACGGATCAAAGTTGACAACAAGTGCAGAATGCATGGGTGTAGAGTTCAACAACGCAGTGGTTCTTGAAGACATGTGCAGTAGCTAAGTATAAGTCAGAAGACTTTTGATGACAGATGAATTATGTTGATTTAGTTGTTTGGAGGCTATTCAGTTTCAGAAGTGCTCCATGCAAAGGTTGCAAGGCGAATGCATGGAATTGCATGTCGCATGCAAAAACATTCATTTTCTTGTTGATATGGAGTGTTGAAGATTACACCAAGAAACATTGAAATTGGCATCCAGAAACATCATCCTTGATCCTAGTGAAAATTAAGCCCCTACACTAGGTGGGGCCCACATAAGCTACATTTAGATGATATGTCTATTTTTAGATTTTGGATCAAAGTATTTTTTTAGCAGTAATCTCTTTATAGATTGTTAAGAAAATTATATGGATGAATGGGCATCTAAGTTTGGAATGCATATGCGAAGTTGTTTCATGGAATGCATGTCTAAAATTAGAATGCATGTCGATTTTTGTTAACCTCTTAACGCGAATTAGAAAAAAAATAATTATCTATTTTCAGTGAGCACTTGGAACTAGTTAACTAAAGTGGAAAATCAGTTAGCTAAATGGATTTCGAGTTGAATTGGTTGGTTGCTAGACCATGCAGTGGAATTCGTTGTAACTGAATGTGACAAATTTTGAACAGAGTTGGAAGAGTAGTTATGTGAGGTGTTATTTACTTTAACTCAGTTAAGTTAGTTAAACTCAGTTGTGCTAGTTGTAACTGGTTTAACTAAAGATACACTAGTGAGAGATTAGTGAATTAAATATTATATTAATTCAGAAGCAGTGGTCTCACATGTGACTGAGGAAATACTACTTTTAACTACATGCATGTGAAATCTAGTGGAGACCCAGTTGGGAGATAGGTGAAAGGGCCTGGTTGACTATTAGTTCTGACTATAGTGATGCATTTAATGCATCTACACACACGTTGGATATGCTCATGAGGATTGCGCAGTCAAGGATGGCCATATAGAAATCATTTAGAGGCTCTTGACCATCAGGGATTACGCAGTGGAGAGTTTATTAGGAGGCAATAAATTGGTGCATGTGTGAGCCAATTTTTGTATGATAGCCTAAGATGATTGTATATTTTACTGAGAGCTCTTGGAGTAGAGTTTTGTATGATATTGTTTCATGATCCATGATATACATAAGATACGATAGTTGGGGTTTTTAGCTTTACGCTTTCCCGGTCAAAGCATCTTGTTATGTGCAACTGATTTTTCTTCATGTGTTTGTAATTGGCACTTTAATTTCCGCAAAATAATTAAGTAGAAGGATTATGTATTTAACAGTGGATATAATTGTTAGATCAGGAGATTCTGGTAATACATCATTGGTGTTATAAATTTCTACATTGTATCGAAGCAGAAAATATTGCAATATTGAAGCAGTGTTGAGTTTTTTTGGTGGAAACAATTAGAATTTGCTGCAAGAATTTCTTGGTGCGATAGTTGAGTAAACATCGAAATGGATTTTAATGGTTTGCGGTTGGAGTATGCACTTGAGGGCAGCTCCAACTACATTGCATGGAAGGATAGGATGGAGGTGGTGCTTGAAGATAACATCTTGAAGGAATTCATTGACAGTCATGTTCCTAAGCCTACTTCGACAAATGTTTGCTTAATCGATGCATGAAAAAAGAAATTAGCAAGGGCGAGGAGGATTCTATTGGAAGGTGTGAGAGACCATATTGTCACAATCCTTCAAGGGAAAGCCACTCCATTTGAAATGTGGAAGGATTTTACGGATCTTTTCCAAAGTAGCAGCGACCATAGGAAACTAGCGTTGAAGGATAAACTCATAAAATTCAAGATGGAGAAGAACGAGACTATTCGGTATACTTAAAAAAGTTTTTTCAATGTAGGGATGAGCTTGGGAGTGTAGCAGTAAATTTTTTTGATGATGATTTGGTGAGTTTTTCTCTCTTTGGACTTCCTAAGAGTTGGTATAATTTTCAAGACTCTGTCAACGGACGGGAAAAACTGCCGGATTTGGAACAACTTTGGTCAAATCTAGTTCAGGAGGAGTTTAGGTAGAACACCAGAGATGGCTCTTCATTAATGCATGTTGATGAAGAGGATTGTGCTTTGGATGCCAGGGTGAAGAAGGGGAAGGGGAAGAAATTCCATTCTAAATATGAGGCTGGTGAAGATGGCAAGGCACACAACATGTCCAAAGTGAAGTGTTTTCACTGTCACGAGTATGGACATATTGCCAAAAAATTTCCACATAAGAAGAAGAACAATATGGCTACTGGAGCTACATTTGGTGAGGCCCTTGCATTGCAATTTGAGCTCAACTTCTCATTGATCGCATGCATGGTTTCTATTGCCTTGAGATTGGGGTGGTGCTTTTATAGAGGTGCTTCCCTTCACCTGACGGGAGATGAGAAACTTTTGAGTGACTTGGAGGAGAATGATCTCGATATGCATATTGAATTGGGTGACGATGGGTGATATAGTGCGACCGAAATTGGTACCATTACCTTTCAGAGGGTGTCAGGTAAAATCTTTCATTTAAAATATGTTATGCATGTTCCTGGTTTGAAGAAAAAATTAATCTTAGTCACAATGTTAGAGGATAGAGGCTATGATGTTGTCTTTAGTGAAGGAAAATTTTTCCTATGACACAAAGTAACAGGGCAAGCCAAGAAGGTTGGGATTTGAGTTAAGAACGTATATAGACTTGAAGTAGATGGGATTTCTATTATGCTTCCTATTGTTGGGAAGTGTGAGAAATCCATGCAATCGACGCTTGAGAGGGAGAAATATTTGCATGCAAGTAAGAGTGAACCTCAAGATGTGGAGCAACCAGAAGATGAGGATCATGGAGTGGGAGCAACCACTCATGCAGAGAAATTTCGAGCTAGATGTGCAGAGCGAGTGAATGCAACTATACCACCAGGTGAGAGGTGGGGTGACATGCATGGATAATCGTAAGAATAAACCTCTAGGCAGGATTCATTGAGATGGTGTGGATCTCATGAGTTAAACATGGCTATGACGAGCCCCTAGAGTAGCGGTAGCAGGATCAGTTGGATTGATGCAGTCGGATCAAAGAGATAGTGTCGGATATTGGAGCACGGATCAAAGTTTATAGCAATTGTAGAGTGCATGGGTGCGGAGTTCAATAGCGTAGTGGTTCCTAAAGACATGTGTAGTAGCTAAGTAGAATTCAGATGAATTTGATGATATATGCATTATACTAATTTAGTTTTTTGGAGGCTATTCAGTTTTAGAAGTGTTGCATACAAAGGTTGCAAGGTGAATGCATGGAATTGCATGTCGCATGCAAAAAAATTCCTTTTCTTGTTGAGATGGAGTGTTGAAGATTGCAGCAATAAATAGTGAAATTGGCATCCTGAAACATCATCCTTGATCCTAGTGAAAATTAAGCACCTACACTAGGTGGGGCCCACACAAGCTATTTTTAGGTGATATGTCTATTTTTAGAATTTGGATCAAAGTCTATTTGTAGCAGTAATCTATTTATAGATTGTTGAGAAAATTATATGGATGGATGGGTGTCTAAGTTTGGAATGCATATATGAAGTTTTTTCGTGGAATGCATGTCGATCTTTGTTAATCCCTTAACAAAAATTAGACAAAAAATAATTATCTCTTGTGAGTGAGCACTTGGAACTAGTTTTAATTGAAGTGGAAAATCAGTTAGCTAAGTGGATTTAGAGGTTAAGTGGTTGGTTGGTGGACCATGTAGTGGAATTCGTTGTAACTGAGTGTGACAAAGTTGTAACAGAGTTGGAAGAGTAGTTATGTGAGTTGTTATTTAGTTTAACTCAGTTAAGTGAGTTAAACTCAGTTGTGCTAGTTGTAACTAGTTGTAACTAAAGATGCACTAGTTAGATATTAGTGAATTAAATATTAAATTAATTCACAAGCAGTGGTCTCACATGCAACTAAAGAAATACTATTGTTAACTACATGCATGTCAGATCCAGTGGAGACCCACTTGAGAGATAGGTGAAAGGGCCTGGTTGACTATCAGTTGTGACTATAGTGATGCATTCAATGCATCTACACACACATTAGAGATTCTTATGAGGATTGCGTAGTCAATGCTGGCCATATCGAAATCATTCAGAGATTCTTCACCATCAGGGTTTGCGCAGTGGAGGTAGGCCGTCAAGAGGCAGTAAATTGGTGCGTGTGTGAGCCAATTCTTGTATGATAGTGTGAGACGATGTATATCGTACTGAGAGCTCTTGGAGTAGAGTTTTGTATGATATTGTTTCATGATCCATGATATACATAATATATGATAGTTGGGGTTTTTAGCTTTAGGCTTTCCCGGTAAAGACATCTTGTTATGTGCAATTGATTTCTCTTCATGTGTTTGCAATTGGCGATTTAATTTTTGCAAAATAATTAAGTAGAAGGATTATGTATTTAACAATGGATATAATTGTTAGATCAAGAGATTCCAGTAATACATCACTGGTGTTATAAATTTCTATAGTAGGTTCTT
This sequence comes from Pinus albicaulis, assembly GCA_034641835.2. Lineage (NCBI taxonomy): Eukaryota > Viridiplantae > Streptophyta > Pinopsida > Pinales > Pinaceae > Pinus > Pinus albicaulis. The sequence continues at coordinate 69,907,784 of CM076579.1, forward strand.
GCAAATCAAGGAGTTACAACTTCCTTCATCTTGGTGCTTATAAAGATCAGGGAATTGGTGCATCCTATAGGTTGGTTCCTGCAAAGATAGGGATTTGGTGCTTCCATGAAGTTGTTTATTTCAAATAAAAGGGGCTTGGAATCTTCAGTAGGTTGCGGCCAAAACACCTTAATGAAATATTTTGTGCTTGCATTCACATTATAATAAAGAAGAGTTTCTAGTTTTCTCCCATGCGTATTTCCACATAAACTTCTAGTGTTAAAATATTTATGTGATTCATATGTTGTTGTCTTCCTCAATGTGTTTTATTGACTAATGGATTGTTAAAATTGTTAAATTATTGATTTAGCCCCCTTGTCTTAGTATTTCTTATCTTCTAACAAAGAAGGTATAGATTGTGAGGAAACTTTTTCAGTAGGAGAAAAAAGGAACACAATTAGAATAATAATAGCATTAGCCACTAAATATAAAGGTCAGGGAGTTGGTGCATCCTACAGGTTGGTTCCTGCAAAGATAGGGATTTGGTGCTTCCATGAAGTTGTTTATTGCAAATAAAAGGCGGTTGGAGTCTTCAGTAGATTGTGGCCAAAACACCTTAATGAAATATTTGGTGCTTGCATTCACATTATAATAAAAAAGAGTTTCTAGTTTTCTCCCATGCATATTTCCGCATAAACTTATAGGGTCCAAAGTTTTATGTGATTGATATGTTTCTGTCTTTCTCAATGTGTTTTATTGACGAATGGATTGTTAAAATTGTTAAAATATTGATTTATCCCCATGTATCAGTATTTCTTATCTTCTAATAAAGAAGGTATAGAATGCGAGGATAATTTTTCAATAAGAGAAAAAGGAAACACAATTAGAATAATAATAGCATTAGCCACTAAATATAATTTGATTCTACATCATTTAGATGTAAAATTATCTTTTCTAAATGGATAATTAAAAAAGGAGATTCATCTTGTTCAAGAAGAAGGATTTATAAAGTAGGGTTGAGAACATCTCATTACAGGTTAAAGGAAGCTTTATGTGGACTGAAATACAAACCTAGGCCTTTGTATATTAAAATAGGCACCTTTTTCTTTCAATGAGGCCTTTTATAAATTAAAAGTGATCATAATCTGTATATCAAGTCAAATAAAATTGTACAAAATTCTTTGATCTCTTTATATGTTGATGGTTTAACTATATATGGAATGGTAGAAAATTGGTTAAATATATCAAAAGACAATTGTAATAGATATTTGAGATGAAATATCTTGGAAATTTGCACTATTGTGTAGCTCTAGAGGTATGGAGGCATAACGGTAAGAACTTAAGAAAACAAAATATATAGATGAAAGAGTTACTCAAGAGGTCTAATATGGATGAATGTATGGTAGTTTAATTTCCATTAGAATAAAATGTGAACCTCAATAGTGACAGTGGAACAATAGTGATGAATGGTACTTTGTATTGACAGTTGGTAGGAATTTTGAATTATCTCACTACAACTAAGTCAAATATTGCATATCCAATTAGTGTACATATATAATTCACATCTAAGCCTTAAAATATTCATTGGAATGTTTTGAAGAGGATCCTTCAATATTTGAAAGGAGTTATTGATTTTTCCATTGAATATATTAATGAATTTAATGTTGAGTTAAAGGTCATTCTGATTATAATTAGGATAGAAATCTAGATGAAAGAAAATCAACCTATGGAGATGTGTTCAATATAGGATTTGGAGTTGTGTTATAGAGTAGTAAAGAACAAACTATTGTTTCCTTGTCATCTAGAAAAGTTGACTAAAGCACTATTGCGTACTACATGTAAGGCGATATGACTTAGGTGGATCCTTGAAGATGTTGAAGAGAAACAACAAATGCTTACAACCATCATCTGCGATAACCAAATTTATCTCAAATTAGAAAATATCTCAATGTATCCTAGCATGTCAAAACTTATCGAGATAAAACACTATTTTGTAATAAAGAAAATACAGACAAAAGAAATTAACTTGGTATATCGTAATTTAGATGAAAATGTGGACGGAATATTTACTAGGTGTGTTGAAAATGATAAATTTGAAACTTGTAGGAATAAGTGCTCAGATAATTTGGTTAAATTGACTCTATGACCAAGTCAAGTTTATTGTTTTTAAGATTCCCATATACATATAATTTACAAATTTGAAATCCAAATTATTACATATAGATATGACTTAAATCCATTAATTCATTTACATAAAAGTAGCCAAGCTAGCCAACGTCCTCTTTTTGGCCAAGTGATCCATCCATTGAACTTAAGAAAATTACGATCGAAAATCCAAAATCCTTTTAAAGTGTTTATCACATGCAATCCACGGGTTGTAATACCACATTGTACCAAAAAAATGTGCTTGAAACCACTATTGTGGACCTAACAACCTTGACTCATTCATTCACTCAACTTTAGCATAACATTCCCCACATTAAGGTTCACTAGGGAAATCCTCATGCTCTCCTCATCTATCTCCTAGGTCCATTCGAAGTCTTTACTAATAGGGGTACACATGTCTAACCAAATCTTATGGCCATATTCCCATATACATATAATTTACAAATTTCAAATCCAAAGTAATTTTTTTTATTGTCATTTGATACTTATGCCACCATTCTCCCACATCTGCACACATACTCATACCAAGTGCTCTCCTCAACAAATCACTCTTTTGTAGCTACAACGCACCATGCTCGACCTCTATTTCCTTTCATATAATTTTTTTGTATGCTAGTAAATTTCCAATTAAGCATATCTATTTCAGTGTCTCCTCTTTCTACAAGTCATGATCCCTTGGCTCTAATACCACTGTTAGAAATAAAAACATGCAAGAGAAGATAATTATAGCAAAAACAACACATGAAACACATGATTTTTATCCCGAAAAAACAAGAACTAATAAAACTATTATTAGCTTCTCACTTAAATGAAACAATCCCTTGAGCCATGCCAAGCAACATCTTGGTCTGGCGAAGTGAACCTTCCACTCCACTCAACCACATTAAAATGGAGAATCCCCAACCCATTTAAAGTCTTCATCAGATTATTGTATGGTAGTTTCTTTTCCATTACAATAAAATGTGAACCTCAATAGTGACGGTGGAACAAAAGTGATGAATGGTACCTTGTATTGACATTTGGTAGGAAGTTTGAATTATCTCAGTAAAGCTAGGTCAAATATTGCATATCCAATTAGTGTAATTATTCAATTCATGTATAAGCCTCAAAATATTCATTGGAATGTTTTAAAGAGGATCCTTCAATATTTGAAAGGAATTATTTATTTTTCCATTGAATCTATTAATGAATTTAATGTTGAGTTAACATGTCATTCTGATTATAATTGTGATAAAAACCTAGATGAAAGAAAATCAACCTATGGAGATGTGTCCAATATAGTATTTGGAGTTGTGTTATAGAGTAGTAAAGAACAAAAACATGTTTCCTTGTCATCCATAAAATCTGAGTATAACATTATGGAGTATTACATGTCAAGCGATATGGCTTAGGTGGATCCTTGAAGATGTTGAAGAGAAACAACAAGTACTTACCACCATCATGTGTGATAACCAAATTTATCTCAAATTAGAAAATAACCCAATGTATCATGGCATGCAAAACTTATTGAGATACAACACCATTTTGTAAGAAATAAAATACAGACAAAATAAATTGACTTGGTATATTGTAATTTAGATGAAAACATTTCAAAATATTTACCAGGCATGTTCGAAATGATAAATTTTGAAACATGTAGGAATAAGTGTTGGGATAGTTTGAATAAGTTGACTCTATGACCATATAAAGTTTATTATTGGTCATATTCCCATATACATATAATTTACAAATTTGAAATCCAAAGTATTACATATAGATATGGCTTAAATCCATGAATGCATTTACACAAACGTAGCCAAGCTAGCCAACTTCCTTTTTTCGCTAAGTGTTCCATCCATTGAACTTAAGAAAATTACAATCGAAAATCTAGAATCCTTTTAAAGTTTTTATCACATGCAATTCGTGGGTTGTAATACCACATTGTACCAAAACAATGTGCTTCAAACCACCCTTGTGGACCTAACAACCTTGACTCATTCACTGAGTCGACTTTAGCATAACATTTACCACATTAATCATCACTAGGGAAATCCTCATGCTCTCCTCACGTATCACCTAGGTCCACTCCAAGTTTATACTAATAGGGGTACACATGTATAACCAAGTCTTATGGCCATATGCCCATATACATATAATTTACAAACTTCAAATCCAAAGTATATTTTTTCCTTATTGTCGTTTTGTACTTATGCCACCATTCTCCCACATCTGCACACATACTCATACCAAGTGCTCTCCTCACTAATCAAACTTTTGTAGGCACAACACACCCTGTTAGACCTTTATTTTCTTTCATATAATTATTTTCTGCTAGTCAATTTCCAATTAAGCATCTCTATGCCAGTGTCTCCTCTTTTTATAAGTCATGATCCCTTAGCTTTAATACCACTGTTAGAAATAAAAACATGTAAGAGAAAATAATTATAGTAACAAAAACACATGAAACACATGATTTTTATCCCGAAAAACCAAGAACCAAGAAAAAACAACTAATAAAACTATTATTAGCTTATCACTTAATTGCAACAATCCCTTGAGCCATGGCAACCAACATCTTGGTCCAACGAAGTGAACCTTCCACTCCACTCAACCACATTACAATGGAGAATCCCCAACCCATTTAAAGGCTTCATCACATTTAATCCACGAATTTTAAAATGATAAGCTACCAAACCCATGTGTTTAGAACCACCACTATCAACCTAACAACTTTGACTCTTTCGCCCAGTTCATATTTACCTTGACAATAAGTTAAGTGTTGTAAAAAAAAATCATTTCTTAATTACTATGGAGCGTTAAATATTCATGAATTAAGATGTGATTATAATTATTGTTTAGACTTTGTTTAAACTTAATAATAGTTGTTTTTAAATATAGTATTTTAGGAATTTAGTTTCTCACTTTTCTATAAATTTTAACTTAATTTCATATAATTAATTATATTACAGTGTTTTTCTGAAACCATTTAAATCTTATTAAGAATTATATTTCTCTTCTCTAGTGATATCTTAAATATATTAAAATATATAAATCATATACTAAATAAAAAAATAAAGAATAAGGTGTATAGTGATAACGTAATCTTATCATTGATCTCGAACTTACCCATATATTAAATAAAAATAATAATAAAGATTAAGAAATATAATTATAACATAATTTGATATTGAACTCACCCCAATCACTTTATCGAATTATAAATTTTTAGTTATAGATGAATTTCTTTCAGATTAATCATATTCTAATTCTAAATATATTCATCTACATTATGAATCACAAAAATCTTAAAGATATTCAACTACATTATGAATCACAAAAATCTTAAGTTCCTAGTTATTAAATATTATAAATACATTTTTATTTATCAAATGCTTATGTCGCATTGACATATACCATGACGTAACACAAACCGATAAAAAGTAGTTTTTAACATTTATTTTGAAATGTAACTTGGAAACTGCTCCTTTTTCATATGCCGTGTGGTTCAAGCACATCAGTTAAATATTGTATATCAGCGTTAGGTCCATCAGAGATTTTTGTGTATGTCGCTCACTCATTCGGATTTTGGAGACTCGGCCGTCGACATATTAGAGGGTATGATACAGGCGTGGCAGACGGTTCTAAAGTTGTAGCTTGGTGTCGCTAAAGCACGATTCAAATCTTTAATATATGTTTTAGGTCAATCAGGTCAATGCGAGAATTTTTTGTATATAGGCCATCTATCCGGACTCCTCCACCCCGACATTTTCAAGTCTGGATTCTGGAGTCTCTGTACACTAAGGCACTGATAGCATTGTTCTCTGCAATCCATTTAATTATTGAGTGAGCTAAACTCAAAATTTTCGCCGTCGATTGCGAGTTACAAACGTCAACATAACGACGTGATTGTATGATGCGTAAACATGGGTTGCAGCTGGTGAAGGTCGTCTAGGTTATTTGCTCCAACATCATCTCAACTGATATATATATATATATATATATATATATATATATATATATATATATATGTGTGTGTTTGAGAGTTTGAAAGAGCAGTCCAGTTGCAGTGAAGTTAAAAGTAGACGAGGGAATTCTGCAATGGCTTTCAAATTTAGGTTTGTAGCTTCAGTTTTCTTTATCATATGTCTTAGGTTTGTTCAAATTGAAAGCGATGAATCGCCGCATTACGTTTCTCTGAAATCTGCCTGCGACGTGACGTTGGATCCAAAATTCTGTGTTTCGACAATGTCGAGCATGTTTCCGGAATCATTGCGGACGAATTCGACTAATCTCGCCAAGATGGCCATCAAGCTGAGCGTTGCTGAAGCACACAAAGTGTCTCAAAAAAATTCTCTTCTGGGACGGTGGGGATTCAATCGAAGACAACTGAGTGCTCTTGAAGATTGCATGCAGTTAAACGATCTAACGTTGGACCACTTGAGCATATCTTTGTCAAATGTTACCGCTAATTCCTTGAAATGGATGCAGGAAGTTGACACTCAGACTTGGCTTAGTGCAGCTATTACTAATCAAGCTACCTGCATCGAAAGTCTTTAGGAGGCAAGCAGAAGCCTGCAAAATATATTGACTATGAGTGTGCTTAATATCTCCCGAGTTGTGAGCAATTCTTTGGCTCTTGTCAAAAGGATTTCTGTCGTTGGCAAACATTCTAAGAAGCCTCCTGTGCACAACCGATGCTTGTTCTCCAATCAAACGAGTCATGAGCGTCAGAATCAGGTTGATGTAGACGATGATATATTTCTTTCACATTATGGATCCGTCAATAATGAATTCCCTTCATGGTTGTCTGCTTCAGGCCTAAGGAGACTTCTTCAAACATCCGAGGCAGCCGACAATATCGTTACAGTGGCTCAGGACGGTAGTGGTAATTATACCACAATTACTGATGCGCTGAATGCTGCTCAGAACAAAAGTTTAATTCCAACTACGAGACAGAAAATGAAGGACACTGCAGCGAATTCCTTGCTTGTTTCTGCACTCCACGAAATCACCTGCAAAATCAAATTTTTGTTTAAAGGCCGTAGCCTGTTCTGCAGTGAACACCCTGGCGCCATCGCTCCATTTAAATCCCAGCATCTGCCTCATTAAAACTCCACTAACCAGTTTGACTTACGGCGTTCATTTGATTTAATTTGAAAACTCCTCGTTACCTGCATGGAACCCACCTCCGCCATGTCAAAGTCCGCAACCAATTGCATGCATATCGCACAGATTGAAGCTAATGTCACCAGAGCCAAAATTGGATGCAATAAGTTTTATGAAACGTTTTGAGTTTTATTTGATGTCCCCCACCATGTCAACCATAAACCAATCGGAGCGCTATCGCATAAAACAGATGCACAGTCAGCCATGCATAAATTAGACGTGATAAACTCTTAAACCGTTTTACATTTAGAGGTTTGGAATCCGCGATGAAATGTTGTATAAGGTTTTAACCTTAGAATTAAGGCTTTGATGTTTTATGTCTTATTTTATGCATGCGACATAGTTTGTTTTGGTTTTATTTTAAACCTTGGTTATATATTATATAAGACTTATAATATATATTATAAACATTTTATATGTTTATAATATATATATAAAGACAGTAAATGTGTGTTGTAAAAAAAAAAAAAATGAAAAAGCTCGAAGGTTGAAAAACAATGTGTATTTTTGTATGCAGTATGTGAAATTTTTTCTCGTAGACAGAAATTATTGTGTTAAAAGGAAGAAGACAGAGTGTTGTGAGAAAGTGTTAAGAAGCTACTGAGCAGAAAAAGACAGAGTTTAGAATGCACTGTGTTTCCATCAGTCAAAAGGAGTATTTTTAATGTAATCCAAAACACTGAAGTTTTGAGGCAAATTTCATTGTATAAACAATTCAAGCTTTTAATAGAAACAGAGTTTTACTCCATCTCTCACGGTGCATACAATTTTTATTTAATTCTATGTGTTTGTAGAGGGATTTTTTTTATTCCTCTGTGTGTTAGGAATTATTCAAAAATTCCAACATGGTATTAAAGCTAGTCCAGGCTCTTTGCATTTGCCAAAGAAGCTAAAGAAAGGAGTTGTTGCAGCTTTTGACCAGCAGTGCGAACGCTTAGCAAAACAAGATATTTACAAAACAGATTTTTGTGTTTCTTTAAAAAGTGCAGTCCAGATAAGTCTCTTGGAGACAAAGTTTAAGCTCTCAGCAGCGAGAAGGTTTATTTAAAAAAAACATAGTCAATTTTTTATCATAGTTGAGAAAGCTAGCTATGGTAGGAGCCATTACAAGCATGAGTATGGGAAATACTGAACTCCCACAGTTCAGTGAGAAGAACTATGACTATTGGGAAATTACAATGAGAGCCCTGTTTACCTCTCAGGATTTATGGGAGCTAGATGAAGATGGTTTAGAAGAACCAACAGATGAACAATCATATAATGCCTTAACACAGACATAGAAGGATTTGTTGAAGAGTAATAGGAAGAGAGACTCAAAAGCCGTCTTCTATCTCTATCAGACAGTGCATGAAAATATATTTCTAAGGATTGCAGCAGCAAAGAGGTTCAATGATACATGGGATACCCTCCAAACAACCTACCAAGGTATGGAGTAAGTAAAGACAGCAAAGCTTCAATTAATGAGAAGGGAGTTTGAAGTCATTTGTAGGAAAGAATCTGATACAATAGACTCATTCTTCACATTGTTGATTGGGTTGGTCACTCAAATGAGATCTCATGGAGAGACAGTAGAAGAAAGAAGAATAGTGGATAAAGTGTTGAGGAGCTTAGCCTCATGATTTGATGTGATAGTAACAATCATTAAAGAGACAAAGGATCTCTCAATGTTTACTGTTGATGACCTTCATGCATCATTGATGACACATGAACAAAGATTTGGTAGAACAAAAAACTCATCTTTGGAACATGTCTTCAAGACTTAAATTTCCTTTGGAAGAGGTGGAGGTCAAGGTAGTCGAAACTACAGAGGAAAAGGAAGAGGCAGAAGCCAAAATAGAGGAGGAAGAAACAACCCTGCAAATACTAGTGGAAGGGGAAACAATCAAAGCCAAAATCAAAGCCAAGGGAACAGCCAACAAGGTGGACAAAATCAAGCACATGAACAAAGGTATGATAAATCTCAAGTCCAATGTCATTACTGTAAGAAGTATGGCCATTATGTCAATGAATGTAGGAAGAAACATAGTGACATGGGTAGTAGACCCAACACTAATTTCACTAAGGAAAATATCAGTCAAGAAAACTTGTTTTTAGCATGTAATATGGCTGAAGAAAAGAATGAAAATATATGGTTTCTAGATTGAGGATGTCTGAATTTGGACATATCAACTTTGGAGGTCTGAATTTTTTGCATAGGAAATGAATGGTAAAGGGATTACCATTAATTGAGAAACCAGCCAGCCTATGTGAAGGCTGCATCTTGGGAAAAAAACACACATAAATCTTTCCATCAGGAAAGAGCATAAGGGAAAAGGCACCCTTAGAAATTTTTCATTCATATTTGTGTGAACCAATGTAAACACCATCATTAGCAGGAAGCCACTATATGCTGACCTTTATTGATGATTACACAAGAAAAACTTGGGTTTATTTCTTGAATTTGAAGAGTGAAGTGTTTGAGAAATTCTTCCACTTTAAGGCTCGTGTAGAGAATCAAAGTGGGCAGCATATTAAGGTCTTAAGAACACATAGAGGACAATAATATATCTCCAAATATTTTTTGCGTTTTTGCAGAGAAAATGGGATACACAAGAAATTTATAGCAAGGTATACACCACAGCAAAATGGAGTTGCTGAAAGGAAAAATAGAACCATCATGGATATGGTAAGAAGTATGTTAAAGACAAAATATTTTCCAAATGAATATTGGGTTGAAGTTGTACATTGTGCAGCATATGTGCTGAATAGATGCCCAAAAAAGAGTGTAATGAACAGAGTTCCAGAAAAAGCATGGAGTGGCATAAAACAGTTTCTCACCCATATGAGAGTCTTTGGTTGTGTGGCTTATGCACACATTCTAGATCAGCGAAGGAAGTAGCTGGAAAGTAAGGGGGAGAAGTGCATATTTGTTAGATACAGTGAAGAATCCAAGGCATACAAATTGTATAACCCATCCACCAAGAAATTTATGATAAGCAGAGATGTACAATTTATTGAGGAAGAAGCTTGGGATGGAAGCATTGAGAAAACAATGAATGTTAAAAGTTGTTTGTCTCATGATGAGGATGAGGAAGAAATCGCTAAAAGACATCCCTCATTAGAAGCACCACCTCCATCAACACAAGGACAACAAGGGACACCACAAGCAGGTATGAGAACACCCTTGAGAAGTGATGACAGTGCTTCCTCAAGCACATCACAAGGAACAGTTTTGAGTGCTTCTACAAGCACAAGTTCAACAAGTGAAAGAGGAACCAGATTAAGACGTCCGAATGAAATTTATGAGTAAGAGGCAACAAATGAAGGTATGAACTCTTTATTTGCACTATATTTTCATGTAGGAGATCATATTCATTTTGAAGAAACAGTAAAAGATAAGAAATGGATAGATTCTATGGATGAAGAAAGAAATTCTATTGAGAAAAATAAGACATGGGAATTAGTTGACCTTCCAAAGGCAAAGAAGTGATTTGAGTAAAATGGTTCTAGAATACCAAAAGAAATGCTGAAGGTAAGATTAAAAGACACAAGGCCAGACTTGTTGTCAAAGGCTACAAGCAGCAGCAAGGAAGAGACTATGAGGAAACTTTTTCACTAGTTGTGAGAATGGAAACAGTAAGAGCAGTGATGTCCATAGCAGCACAACACAAGTGGAAATTTTACCAAATGGATGTTAAATCAACATTCCTAAATGGAGTATTGATGGAAGAGTTTTTTGTTGAACAACCTCTGGGCTATGAGAAGGAAGGCCAAGAGCATGGTACAGTAGGATAGATGCCTATGTACTGGAAAATGGGCTTGAGAAATGTGAAGGAGAACCCACATTATACATCAAAGAGAAAGATGGTAAGATGCTCATTTTTTTTTTGTATGTTGATGATGTGATATTCATAGGTAATGATGCTTACCTCATTGAGAATTTTAAAACAGTCATGAAGGATGAAGTTGAAATGACTGATATGGGATTGCTGAGATACTTCTTAGGAATAGAGGTAGAGAAAAATGAAAATAAAATTTTTATTTCTCAAGAAAAGTATGTTAAAGAAGTTTTGGAAATATTTAACATGCAAGATTACAAAGCAGAAATTACTCCTACAGTGATGGGATTGAAACTGAGCAAAGAAGACATTAGCAAGGATTTTGATCCAAGTTTATATAAGAGCATAGTTGGCAGCCTTATGTATTTGACTGCAACTAGGCCAGATATTATGCATGTTGTAAGTTTAATTTCCATATTTATGGAAAGGCCAAAGGAGGAAAATTGGCAAGCAACAAAAATAATTTTGAGGCATGTGAAAGGAAAAAAGAGGTATGGTATTTAATACACCACTTCAGAAAATTTTGAATTGATTAGATATACTGACAGTGATTGGGCTGGAAGTATAGATGGTAGGAAAAACACCTCTAGATATGTTTTCATATGGGATCAGGAGCCATGTCATGGGCTTCTAAGAAACAACCAATTGTGGCTTTATCAAAAACAGAGGCAGAGTATATGGTAGCTACAATAGCAACATATCAAGCACTATGGATGAAAATAATGTTGAGAAGTTTGTGTCATGAACAGGTAAAAGGCACAACAGTGTATTGTGATAATAGCTCAGCTATAGCTTTATCCAAGAATTCAGTGTTTCACAAGAGAATGAAACACATTGATGCCAAGTATCACTACATTAGAGAGCTAGTGAAGAATGGAGAAATTGTTTTGAAACATTGCAGAACTAAAGAGTAGTTTTCTGATATATTAACAAAACCATTGGGGAAGAAAAGTTTTAATTATTTGATAAAATGTCTAGGTATGTAAGAGAATGCAGCGGTTGTAATTAAGGGGAAGTGTTGGAAATTTAATTCCAACTATGAGATAGAAAATGAAGGACACTGCAGTGAATTCCTTGTTTATTTCCGCACTCCACGAAATCACCTGCAAAACCAAATTTTAGTTTAAAGGTTGTAGCCTGTTCTGCAGTGAAAACCGTGGTGCCATCCCTCCATTTAAATCCCAGCATCTACCGCATTAAAAATCCACCAACCAGTTTGACTTACCACACTTTCATTTGATTTAATTTGAAAACTCGGCATGGAACCCACCTATGCCGTGTCAAAGTCTGCAACCAATCGCAGGCATATCGCACAGATTGAAGCTGACTTCACCGGAGCCAAAATTGGATGCGATAATTTTTATGAAACGTTTTGAGTTTTATTTGAGGACTGCCACCATTGTCAACCATAAACCAATCAAAGTGATATCGCATAAAACAAATGCACAGTCAGCCATGCCTAAATTGGATGTGATAAACTCTTCAACCATTTTTCATAAAGAGGTTTGGAATCTGCGATGAAATGTTGTATAAGGTTTTAACCTTAGGATTAAGGCTTTAATGTTTTATGTCTTATTTTATGCACGCGACATAGTTTGTTTCAGTTTTATTTTAAAGCTTGGGTTATATATTATATAAGTCTTATAATATATATCATGAACATTTTATATGTTTATAATATATATATATATATATATATATAGACACTAAAGTGTGTTGTAAAAAAAGATATGCAAAAGCCCGAAGGTTGAAAAACAGTGGATGTATTTTTGTATGCAGTATGTGTAATTTTTTCCCATAGGAAGAAATGATTTTGTGTTAAAAGGAAGAAGATAGAGTGTTGTGAGAAAGTGTTAAGAAGCCAGTGAGCAGAAAAAGAAAATTTTTAGAATGCACTATGTTTGCAGCAGTCAAAAGGAGTATTTTTAATGTAATCCAGAACATTGAAGTTCTGAGGAAAATTTCATTTTGTAAACAGTTCAAGCTTTTAATAGAAACAGAGTTTTACTCCATCTCTCACTATGCATACTGTTTTTATTTAATTCTCTGTGTTTATAGAGGGATTTTTTGTATTCCTCTGTCTGTTAGGAATTATTCATAAATTCCAACAATGTTGAGGTTCCCAAACACAAAACAAATATTATACAACTGTTATCACCAGCAATAGAAGCGTTGTGGATGGATGGACCACTTACTATTCTGCAATAGTCTGTAAGCTGCTTTACTTGTTTATTTTTGTGGTTAATTTGTTATTTTCCTTTTTTCAGTGAGGGCCTCGTCATATAACCTTGGTATTCCAGTTTTGAATTACAAATTAGCATGGGAATCCACCATTCTAATTTTTTTTCCATGAATCTAAATCATTCTTTTCTTTTTGTGCTCACATGGAAAATGATTGCAATTATAGCTATAGTTGGGCAAGGCTTTATCGCTCACGATATCACTTTCGAGAACACGACGGGCGCAGAGAATTACCAACCTGTCGCCCTCCAAGTTGCGTCGGATATATCAATATTCTACTACTGCAGCTACAAAGGGTACCATGATACTCTCTACGCACACTCTCTTTGTCAGTTCGAGAGGGAATGCGACATTTATGGCACAGTTGATTTTATCTTTGGCAACGCTGCAGCTGTGTTTCAAAACTGCAACCTCCTAACGAGGAAATCGATGGATAATCAAAAGAATTGTTCCATGGCTCAAGGAAGAGATGATCTAAATCAAAACACTGGAATATATATTAGAAAATGCGTCATCTCTTGTGCCCCTAATCTGACTACGGTGAAAATGTCTTTCAAAACAATCTTGGGGAGACCATGGAAACAATACTCTCACACATTTTATATCGAGTCATATATCGAGGATCTCATCGATCTTGCAGGTTGGCTAGAATGGTTGGGGGACTTTACCTTAACAACACAATACTATGGCGAATATATGAATCCAGGACAAGAAACAGGAACTGCAGGGCGAGTTCAATGGTCTGGCTACCACGCCATGAACATTTCTGATGCTCAAAACTTCGCAGTGGTTAATTTCATTTCTGGTGATGCATGGATACAAAAGGCGTCGTTCGCTGCAGACTTAGGACATGAGTGACCTATGTTTTGCTTTTGAAGGAATGAAACAAATTTAGAGGCAGCAACACTATATTTTGTGACATTTACGTAATTTTTAGCACAACCTCACTTACTTGCATTCGATTGTAATGCAAGCCTAAGTAGTCTGCACTGCAATCTTATAAATAATATGCATTTCAGTCTTGGAGAAATGCATTGTTCCAACACAATTAGAGATATCGTTATCATTATCATTATAGCTACCTCATTACTTAAATATGGGATTTTATATATCATATTTATTAAATTTTTGTATATCATGCTATTTTTTTTGGTTTTTTTTTTTAAATACCAAGGTAGGTACGTTGGTTTGACTCCTTTGGCCAAAGACTATGCCAAATGAAGTTTGACCCCTTTGGCCAAAGACCATGACAAATGAGATTTTATTGATAACCTTTAGCTTAAGAATGTAAAATAAAATGGTTGTTGAAAGTTATGTGTTAGTAATGAAGTCTTTGTCCATCAAAATGTGTTAGTGTTTGTCCATCAAAATGTATGTTGTGCTTTATATTGTAATATGATTTATTTGAAATATAATGCTTGTGAGAAGTATTCTATAATAAATTGGACATGTTTTGTGTCTTGTTAATGCTTGATACAATATTTTATTTCATATTAAAAAGGTTAGTAAAAAAGATTATTTAAATATATTTAAAATTTAGGCAGAGAATAGTTATTTTCTCCATGCATAATTTCATTTAAACTTTAATTCATTATTTCTTTTTTATTTTACTATTTTAATTTTAGATAAGAAATAATTACAATAAAAAATATTTACTATATTTTGTATTTAACTAATTTATGAATACAATTATTATAGTTATTGATAACATTAAATATAGTGTATATATTCCCCTGTAGAAACCTTTAAATATTAATGTTGAGATTCAACAAGATGATGAGCTTACTTAAAAGAGTCGCCTTCACTAAGTGGGCCTGCAGGCTATTATTGGCGCAAGTCTATTTTTAGACTATGTCTATTTTTAGACATGGTGATCATTTCAGAAGTTGCAGGATGCTATTTGTGGATGGTTGGTAGAGTTGGAAAAATAGATGAAATTCTATTTTTAGAATATTGGGCAAAGTCTATTTATAGATCGTCGATCTAAAAATAGATGCGTGTCGATTATTATTAGCTCTTAAAAATAATCCGACAATAAACAACAACGTATTCTCTTGGAGCACCTTATTTCAATGTACAGATTTGGTAAATTAGTGGGCTGAAGGAATTACGCAATTCTTAGGGCTGAATGGTGATTCATGCATGGAGGAATCAGTTAGAACTGAAGTGGCAAAATTATGACAGAGTTGGAAGAGTAGTTCATGGAGTTGTATTCAGTTTAACTCAGTTAAAGTGAGTTAGACTCAGTTGAGCTAGTTGTATCTAGTCTAACTGAATGATACACCAATGAGAGTGGAGTGAATTAATTATTTAATTAATTCACAAATAATAACTCATTAATCAACTGAACAAATACAATAGTTAACTACAGTGCATGTCAGTTCCAGTGGAGACCCAGTGGCAAGATAGGTGAAAGGGTGAGATGGACTATCCGCTGTGACTATAGTGATGCATTGATTGCATCACACACACATTGGAGTTGCCAATGAGTATTGCGTAGTCAAGGCAAGGGTAATTCGAATTCATTTAGAGCTATTCTTCAGTAGGGATTGCACAGTGGAGGCAGGCTATCAGGAGGACAGAAATAAGTTCATGGATTTGCAGATTTCATCTTGTTAGTGTGTGACGATTGATTGTACTAAGAGTGTAACACCCCCAATTTATGTGTTGAAATTTCAAAGTTAGGCATTTGAACTTTAATCCTAAGGGGAGTGGACCCCAAAGGTTGAATGAATTGTGAATGTAATTTAATATTCAAATTGAGGAAATGAATAAAGTACTGGTATGCATGTTGACCAAAAATGAGGTTTGAGATCACTTTCTAAATCCATGAGGATGGATAAGGCAACTATTCCCCACAATCCTTCAAAAAATCCTTGGAAGGAATTAATGCTAATTTAGATTTTGAGGAAGAATCTAAATTTTCCCAATGATGAGGAAAGTAGTTGGGAAGAGGTAAAAAGCTGGAAAAGCTGAGGGAAAGCATAAAGCAGCTTTAAAGAATCCCAAAAATGGGAAGCCTAGGAAAACAGGAAGAAAAGCATCCTGTTATTCTGGACGCAGAATTAGAAACAGGCTTTGGGGAACTATTAGCTTAAATAAGCTGCTCCTAAACAGATCAGAGGTTGTTGATCTATGGTGGAGGTGGTCTCAGCTCGGGGGTGAGTTCTGGGAGAGAAATAGAACTCTACGGTTGGGAGGTTGGTCTACTGCATGAGTGGTATGTGTTTAAATCACCCAGGGATTTTATTTTCTGCAGTATGAATTGGCTACATATAATTAACTACTCTATATTAGAAGTGTAGATGTTGTATGATGTGTGATGGTAGATAAGAAATTCAATTATAGTCAATTCTGGCCTATCAGTCTTTATTATGAGTAATGGTGATTATGGTAAGATGAATTTTATTTGTAACTTTAATATGCTTCAATAAATAAGAAAGGGACAGTAGGAATGGGTCCTTCAACCCAAATGGCAGAGAAAGGAGAAATTGTTGGAGTCTGTGGTGTTCTTACTTTTAACAGAAGTAAATAGCAGAAGCAAATATTCTACCTTCTGTATGGTAGTAAGAACAATAGCCTGGGATAGTATCCACCAGAATGTCTAAACCCAACCTGGGTCTAAATCTAGAGATACTGTACAAAAGAAATATCCCAGGGGGGATTCAAGAAAAAAAAACGTAGGTAGTTATTAGAATGGAATACTCCAGATTCTCAGAAAACAATTATAGAAACAAAACCAATTTACTGTCTGTACAAATTAGGGGTACTGAAACACCCTGAACAGATTCTTCAATGGAGATAAATTCAGTAAATTCATCATGGCTACATCTAAAATAGATCATGTTTGTGCAAATAAACATTTTGTAAATACATGGAAGAGTATAGCCATAATATAAAGTATTCTAAATCTTATTATTAAAGCTGTAAGGAAATCAGTGGGAAACTTATTCAGCTCAGAAATATAGATCATACATGTGTTGTAAGGCAACAATCATACACCCTAGGAGGTATGTGACTGTCCTCTTAAATTCTGGTTATACCTGAGATTTGAAAATTAATATGACCAGTATTCATTTCGCAACCATAAAACATTATGGAATATCACATGGGAGAGTCATAACTAGCTGCCCATCAATTTCGGTATATTATTCTGAATGCATGTAAATAAAATTATGATAACAATACGGAAGTAAACACAGTAAGAGACTTGGTAGGTATAAAAAGAGACCTGACCTACAGTGTATAATTTTCAATACGAAAATCACAAACGCCAGCCTATAGTAGATAGTGAATATATTTACTCTGCAGACCTTCTGGGATTACGGGAAATTTCGTATATCATGTCAGCAGAGAGAACATTATAGATATAGAACAAGTCTAAAATGAAAACGATAAAATTTCTTAAGGCTTTTTACATAGTCTATCACCATCCATCGGCATCAAAACGAAACAAATATAGTATGCCAAGCATTCATTCAAAAACGTAGTGAGTAGAATATACAACAAACATATATATATTTTAAATCCGGCGTCGATATTCACTGTCCACGATTAAAAATTAGCATCAGAAGTTTAAAGAGTCTCGGCATAAATGTCGAACAAAACTCAGCAGAGCTTAAAATGCAACTGGTGATAACCACAGTCCTTAATACGAATTAGAAACAAATTATATCCATGATATGTCTGAAATTAACAGAATCATCAGTCTATAACGAGCCACGATGGCATCATTCCATCATGAGAAATTCAGAAATCGACGTCTTGCCATCAAGCATTCATCTGGAAGCTATCTCAATAGTAGAATGCCACGAATACCGACCTGTAGGTATGAGTAGAATTTCAAATTAGTACGTGAGGCAAACTGTGCGAGAAACCCGCGTAGCAGAGACTAGGTTATACACAGGGAACGAAAGACTTCACCTCAGCGAATAGGATCTGACTCCTGCACATACCCGAGGAGAGGTATTAGAAACCCACGAGAATGCGAAGGCAGTAGGATTCAAATACGAATAGCAATTTCAAACAATGAGTACTGAGGTAAATGGTCAAGTATCGCTATTGCGAAACCAACAAACTGAAAGGCTACCACCAGTAGCACGCAACCAAAAATGCGTAACCAGAGACGATGGGACGAGAGACCATTACCTGAATGCCGAAAGATTGTGGGGCAAAAGCCTTCTGCGAAACGCCCAGGCACCAAGATGAAACCACGACTGGAGACGAAGTTGTTAACTGCAAACAAAATTGTTTGACTCGTAAAAATTCATAGCCACGGGAACAAACACCTGGTGACACAAATCGAACAGATTAGGTAATGGAATTTTGATTTTAGTAAATGGCCATCGAACTAAATATAAAACCCCAAACACACAATTTACCTGCGTGGAAGCCAGAGGTAACCACGATTCCAGAACTTCATTCGCCTGTGGAAAAAAAAACGACCTCAACAGGCCGAGTAATCGCGTAGGGGGAACAGAAGGGAAGAACCCTCTCTGCAAAGAAGCGGGACTCCTGCATCGATGTGCCAAGCTATGGGATGGCCACGAGAGAAAAGAACAGAGTTAAGCAATGGGTAAATTAAATATCAACCGAAATCCAAGTCTGCAAACCCTAAACTGCCATGCGCCATACACTTGTCCTCATCACAACGACGGTCATGGGGATGAGCAACTCGGCAGGACTGGCACAATTAAATTCAGAGGTAGGTAGAGTACTACGACACCAGATAATAAGACATAGTCTCGAACACGCTTGAGGGTGAATGGCGTCGTGTTCCAACGAATAAGTCATGTGAATTCAATCCGAGGTGGCTCAGCCTTTGCCAGGTGGTACTCTGGACTTAAATGTTAAAGATCGGGCCAAATCAACGTACGCTGAGCGCAATGATGCCCCTCGAAATCTCGACCAGAGCTCAGAATGAAACATACGTAAATCCTTATGATCTCAAATTGAAATATCATCTGTGTTAAAATGCGGTTCAATAGTGAATGATCTCGGGTAGGCATGTTTGAATTTTATTAAACCTTACGTTGAATCCACTTGATATATATATATACAAACCCAACGATGTGGATATAGGTATATGCCAAAGTTTCGTCATGACTATGGCTAATGCGATGCGTAAATCCTTTGATTGGCGCGTGGTATAGGAGGAGTAGTCCTCCACGGATATAAATAAAAAAAAACAATATATATATGTCATATGCATATATATAAGTTTTATGGAAATGGTAGTTATCATATGTTGGAAATTATGTCATATGGCATATTTTATGGATATACATATTATATGGCCACACCCAAGTATATAATGGGAAAAGTCAATTTAACCTTAACATGATGATTTTAACCGGATTCGATGCATAAGTTGATTATTACATTCTAGGATATAAACTGTTAATGTCGAAAGAAAAAAAAATTGTTGTGGTAATAGAGGTACATTACAGAGAGCTTGATGTAATAATATTTGTATGAGATTGTTACATGATCTCCATGATACATAATATATGCTAGTTGGGGTTTAGAGCTTCAGGCTTTCCCGTTAAACAACTGTGTTATGTGCGATCGTTTTTATTTATGCTTCACATGTGTTTGCAATTAATTTTCCGCAAAATATTAAGAGTGGAATGATTCTGTATTTTGCAAGAAGTTAAATATTGTGAGATCAGGGGAAAATACGACATAGGCATGTTAATTTATATAATTTCTACATGGTACAAAGCAGTGATAATTCTTGAAGATTCCAATTGTGAAGAATTGATGAGTTTGTGCTGGTGGACAATTCAAATTTGCTGCAGAAAATTCTTGGTACAGAAGTTGAGTATACATTGAAATGTCTTTCAATGGGTTGCGATTGGAGTATGCCCTTGATGGTAGCTCGATTTACATAGACTGGAAGGACAGAATGGAGGCGGTGCTGGAGGATAATGGACTGAAGGAGTTCATCGATAGCGATGTTCCTATGCCAGATTCTAGTGATGCTGCAGGACTTGACGCATGGCAAAAGAAGGTAGAAAAGACAAGAAGAATTATGTTGGAAGGTGTGAAGGACCATATTGTGTCCAACCTTCACGAGAAAGCCACTCCATTTGCAAAGTGGAAGGCTTTGACAGATTTTCTCCAAAGCAGAAGCGGCCAAAGGAAGTTGGTGCTTAAAGAAAAGCTTAGAAAAATAAAAATGGAGAAGGGCGACAATATTCCAAAATATCTCACGAAGTTCATCCACTACAAGGATGAACTAGGAAGTGTGCGGGTTGCTGTTGATGATGAATATTTGGTGAGCTTGGCTTTCCTTGGGCTTCCGAAGAGTTGGCATAGCTACGAAGACTCTGTCAATGGACGGGAGAAACTACCGGGATGGGAGAGACTTTGGTCGGATCTTGTGTAGGAGGAGATAAGGCAGAGTACCAGGGATGGTTCTTCATTGAAGAATGAAGATGAAAAAAATTGCGCTTTGGCTGCCAAATCAAGGAAAGGGAAGGGGAAGAAATTTCCTTCAAAATCCGAAGCTAAAGGCAAGAAGCAGGATTTTTCCAAGGTGAATTGTTTTCACTGTCACGAACATGGGCTTTTCGCCACTAACTGACCACAGAAGAAGAAGAACAAGAAGGCTATTGGAGCTGCAACGGGTGAGGTGTTAGCCTCGCAATTTGAACTTGAGTTCTGTTTGATCTCATGCTTGGTTTCAAGTGCAATGGGATCGGTGTGGTACCTTGATAGTGGTGTGTCTTTCTATATGACGGGAGACAAGGAGTTGTTTAGTGATTTGGAGGAGTAGGACATCCAGATGCATATAGAGATGGGCGATGATGGTCGGTACAGTGCGAATGGAATTGGGACCATTACCTTTGAGAGGGAATCTGGTAATCCATTCTTGTTGAAGGATGTATGCATGTTCCAGGTCTGAATAATAACTTGGTCTCGGCCACAATGCTGGAAGACAAAGGTTATGATGTTTTTTTCAGTGAGGGAAAAGCCTTCCTTCGACATAAAAAAATGGGTCAAACCAAGAAGATAGGGGTTCGAATTAAGAATATCTACAAGCTGGAGGTAGATGGCTGCGTTGCAATGATGGGCAAAGCAGAAGAAGTGGTGAGCCGGGATGAGGGCGAATTATGGCACGGAAGATTGGGCCATCTTCACCATAGCGCTTTGAATATTTTGCAGCAGATTTCTACTGGACTTCCCAAGGGTAGTCTTACGCAGTCAGATCAGTGCAAGGGATGTAATGTGGGTAATTTTGTGTAGACCATCTTTCATGAGAAGGAGAACCGTGCTTCGGTGATCCTGGAGAGAATTCACACAGACGTGTGTGGACCTTTCTCGGTTGCTTCAACAACAAAACATAGGCATTATGTTATATTTGTTGATGACTATTTTCATAGATGCTGGATATTCTTCATGCAGAAGAAGAGAGAAACATTCTCAGAGTTCTGTGAGTTTAAAGCATTGGTGGAGAAGGAGTCAAGGAAGCAAGTGAAAGCTCTACGGAGCGATAATGGTGGTGAATATATCTCAGGTGAATTCAAAGACATTTGTAGAAAAGAAGGAATTTGAAGATAACTCATAGCACCTCATAACCCATAGCAGAATGGGGTCGCGGAGAGACAGAACAGAACGACCGTGGGTGCTACATGAGCTATGCTGCATGACTAGGGCCTGTCGATGCACTTGTGGGCGGAAGCATGCAACACTGCGGTTTATGTGCAAAACCGTTGTCCTCATAGAGTACTTGGCATGAGTACACCTAAAAAAGCTTTTACTGGTAAGAAGCCTGATATTTCTCATTTGAAGATTTTTGGCTCATTTGTTTACATTCATGTGACAAAGGACGCCAGGAAGAAGCTGGAGCTGACTGCAGAAGTGTGGATATTTGTGGGGTACACAGAAACACCCCATAATTATCATGTGTATTTGCGAAACAGTTGAGTGACTGTGGTGTGACGGGATATAAAATTCAATGAGGTGAAAGCCATGAAGTTGTCGCTTGAGAGGGAGCTACACTTGCATTCAAAGGAGGAGCTACTTGTTCCCAAAGATGAGCCTCTAGATGTGGATCAGCCACAGGAGGAGATTCATGGAGTGGAGGAGTCCACTCATGCAAAACCAAACATCAGACAAGGTAGAAAGCATACCACAGAAGCTGAGAGACTGAAGGTTGATGCGGCACAGAATGTAGGAGTCCCTACATCACAACATAGACAGAGACAGTCACCTGACCGTTATACTGGATACATGGCTCTTATGAGAAACTGCATCGTGACAGAGCCATATTCTTTCAAACAAGCAGTGCGGGAGCCCACATGGGTAGACGCCATGGTAGAGGAGTATGACTCCATTATCAGAAACAGTGCTTGGGAGATTGTTCCAAGGCCGGTTGGTAAATAAGTTGTAGGATCAAGATGGATCTACAAGGTAAAGCAAGATGTTGATGGGAGTGTCGAGAAGTATAAGGCAAGATTTGTTGACTGGGGCTTCTCACAGATTGAGGGGATTGACTATGAAGAAACCTTTGCACCTGTTGCATGGTATTCTTCCATACGAACCATCCTTACTCTCTCAACACAGATGGGTTGGCACATTCATCAGATGGATGTGAAGACTACGTTCCTTAATGGGATCATTGAGGAAGATGTGTAAATTGAGCAGCCTGAAGGATTTGAGATCTTCAGCAGCGAGTCACATGTGTGCAGGCTCAAAAGAGCATTGTATGGGCTGAAGAAAGCACCTCGTGCTTGGTACACACGGATCGAAAACTATTTCACCAGACTTGGCTTCACCAAGAGTGAGGTGGATGCAAACCTGTACCAAATTGTGGTGGAGGGTATTATTTTAATCATTGTTCTTTATGTTGATGATTTAATACTAACGGGTGATGAGCAGTTGATACACTCATGCAAGGCAGATCTTGCAAAGGAGTTTGAGATGAAGGATTTGGGCCTCCTTCATTATTTCCTTGGATTGGAAATATGGAAGCGGGAAGGTGAACTATTTGTGTCTCAAGGAAAGTATGCCCGAGAGATATTGGAGAAGTTTCACATGCAAGGCTGCAAGCCTATTTATACTCCTCTTCCAATAAATTGGAGGAAAGAGGATGCTACATTGGCAAAGGTAGTGGATGCCACTCTTTATCGACAGTTGGTGGGTTCACTCATGTATTTAGTTAATACAAGACCAGACATATGCTATGCGGTGACCCAGCTTTCACAAGCGATGGTTAAGCCTACCAAGCTCTTTTGGAAGGTAGGAAAGCATGTCTTGAGATATCTTAGGGGCACATGTGAGTATGGCTTATGGTACAGACAGACGGATGAGGTGAAGCTGCATGGCTTCACTGATGCAGATTGGGCAGGCAACCCAACTGACAGGAAGAGCACATTAGGAGGGATTTTCAGTATCGGATCTACAACAGTTTCTTGGTACAACAGGAAACAAAGATCCGTGGCACTCAGTTCAGTGGAAGCATAATACATGGCAACAATTCAAGCTGCATGTGAGGCTATATGGATGAGGAAGATCCTGGTCGGTTTGTTCGGTTTTCATTTAGATCCTATAGTGATACATTTTGATAATCAGAGTTGCATTAAACTCTCGATTAATCCTGTGTTTCATGATAGATATAAAAATATTGATATCTGGTATCATCGTATCAGAGATTGTGTGCAGCGGAAGATCATGTTGCTTCATTACATTCCTACGGAAGATTAGGATGCAGATATTCTGACGAAGGTGCTCACTAGGAGAAAATTCCAAAACCATAGAGGCAGGATCAGGGTGAAGGATAATCCCTATCTTGTTGAGAGGGAATGTTGAGATTCAACAAGATAATGAGCTAAGTTAAAAGAGTTGCCTTCACTAAGTGGGCCCGCGGGCTAATTTTGGCGCAAGTCTATTTTTAGGCTATGTCTATTTTTAGACATGGTGATCATATTTTAGAAGTTGGAGCATGCTATTTGTGGATGGTTGGTCAAGTTGGAAAATATATGAAATTCTATTTTTAGAATATTGGGCGAAGTCTATTTATAGATCATCGATCTAAAAATAGATGCATGTCGATTATTATTAGCTCTTAATAATAACCGACAATAAACAACAACTTATTCTCTTGGAGCACCTTATTTTAGTCTACAGATTTGGAAAATAAGTGGGCTAAAGGAATTACGCAATTCCTAGGGTTGACTGGTGGTTCATGCATGAAGGACTCAGTTAGAACTAAAGTGGCAAAGATATGACACAGTTGGAAGAGTAGTTCATGGAGTTGTATTCAGTTTAACTTAGTTAAAGTGAGTTAGACTCAATTGAGCTAGTTGTATCTAGTCTAAATGAATGATACACCAGTGATAGTGGAGTGAATTAATTAGTTAATTAATTCAAAAATAATAACTCATTAATCAACTGAACAAATACAACAATTAACTATAATGCATGTCAGTTCCAGTGGAGACCCAGTGGAGAGACAGGTGAAAGGGTGAGATGGACTATCCATTGTGACTATAGTGATGCATTGATTGCATCACACACACATTGGAGTTGCCAATGAGGATTGCGCAGTCAAGGCAAGGGTAATTCGAATTCATTCAGAGCTACTCTTCAGTAGGGATTGTGCAGTGGAGGGAGGTTACCAGGAGGGCATAAATCAGTGCATGGATTTGCAGATTTCATCTTGTTAGTGTGTGACGATTGGTTGTACTGAGAGCTTGATGTATAAAGATTTGTATGAGATTGTTACATGATCTCCATGATAAAAAATATATGATAGTTGGGGTTTTCAACTTCAGGCTTTCCCGTTAAACAACTGTGTTATGTGCGATTATTTTTATTTATGCTTCACATGTGTTTGCAATTAATTTTCCCCAAAAGATTAAGAGTGGAATGATTCTGTATTTTGCAAGAAGTCAAATATTGTGAGATCAGGGGAATATAGGACATATGAATGTTAATGTATATACTTTCTACAATTAAAATATTTGAATTGTAAATTTAATGTAGTGTATATCATATATATGAATATGGAATTCCCCTATAGAAACATTTAAATATTAAAATATTTTAATTTTAAATTTAATGTAGCTGATACCATATATATAAATATGAAATTCTATTCACACTACTACACTATGGGCATTTTTAAGACAAAAGAAATCTTTTGTCTTAAAAAATTACTTTTTATTTTAGTTATTTTACATTAAAATTTAATAGCAATTGAATTGTCCTAAATATAAAATTTAAGACAAAAGTAGTGTGAGACAAAAATAGTTTGAGACAAAACTTTATATTTAAGACAAAAACAATTTGAGACAAAAATATTTTAAGACAAAAACAATCTAAGACAAAAATATTTTAAGACAACTATATTTTTAAGACAAAAAAATATTTTAAGAAAAATTTATATTTAAGACAAGCAGTTTGAGAGAAAAATATTGTAATATAAAACTTTATATTTAAGACAATGACAACTTAGGACAATGACAATTAAGATGAAAACCATTTAAGAAAATTAGCAATTAAGACAAAACCAATAGCAATACATCATAACAAGGTGATTGTTAGATGGCTTACATTCCATGAACTAAAATTGTTTATTTTTTTTAAATATGTGAAAAAAATTAAATCACTTCAACTAAACTTTGATATAAATTTGCAAGAAATTAAATACAATGTAATGCTAATTTTTTTTTTTCTCAAAATATATATATATGTGTGTGTGTGTGTGTGTGTGTACATATACATATACATATACATATACACACACACACACACACACAGATATATATATATATATATATATATATATATATATATATATATATATCAAAACTATTACATAAAGAAATAAAACAAAAAATACAACTTCATCTATATATGGATTTTAAACCTTTATTTTTTCACTGAAATTCCATGAGTGGATAGTGGATAATTATATTTTTAATTTTTGAAAATAGATATTCAAACCACATGAAATTTGATCATGTCAATTTTATTTATTTTATATTCTATTTTTCCTTTTTCATTAAACCACGTTCTAAAAATATAATAAAAAATAGATAAAAAAAATATTACTTTTTGTTCAGCGACTCAAAGGGATTTAACTTTAAATCTCATGTTTTAACATAATACTTCATAACAAGGTGATTGCCAAATGAGTTATATTCCATGAACTAAGATTGTTTATTTTTTTAAATATGTGAAAAAATTTAAATTACTTCAACTAAACTCTGATATAAATTTGCAAGAAATTAAATACAATATAACTATAAAAAAAAAATAGTTTCTCAATTGTTATATATATATATATATATATATATATATATATATATATATATATATATATATATATAAAGAAATAACATAAAAAAAATACAAATTCATCCATATATGCATTTTAAACCTTCATTATTTTCTTTCTAAATGAAAAATCAAAATTTTGATTCTTGTATATGTCTTATAGTGACATCTCAACTTTCTTTTCCTTATTGAACAAATATATCAAAGAGATAAGTAACAATAATTTAATTATCTCTTATATAAAATTTTATTATCTAAATGTTTTCTTATTGTAAAAAAACATTCTACCAATATTGTAATATATATGTGTGTGTGTGTGTGTGTGTGTGTGTGTGTGTGTGTGTGTGTGTCTATATATATATATATATATATATATATATATATATATATATATATATATATATATCGACAAAATGCAGTTTAATATTTTTTTTTATTAATTTATTATTAGGTATTAAGTTGTTGGTAAAGATTTTCATCTCGTAAATTGAAAACTATGAATGTATTATTAAGAAACCAAGTAATATTAGTAATTGATATCATTTCAAACTAGGGAATAACGATTATATTGTTTATCTTCCTCACTTAATAGAGATATATGTCAGGAAATTGTGAAGGAGGTTGAAAGAGTACTCTAGCATAAACTTTAATTTAACCTAAAAAGCCTTTGTCCAGCCCCTATAGTCACCCATATCGGAGACTTACTTAGTGTACCCAGATGGCCCATGACTATAGGTTTGTGGTGCACCTGACTCATTTCATCTCATCGATTTTCTTAATCTGAAACTATGTGATTATATACTACACCTCACTTTTTATATTTCATGATCATTAAAATTCATAAGTTTAACACTTATTGAAGTATGTAGACAATAATTTCATACATTTATGCCTTAACATAACCAATATGTAAATGATATGAAAGAAAGTAACCTTATAGCATCACGTGAACTCCAGTGAAAGAAAGTCAAATATTCAAATGTGTTACAATCAAGTGAACTCCAGTCTTGTATAAAAATTTAAATTATAAGAGCATACAATTCATACAAACCTATCACCAAATTTCCTATTTCATTTACAATCATAGATCGCAACTTTGTCATAGATCAAAATTGTTTATCTTGATAGAAATAGTAAGTACTCTCGTATGCATGCAATGTATGAAGAGTTAAATTAAGTGAAGGAAATCAAGTTAGGTCTAATTAAGTCCAACATTAGAAGTCAAGTGAGTCAAATTTAAAAAGGTAATGCCTTGTCAAGAAAATCTAAGTGAAGGAAAATAAAAATGTCAATTTATCTTAAAGTGCAGTTCGAAAATTTTAGTTAAAGCGTCAAGTCATACTTTGCATGAAGAAAATAAAGTTAGAGTTTGCATGATTCAATATTTAGAAATTCTAGTGCTTATATACTCATGTTTGGGTCATTGTAATGTGAAGTAAGAAGAGACAATAACAACAATTCAGTGGTTGTATATGAGAGAATAATTAATCAATATAACTTATTTCTTCATGAATCTTGTGTACTTATTTTTATTGTGTTTGCATGTTTATCTTTGCATATAAATAGCAAGTGGTATCAGAGCAAGGTTTAGCAAGGTTTCAAAGAACCAAACAAATTAAGAATGTCATGAGCTACTTCAACTAAGATCCTTGGTTATTGTGAGTAGTCTGCAAATCGAAGTTTGCATCCATTGGTCCATAAGTAGAAACTAGAGCTCCTTGAGAGTTTGTAAACCCAACTACTAAAATATTAGGGTGAGTAGCCTTTAGAGCCACCACCATATCAAGAGGAAAGAGCCACCACCACTAACCAAAGAAGGAGTCTCCACTGTAAGTTTTAGCCATGAGCCTCCATAAGAATATGCATAGAAGAGCTTAGCAAACTTTCTAGTAGGTGTTGGGAGCCACCGTTAAAGTGAATGTTAAAATGTTTATTTTTAAAGATAATCAAGTGTATGTGAAATTAATTTCTAGAAGGCTAACACAATAAGGAAAGAAGGTAGAACACAAAAGAAAGACTACAACCATGGGTCACAAAGTAAGAATGAAGCAAGCCGAGAAAATAAATTGAGAGGAAGAGCCAAAGTATTTTGAAGATATCATAGAGGTTCTCTCCACATTAGAGGCATCTAAAATACAAGTAGATGAAATAGAAAAATTCGAGGATGAATGGATCAGGATAAATCCAGTAACACTTCCAAAATTTACTAGTAAACATTTTATTTTTTAGGAACTATAAAAATGAATCTTTTCTTCGATGTAAAGAGTTGATTGAGAATCGGTATAATAAACCATGTGATGAAATATGTGATATATTAGTATTGGATATTATAAAACATGCAGTGGATGAGAAGTCCTTGTGTAAGGTAGCAAAAGATACATCTTTCTAGGAAGCATGGAAGACCCTGGAAGTAGAATTTGGTATAAAGGAAGTGACATAAAGCAAAAAATTATGTTATAGTCTATTGAAGAATCAATGGAAAGTTAACTGCAGTTCTGAGATTAAATTAGCAACACTCTAGGAGGAAAACAGAGCTTGGATAATCCCACTCAAATGTGGATGATGGTCATAAAGATTATAAAAGTGAAACCCATCATGCAGACATGCATATGGATGAAGAAAACACATAAAATATTGCAGAGTGAGAAGTTGAAGCCCTTACGTGTGAGGTAGAGTAAGAACATATAAATTCTCGAGAACCCCACTGTAACATGGATGGTTAAGATGAGGACGAATCCCACTCTGATGAGGCACATGTGCATGGTGACTGAAAAGTGAGTAGTGAATTGGTGAATGCAACAATAGTCCTTGTTGATGATGGTGAAGCTTCCAATAAATAAGTGAATAACATGTGTGATCTAGTTGGTATGATTGTAGTTTATGATGGCCTCTATGCATCATAGTTTGAAGCATTTAAGTTTGATAATAACGATTTTTCATATGAAGTAATTGTTTGTAGAGTTGAATGTGCATTTCTCATGAATCCAACAACAAATGATGAATTTGGTGAAGTTGAATTTGTTAATGAGCACATGCATGCTCATATATATAACCACAAAGTGGATGAAAATTATGTTGATGAAATAATTTGTGGTATCTTTTACGAAACAAGGATTGATTGTGGAAATATGGAAAGTGCCATGTTTGATGAAGAATTGAAGGTTGAAGCTACCGTTCTGTAGCAACAAGTTGTAACAACCCTGGTCAAAAATCCATGTAAAAGTTAGTAAAGGTAAAATAAGAACTTGGTCATGGGACATGTATTCCAAGTTGAATGTTGCGTAAAAACATCCTAGTGGGTGTTCATTTCGGTTTATTAATGGTTACAGAAATTGGAAAAGGGAATGGCAAAGGATTTGGAAAGGAATGAGGCATTTATTGACATTTTATTTATGAAGATAAAGGAAAACAGGAGAAAAGGGAGGTGAAAGGTCACAAGTTGCATGTGAGGAGGAAAATGAAGGAAAATAATGGAAAAATGAAGAAATTAGAGGCCTCATTGATAAAAATTCTTATGAGGATCAGTTTGTAGCTTTTGCACAAAAAATTTTCAGTTTAGTTTTGGATCTCTCATTATATTCTCTCTCTCATACTCTTGGACTCTTTCAATTTTCTTAGAGAACTCTTGGAGGACTGTGGCATACTTTTGATTTGGAGCAAGAAGGCAAAGGAAAAGCAAGAAAGCACAAGAGGACAATGAGATCAATAACTATAGCGGGGTTTTCCTGCAGGTACTGAGTTTCATTGTAATATCCCATTTTGGGGATATCTCTAAAACATGGCAAACTCCAACCAGAGATAGACTGGGAGGGCATTTACCGGATATTTTTCCTCTGAAAAGAGGACGAGATCCGGAGGCTACCTGGCCCTTTCCAGACTCTGTCTAAGAGTGAAAGATAAACGTGCCAAGTGGTATAGAACTATAATGCTCAAAACAATAATAGTGCAGCAAACATATAATATCATAGAAAGAGAATACGGCAACTACGGCAACTCATCCAGAAAACATAGAGAGGAAATGCTGAGCCATTTTATTATTCTGAGAAATATAATGAAGTACAATAGGTGATCAGAGTGATGGCACCTAATATTTCTCAAGGCATGTGAGAAAACACTCTCAGAGAATACTGGAAATGGCTGCTCTATGAACTGCGTCCCAGCTGCTGGAAAACTGTCATGTAGCTGCTACTGCTGGAATGGACTAAAGACTAGGGGCTGGTCCCCTTGACAAAATGAGCTAAAAATCTGCAAACCTCCTCTCCTCAACAACCCAGACAAAATCCAAAAACCATACCAAAAATGGCCAACCCCGAAAATCACCAGAAAATTCCTCCCCAATGAATTACGCTAGCCTCCAAGGCTCTGCGCAGAGGCTAGATGGAAATAGATGAAACACTGCCTCAAACTCCGCCAAAATCCTCCTATGGGCAAAGGCTGACCCTCTGCTCAAAATCCCGGCTAAATCACCCACAAAAACCCCAATTCGAAGCTCCTCCACAATGGACTGCGTCCTATCTCCTAGTGACTGCACAGTCTCTATAACCTCTAGCTCTGCAACAAACCCAAACAATAAAACGACTCACAAAATGCTGAAAAACCAACCTTGCCCGAGCAGGCACTCGAAGTCCCCCGGGGCTAAGTGCGAGATCTCCGACCGGAGACACTCAATGCACTAAACAGTGCTGTAGACAGGCTAAACATCCAACATGCTCAAGAAGACAAATGTCTTACTCAAAATCATCAACTCCAGAATGAATGAAATGAGAAGGCTTATCCATGTTTTATAACGTTGGTTTCCCTCCAAAACCCCAATGTAGCCTCTCTCTCTCTTTCCACGTGCTCATCCTCATCTGCGCAGTAGCTTCTAGAGCATATGTGGGCCCCCGATCTACGTGGTGCTTAGCCCCCCTTTGCTCCCCTTTAATTCACAACGTTGTGCTACTAGGGAGAATGTTTTATTCCACTAAGTGAGTTAGACCCTCTCTACTCACTTTTTTATTTATAATTTAATTATATAAGGCAAAATTGATCAAAATTAATATTTCCAATTAGCTGTTGCTAATTGGGAATATTACACTCATGTATGGTTATCTTACTAGTTTTGGCATGCATGACATATTCATGTGGTTATTTGGTTATGATTTTTCAATATCATGGGGGATTGCATGGATTGACAGTGGTTTTTCCTAGCCTTGTTATTTCCTGGATAACCATGTTGTTGTGGGTTTTACTTTTTTTTTATGGTTGGTTCTCTTGTGCCTTTGGTTGTGGGTTGGTTTATTAGTTCCTAGAAGCCTTGGTTGGAAAATTTGTCAGGAAGGCCTTGGTGGGTTGATTTACTAGTCTTGGAAGCCCTGGATGAAAAAATGGTTTGGAAGCCTGACAACAACTGTGTGTTGAGTTACTAGTCCTGGAAGCCCTGGTTGGAATAAACGTGTTGGAGCCCTGGACAACTTGGGTAGAGACCAATATGGTGATGGTTAGTGATGTTCGACCCTGAAGTGGAATCACTGATTGAGGGTTCAAGTGGTTTGGCCTCTAGAATCCCTGGTTTGGTTTTGATTGACTTGTTCTATGAGATCACGCATTCATGCTTGGAATATAGCATGAGGGTGGCTGGCTGAAAGAAAGATTTGGTTCATCCTAGCTTATGGTCTAGTGGTTCATGGAAGTCCCATACGTAGTCATCATATGCAATCATCAATGAGAGCTCTTTATCCTCGATATTTTATGGGTAAATATACTTGTTTATATGTGGCTTATATCATTGTTATATCCTTGATATTTATGTTGGTTATATGTTGGTTATGATTGAGTTTTATGAAAACGATAATGTATGGCTCTCATCATGTTTTTTTTAATCAATGAATTTACAATGACTATATGGCTTAATAGATGGTAATGCAGTTATTATGATGAGGCATCAATTCTTCTTAGGGATTCTTAGATAATTGTGAGACCCTTGTTCTCATGTCTATTGTTTTAACCTGTAGAGTGCATATTTGTGACATCTTTGACGAAATGGCTATCATGGATAGTAGGGGTTCACTCAAGTCCCTATTCAAGTATTTAAATTTTTATCATTCTTTTGATGTTAATTTAATTTATAGAAGTTTCATGGAGTTTTATACAGTGGCATGAGTACTAGATCTGAAAACATGGCACAGAATCTGGAGTCGTTGGCACCGAACTACCTGAAAAGTCCCTAGTCACAGGCATGCCTTGCTGTGGAAGCAACTGGAGGTTCTAAGTCACAAGCATGCCCATGTCAAGGGAGAGATTGAGCCTTTGATGAGGAAAAATGTCAGTTTTTATCAAGGGTTAGCCACCTAAATGGGTTGGATGGCTCCTGGGGGTTCTTTTGCAAGTGGAGAAGGTCATGTTGGTTGTGTTCTGTCGGTTCCACTTCCTTAACTGATATATAGGGAGTTGAATAATATCATAGTAACTCGTCATCACATGTTTTCCCCAGTTGGCCGGTTACTTGGGTAGATGTTGAGGAGGGTGTTATAGAGTGGTATCATAGCATGGTTCCATTCTCCTTGGATGATGTCCGGTTTCTATTCCCCTTGCATGGATGTGTTGTCGTATGTACGTGTTGGTTGCATATAGGTCCTTGTGCTGGTGAACTATGTGCTTGTTGTGTATGCGTGGCATTGGTCATGATTGTAGTGGTGTCTCCATGTGAAATTTGATGGTGTCGTATTTGAATTTATTTGTTCTGACTCTATGCCGGTCGTGCATTGATTATGTGTATCAATTTTTGTATGTTTTTATGCATACTTTGACTAGATGATGGTTGTTGTGCATGAAGTCATGGCATGTGGTCAACATAGTCATGCATTGATAACTGGATAATGGCTGAAAATATTTTCATATGTTTATTTGATTATGTTATATATGTGTGTATTGTGCTAATCTGGTCGGTCTTGCAGACGAGATATCATCTCCGAACTATACTAAGGTACATTGTTTTTTTTATGATTTGGTTTATATGACATAATATACCTTGCAAGAAGAAGAGATCAAATATGACTAACAAGATGGTAGACTACAAAAATTCTCCCTATGAATCAGATAAGTAGTGTGGTGTTGGGAACTCTTCTGACTTAACAGACACATTGAGGAGTTTGAAGGAGGAAATAAGGATTTTAAAAGTAGATAATGATAAAATCATGCAGGCACAGAAGGATACGACTACTGGGGCCTATGGAAGTATACCCCATAGTGGGCACAATTCAGATAGAGATGACACAAACTGGGATGTTAGGTTCTTGAATACCCGAGAAAGGAGGGGTGATGGACACATGTACTATTCTCATTCTGGTTCTGATAGGTATCATGGTCATCATTGTTATCATCCTTATAGGACGAGTGATAGGGGATATTTTTTGGATGAGTTCAAGAAAGAAAAGCCACCTACATTCTTTGGGAAAATGAAGAAAACATAGAATGCAGAAGCAGGGTTGATTGGAATGAAGAAGCACATGCAGAGTCTTGGTTAGTGCAGTTGGATACAGGTACAAAAAAGTGAGTTCATCATTGGGTAAGAGCTTATGCATTTAACTTTAATGGCATGTATACATCATCACAATTGATTGTATTGTCATTGGGTTCGTATAACATGCTTTTAGGTATGGACTAGTTGTATCTCCATAGGACCAAAGTGGAATGCTATGACCAAGCTATTGAGTGCTTATGAAAATGGAGAAAATATATTCTTGCAAGGTAAGAAGAAGGAAACATCAATTAGAATGGTGAAAACTATTCAGAAGAAGTGTAGTTGCAGGAACAAGTGTGTGTTATTTGTAGTATATATTTCTATTTGAATCTGATTTTTACGAAAATATTTTATACACAATTTATGGATCACAAAAGCCAAATTCCTAATAAAGATAAGGAAGTTGAGGATGCAGGTATCTTGAGAAAGTACCCGATTTTACAATAGTTTCAAGATGCATTTCCTGTAGATATTTCAGATTTTTTGCCTCACAGGTAAGTGTATTTTTCTATTGATTTAGTATGAGGGGCAGCACCAACATAAAAAAACCATACAAGATGAGCACTCCACAGTTGGTAGAGATAAAGTTGCAGTGGAAGGAAATGTTGGACAAGGGATACATTAGGGAAAGTGTATCAGCATGGGGCACACAAGTATTATTTGTGAAGAAGAAGGATGGTACTCTCAGATTGTGCATTCATTATGTGCAATTGAAAAAGGTGACCATTAAGAATAAGTATCTGTTGTCGAGGATTGATGATTTGTTCGACCAATTGAAGGGAACAATAATGTTATCAAAGATTGATATGAGATTAGGATATCATCTGAGATTAGACTATTGACTATTAACATTTATCATAAGGGTTGCAGGACTAGGGTTCATAGATAAACTTGTATTTTATGGTTTCAAACCCTTATTGTCTCCTTCAAGGGGGTTTCTTTAGCCCTTCACAAGTACTTCCTTTTGCTATCCAGACGGATTGTTTATTTCACACATGTATGGAAACATATTTTGCAAATCATATTGTAATAGATTGATAAGATGATATTATTGGTATTGACTACACCTTATTTGGAGACATAATTTTTATCGTAGGGTTTGGCACCTTTCTATTGGATGTGGTTGGTGATGTGAATACTACTCACCTTCTAGTAAAGACTCTTACTAACTTAAAAAAGCCTATGGATTCTTGTTTATAAAGGGAGACCCCTATCAGCTCAACTCATTGGATTCTTTATTTGTTCATGATAATTTTTTTTTCTCAAACTTCCTTCTCCAAGGGGTTGAGACTATTTACTTCATTTATTGAGACTAAGAAAAGGTGCTTTCAAGTCAAAAGTACAATAAAAAGTTGGGATTACCTCTAGGATTTTAAAATTCATAGGGTTGGTTTCGATTGGATCCACTTTTCTTAGGCTATATCATGTGTACTACTTTACCTTCCTCTAGCTCAAAAAATTAGAACACATTAGTAAGTGTTTCTTCCTCTTATTTCTTTGTGATGATATCTCTCTCCATATGTGAATCAATGCCTTGCAAACCGAGACTTCTTAGTGATGGAATGGCACAGTTTGATCTGACCATTTATTCTTATTATAGTTTGCAGGAGGTTTGTGATCCCACCATTTATTCCTATTTAAGTCTTTTAATCCAGGTTGAAGGAGTTGAGGGGGTTGAGTTGTTGATCTGAATGCAGAACTAAATCTATTTAGTTCTATTCCAGAGATTGACTGTAGGGGCATTTACTGGATATGTCACCTTTAAAGAAAGAATGAGATCTAGAGCCTACCTGACCCTTTAAATACTCTGTCTATAGAAATTTATTGAGATTAACAATAAGGTTCTTAAAATATGGAAATTTCCTAAAAAAATTCCTAGTTCTTGTACAAGATGTGAATGGTTATTTACTTAACAGTTATTTTATGCGCTAACTGTTAGGATATGAAATCACTTAAAGGTAAATCTATGAATGTTATATTTATCAATTTCACATCAAATCATATAAACACAACCATAAGTCAATAAATTGATGACGGAGTTCGTCCCTCATGGACTACGTCTCCGTGTCAGCTTCAATATGTGTGTGCGTTCTAATTAGAGAAGTTTAAAGAGTTTGCTACATTGGAATCTACCAGTTGATCAGTGCTCGCAGACACTGCTGGTCAATGTGGAATGAAAGCTCTCTGGAACAACTTCTCAATGCCTCTCTTCGATCTGGAATAGGCTCACAGATGGCCAAGATACGCTTTAGACAACAGGCACGCACAAACTTGCATTTTGAAGAAAAGGACCTCTGGAATGCTATACTTTGTAGTTGACTCGAATTTCATGATGTCTCTATGAATTTTGCTTCCTGCATAAAGCTACAAAAGAGAACTCTCACAATGTTGTTGAACTCCACCAATGTGATCTCATGCATCAAATTTCACTACCATGCTTCATAAGCATCTCACATGCACTTCGAATGCACTCCTCTCCTTTGAGGTCTCCTCCTTCCTTTAAGGTCTCCTCTTCAAGGTGACATCTTCTCCCCTTTGCTCAAAACATTTTGAGTTTAAATAAGAAGTGCCCCATAGCACTAATCCTTCACCATTCCATACATCGAATTCCAAGGTTCATTGGCCTTGCCACAAGGAGTATGATCAATTTGTTTTGATTTTGGATAACATTAATATCCATTCAAAAAACCAATTTAGGCTTTATGATACATTTCTTATGTCAATGCTGGTTTGATCTCGAATACTTCGAAGCCAAATCTGGAATGTGGTTGAGAAACTACAGTTGAAGAATCTCGGTCTTGTTGACACATGGGTTTTTTAGTGATAAGGTCATTTAACCTTAGTGCATCTTATTCTACAACAAAAACCCAAAACAGACCTTATAATAATATTTAATTCCTGGTGGTCAGCAAACCAAGTGTGTTGTTGCATGTGAATGGGCTGCTGGCATCTTGCGGTCTATCCCAACATTGATATTGCAGCCAATCCTCCGCTATTCACATTGTAAAATCCCGACGGTTTCGAGCTAACAGTTTTACAACAGTTGTCAATCAACTCTGCTACGGTTTGGAAAACTGTTACAGTTTAAAAACCTGTTCATATGCGCCATCCTTTCGACGCAGTCATAGTCATCACAATTGGCAACCAAACCTTCTTCTCTACGGTCTTTAACCTCGTCACATTTGCAATCTCCATCGCATTCTTGCTGATGGAGGATATCAAACTCTGTGGGTTTGAACTTTAATATTAAGTTCTGTTACAATGTTTCGAACTATTGCCTAGAGTCTGAACTTTTTTAACTTTGCCATGGGTTTCATACCCAACATTCAAAATTTGTATAACACCTTATCAAAAATGGTTTTTACAACATGTCCCAAACCAAAAATTAATACTAAGACATTTGCGCCATAAGGTTTTAAAACCCAAACCTTAATAATTTTGTGCAATAAGATTTTAGACCATGGTGACATTCAACATAGGTTTTGTGCTAGACTTTTACACCATAATTTAGGTGTATTTACATTAAACACCAATGTCTTAGTGCATGATCTTGACATTTAGATCTAGGACATAGATCTAGGTTTGTTCCAAATATCTTAGTGCTAAGACTTTTAGGACTTAGACATAGTCTTTAACCTAGGTGTATTTTGACACCAAGTATCTTAACACTAGTCATTTTCACCTTAGGATTTTTTTATCCATGAAGGTTGACAAAGTGGACTACAATCATTTAGAAATTTGACATTTTCGGCCTTAACACTTTAGAGTTATATGTTTTTAAGACTTAGGATAAATGTGTTTCCTTAAGTCTTTTACAACTTGTTGTGTTTTTATGTCGCAGGTCGCCATAATGACGTCTTGCTTTGATGCTTTGAAACATCGATGTTGATATCGATATTACCGATGTTGATGTCAATACTGATGTTGATATTTATGTCGATACTGATGTCAATATTGATGTCGATACTGATGTCGATATTGATGTCGATTCTGATGTCAAACATTTAGACTTGAGTCGAAACACTTGCTTTATTACATTATCGACAATTACTAAATTCAAAATGACCTTCTTGGTCATTTGGGTAGTTTCGATACAATTTTAATAATATAAAATTGGATCACACCTCCCAACTAAAGAACTTTTGGTTCTCCAAAATTTTTATTACAATGCTTTTGAAAACAAATTCAACTCTAGAACCTAGTTACAACTTTTCTAGATCTAGATAATCTTTACAAAAACATTTTAAGCATAAGGAATATAATCTACCCAATTCCATTCAACATCTCCAACATGTGACTTGGATTCTTCCTGGGCTACTGGTGTCGATGTTGTTTCCTTTGGAAACATTGGAAAATTTTCTTTGACATGCCCTAACAGTTTGCAGTTTTGACAAGCTTTCTCCCTTGTACTTGATGAGTTTCCAGAGTTGCTTGCTAGTTGAAATTAAATTGATTCTGAAAATTTCTTTACCTGCAGTGCCTTATCATTCTCTGAAGGTTGACTTTTTGTAGCTCCAATTTGTTTGTCGTAAGCGTTTTGCTTCCAACATTGTTTAACACAATGCCGAGGACTCTTACAAAAAGTACATGGATAGATCCTATTGACTATTTCAATTACCCAATCTTGGTAAAAAAAATCACTATCAGAATCATTACTGTTAGAGGATTAAGATTTCTTACCTTTTCTATCATGGAGCTTAACTGGTAAAAGTTCTGGATGTTTTGACCAACATCGGTTAGAGATGTGACCTAGCTTCCCGCAATAGTCACATTTTATCACATCACATCCTAGACCCAAATTCTTAGGTCTTTCTTGTACCTTGATAGGTAGAAGTCTCCCTTGTCCATTTTTCCCCAAGCCTTCACCTTCTCAGTATCCCATGGCTTTCATCATCGATAAGCCTTTCCTTTTAGGGATCACACTTGGTTTCTGACTGGAAACTTCTTCAGATTCTGAATCACTTTCTGGTGATATCAGTGAATCAACATTGTCTTCAGCATGAGTTTTAGAAAAGGAGCCAATGAATTCCCTTGTTGACTTCGACGAAGAAGAAAGAGAAGAACTACTTTGAGGAGAAAGTGTAGGCTTTTTGCCATTGAAAGCTGCATCTTTCATAAGAGGACTGCTTCCTCTTTTATTTCTCTTCAATTATTCTAATTCCGATTGTAAGCTTTTCTTGTCGCTCTCAAGCGCTTTCACCATACTCTGTAATGCGGAATTCTCCTGCCTATATTGAATATTGAACTCTTTGAGTTCCCTTATCTTTGACAGTTGTCGAGTATTCTTGCCCATCTT
Source organism: Pinus albicaulis (assembly GCA_034641835.2). NCBI lineage: Eukaryota > Viridiplantae > Streptophyta > Pinopsida > Pinales > Pinaceae > Pinus > Pinus albicaulis. The sequence goes on from CM076579.1 coordinate 69,947,217, forward strand.
GTACCTGCAAAGAACTAGCTACTCTGATACCAATTGATCTAAATGCAGAACTGAATCTACTTAGTTTTATTCCAGAGATTGACTGTAGGGGAATTGAATGGATATGTCGCCTTTAAAGAAAGGATGAGATCCAGAGGCTACCTGGCCCTTTACAGACTCTGTCTATAGAACTTTATTGAGATTAACACTCAGGTTCCTAAAATGCGGAAATTGCCCAAAAAAATTCCTAGTTCTTGTACAAGATGTGAATGGCTATTTACTTAATGGTTATTTTATGCCTTAACTGTTAGGATATGAAATAACTTAAAGGTAAATCTATGAATTTTAGATTGATCAATTTCACATCAAATCATATAAACATAACCATAAGTCAAGAAATTGATGACAGAATTCGTCCCTCCTGGACTACGTCTCCGGGTCAGCTTCACTTTGTGCGTTTGTTCTGATTAGAGAAGTTTAAAGAGTTGGTTAAATTGGAATCTACCAATTGATCAGTGCTCGCAGATACTACTGGTCAATGTGGAATGAAAGATCTCTGGAACAACTTCTCAATGTGTGTCTTCGATCTAGAATAGGCTCACAGATGGCCAAGATACGCTTCAGACAGCAGGCATGCACAAACTTGGATTTTGAAGCAAAGGACCCCTAGAATGCTATGCTTTGTAGTTGACTCGAATTTCATGATGTCTCTATGAATTTCGCTTCCTGCATAAATCTACAAAAGAGAACTCTCACAATTTTGGTGAACTCCGCCAATGTGATCTCATGCATCAAATTTAACTAGCATGATTCATAAGCATATCACATGCACTTCAAATGCACTCCTCTCCTTTGAGGTCTCCTCCTTCCTTTAAGGTCTCCTCTTCAAGGTGACATCTTCTCCCCTTTGCTCAAAAATTTTTTATTTTAAATAAGAAGTGCCCCATAGCACTAATCCTTCACCATTCGATACATCAAATTCCAAGGTTCATTGGCCTTGCCACAAGGAGTATCATCGATTTGTTTTGATTTTGGATAACATTAGTATCCATTCAAAAAACCAATTTAAGCTTTATGATAAATTTCTTATGTCAATGGTGGCTTGATCTCGAATACTTCGAAGCCATATCTGGAATGTGGTTGAGAAACTACAGTTGAAGAATCTTGGTCTTGTTGACACATGGGTTTTTTAGTGATAAGGTCATTTAAACTTAGCACATATTATTCTGCAACAGAAACCCAAAACATTACTTATAATAAGATTTAACGCCTGGAAGTCAGCAAACTGGGCGCGTTGTTGCATGTGAACAAGCGGCTGGCATCTCGCGGTCTGTCCCAACATTGATATTGTGGCTAATCCTCTGTTGTTCACATTGTAAAATCCCGACGGTTTCAAGCTGATGGTTTTAAAACAGTTGTCAATCAACTCTACTGCGGTTTGGACAACTGTTACAGTTTAAAAACCTATTCATATGCACCATCCTTCGAACGCGGTTATAGTCATCACAATTGGAAACCAAACCTTCTTCGCTACGGTCTTTAACCTGGTCACATTTGAAATCTCCATCGCATTCTTGCTGATGGCGGATATCAAACTCTGTGGGTTTGAACTTTAATATTAAGTTACGTTACAATGTTTCGAACTATCGCCCGGAGTCCGAACATTTTTAACTTTGCCATGGGTTTCATACCCGACATTCAAACTTTGGATAACACCTTATCAAAAAGGGTTTTTACAACATGTCCCGACCCAAACCTTAATACTAAGAAATTTGTGCCATAAGGTTTTAAAACCCAAACCTTAATAATTTTGCGCAATAAGGTTTTAGACCATGGTGACATTCAACATAGGTTTTGCGCTAGACTTTTACACCATAAGTTATGTGTATTTACATTAAAAACCAATGTCTTAGTGCATGAACTTTACATTTGGATCTAGGACATAGATCTAGGTTTGTTCCAAATATCTTAGTGCTAAGACTTTTAGGACTTAGACATAGTCTTTAACCTAGGTGTATTTTGACACCAAGTATCTTAACACTAGTCCTTTTCACCTTAGGATTTTTTTATCCATGAAGGTTTACAAAGTGGACTACAATCATTTAGACATTTCACATTTTTTACCTTAACACTTTAGAGTTATATGTTTTTAAGACTTAGGATAAATGTGTTTCCTTAAGTCTTTTACAACTTGTTGTGTTTTTGTGTCGCAGGTCGCCATAATGACGTCTTGCTTTGATGCTTTGAAACATCAATGCTAATATCGATATTACCGATACTGATGTTGATACTGATGTCTATATTGATGTCAATACTGATGTCTATATTGATTTCGATTCTGATGTTGAACATTTAGACTTGAGTCGAAACACCTGCTTTATTACATTATCGGCAATTACTAAATTCCAAATGACCATCTTGGTCATTTCGGTAATTTTGATACAATTTTAATAATCTAAAATTGGATCAATTGCAGACGAAGCCAAGGAGGATGCATGGACTACAACTTTCTCGAGGTTCTCGATCCTGCTTGTTCTTCCTATTGAAATTGAAGCATTTTTATCCCAGTTGAAGGAGATGAGTGGAAGCTGAGCGGGTTGAGTCACAGGAATAGTCAAGGAGGATGTAGGGATTGCATTTTACTCGAGTTTATTCATCCTGTCGACTCTTCCTATTGAAATTAAATCCTTTTCATCCTGGTTGAAGGAGTGGAGAGGGGTTGAATTGTATGTGCAGTCAAGGAGGATGTAGAGACTTAGGTTAAGGGGACATGATAATGATTGGGTTAACTGGGTTTTCCTTTTATTTAGTTGATAATATGTTTAGGGTTGTAATACTTTGATATATGACATATGTTCATGCCATCAATGGGTGTGCGGTTGGGGAATTTCCCATTCCAAAGTTTCCTCGAGTGCCATTGTGCCACTGTACGAACATCGTATACGGGATGAATATTGAGCCCCAACTAAGGAGTGTCGAGCTCATCGGTCATATAAAAAACCCTCATTTTAAAAATTCCTCATTTGTGAATTCAATCACTTGCTAGGAAACATAATGAGAGGTGTTGGCTTATAAATTCCCCTTTCGAAGGCCCTTGCAATATTCTATATTTCGGGTGCACTCATGTGGTGTTATTGGAAAGAGAAATGAACAGATATTTCACTCAAAGAGTTCAACACGAGACAAATCTCCTATATGCCCTTATTATTTGAGCTAGAAACATTTGGGAGTAGACATATATTACTCAATCTAGAATTGTAGGGCATTGTTCAAATTAAAGATAATAAAAACCTTTGGGATTTGGATGAGATCATTACTCATTTCTAGTTCTCCCGAACATGAATGGGGGCATCATCTAGAAAGACCAAAACCTACCATGAATAGCATTACGGTGAACCATTTCGAAAGTTAGAGGTTTTATCATTTAGAGGGTTTTTGAGAAAAATATTAATGGGTCCCTATAATGCTCAAGACAAATCTGTTTGTGAAGACCAAGCTTTAAACAATGATGACATGGCTCGTATCAGAGGAGAATGGACATTCTAGCTCACACCTCCATAATATATTTGGCAGATAACTTGCTTGCACCAATACCAATGGCATAAGACTCATTCATTAGTTGGGGACTTTCCTTACAAATAGATAAGGAAACAAATACCGATATCACAGTCATTCGAAATCATTTACCATCACTCATGGGGCAGCAAGACTTAGAGGTATTGTGGGAAGTTATTTTTGGGCTTATATATTGCAATTAATTAGATGTCGACATTTGTTCTTACATTGATTTCTCATTTCGATATTTTTTTTTGGTTTCCTCTTGCTATAGAGTGCAGGGTTGGGTGTACATAGGATAAAATATTGCACCTTCCCCTTTGGTTCAGATTTCAAGGGATCGGTTTTTATTGGTGAGTAAATTTCCTACCTTAAGCCAATGTAAAATTTTTATATGCACCGAGAGATTGCTAGGATTGAGCAGTTTAGGGATAAAATGATATTGTTTTGGTGTATATTTTTTAGATTTCATTTTTTCCTTCATCCTTTCTCTATATTTTCAACCAATTTTTTCTCACTGGATCTCTCATGAAAACCCTTTTTTCTAGAGCTTCTACTAGTTTTAGAAAAAAGTATTTCCTTGGCTGTGTGCCATTAAAATTTTGGGTATATTTTAGTGCATAAAGGTGATGTTGTACATATCCAAGGTTTTTAGATGTGTCTTTATGAAGATTGTATTCAATTTGACAAGTATCATAATAGCTTTCATCTATCCAGATTTAATGAACATGGTGCATAAGCCTTAAATCTACTCCCAAAATTTTAGGCCCTTCCTTTATTAGCTTAGCTAGGTTTGGATTGGTTTTCCTTTCAAATTTATTTCCTCTTAGGTTATGATCCAAGAAAAATTGGTGGTAGTTTCCTCTTATTCGAATGGAGGACTTACCATTCAATATGTAGGTGGTTTTGAGTTGTAGATGCACAACATGTATGTACTTTTCTCCTCCAATATATTTAAGCTCAAACGTTATATTTTCAATGTTCATTACAAACCTCTAATTTATTACAAAACACATTTAACTTTTCTATATATCATTGAGCTTCTCGTCTATTAAAATTTCAAATATGGAGCAAATGCTTCAACAAATTGTTTTTTATACCCCATGGGAGAAAATCTTGTTATATTGTTGTTTTGAATGGTGTAGTTTGATCCATCCATTCCTTCCTATTGTAGTTTGTATGAGGTTCTTGATCGGACCATTTCTTCCTATTTAAGTCTTTTATTCCAGGTCGAAGGAGCTAAGGGGGTTGAGTTGCAAATGAAGCCAAGGAGGATGCATGGATTACAACTTTCTTGAGGTTCCCGATCTCGCCTATTCTTCCTATTGAAATTGAAGCCTTTTTATCCCAGTTGAAGGAGATGAGGGGGAGCTGATCGGGTTGAGTCACAGGAATAGTCAAGGAGGATGTAGGGATTGCAACTTACTTGAGTTTCTTCATCCTACTGATTCTTCCTATTGAAACTGGATCCTTTTCATTTCGGTTGAAGGATTGGAGAGGGGTTGAGTTGTATGTGCAATCAAGGAGGATGCAGGGACTGAGGTTAAGGAGGATGATAATTCCTAGTTTAACTGGGTAATGATGAAATTCAACATAGCCATATATGTAGGTTTATTTTATTCATGAAGTTGAATTAGACCTAATACACACATGTTAATTATTACAACGAGAAAGGAAAATATTGAGAGGTGATGTAGTCAAAAGGGATTATTATTGGCAGATTTCAAGTTTCAACCATTCAAACACTGAACAGTCTTGGAGAGGGTGTGCTCAAGGAGGATAATTCTAGACAATGTTTGTATTTCATCCATACAAATGAAAATCAATAGATATATATGGTTACTAAAGGAAAATAAAAAGATATTACAAAGGGGGCACCATATTGAACTATTTATAGTAGGTTGGAACTTCATAATAAGAAAAAAATAGATATCATGGAGAAGCAGTGCCACAGTGTTGTTTTGACTTGTTTCTCATACATTTAATGCATTATCATGAGTATTACGTGCTAAAACAACAAATATTTTATAATACATGCACCTCACTAAATATACTTTCAACACATTTGTCAATTAAAGGAAAAAAATTAGCTATGAAGTGTTTTGAGCAGGTGTGTGCTTTCAACAAACCTGGTTTTGGAAGAGAGAAAATTTGCTAGAGAGGAATTGTGACATCCAAAATGACATAGCACACAAGTCTTTAACCCACAATTTGATCATCTTATCTTTCCTCGACTACATTATCTCTCCTCCTATCCTATTCTATAAAGGAGACCTGGAAGTCCTCATTCTAGAGGGTGGATTTACTTACAAAGGTTTCAAGATCTCTCATCACCTACCCTCATCCATTTTAGACTTGAGAGCACTTCCACTATTGAATGTAAGAGCATGATAGGGTAGCCCATGGTACAATATATTTATGATTTACTTTCTAACACTTCATTCACATATCAAATGGATTCTAATATGCTTATTTTATATCTCTTTGAGTTCATGTGGTTGTTTTTTATATGTTATCATGCTACAAGGATTGTGTTGTCATTAAAGTGCACTTTTTAAAATTTTACTTTCATATAAGGTGCATATTCTTTGCTTCTTTTCCATCTAATCACTACATGTATTTTAATTAAGAAACTCATCACATCCCTCTATAATCTAATTTGTACTTTAACCTCTATGCTCTTTAAAACACTCAAAAACAACATTTTATGTTGGATTATTTTGAACTTACACCTAAATTATGCACAAACATCTTAAAATAATCTTCATGAATTAAAAAAAATAGTAATCCTCTATTGATAAAACCAATAAATGATTAAACAACCATAACAATTGTATCACTACTCCACATAACAAATATATCACTCTAAAACAATTTTTTTTAAGGCCGAGTAATATTTTTTTTTTAAATCCTAAATTATTATTTTAGTTTAATTTTTATATCACTCTAAAACATTTTTTTTAAGGCCGACTAATATTTTGTTTTAAAATCCTAAATTATTATTTTAGTTTAAAAATTAAAACTGTTTTAATTATGGCAAGTTAGAAATTAATACTAAGGCCGAATAATATTTTGTTTTAAAATCCTAAATTAATATTTTAGTTTAAAACTTAGAACTATTTTAATTAAAACTATTAGAAATTAAAACAATTCATTCAAGCAGCAAAATGGAAAAAACTATTAGAAATTAAAACAATTCGTTTGAGCGGAAAAACGACAAAAAAGAACAGGGGAGGTAGACACGATGAAGGTTGGAGTAGGTAATTGTTACAAGCAGGTCGAAAGAGAAGCGCAAGGTTGATTGGTCGACTCTTCTGAATAAGCTTTCTTACATTGTTTTCCCTCTCGAATCCAGGACAAGGCAAACCTCGCCTCCAGTGACAGGGCCAACCTCGCCTCCTTTTGTAGGGGTTTTGATAGGGCTGGCCTTGCCTCTTGCCTCCATTTGCAGGGGTTTTGATAGGGCTAGCCTTGCCTCTTGCCTCCATTTTCAGGGGTTTTGATAGGGCTAAACTTACCTCTTCCCTACATTTGCAGGGGTTTTTAGGGACAAGGCTAACCTCGCCTCTAGTGACAGGACAAACCTCACTTCGTCTCCAGTGATAGGGCCAACCTCGCCTCCTTTCGCAGGGATTTTGATAGGTCTAGCCTAACCTCTTGCATCCATTTCCAGGGGTTTTGATAGGGCTATCATTGCCTCTTGCCTCCATTTGCAGGTGTTTTTAGGCTCCTTGTCATGCCTCTGGACTTTACCACTGCGTCTAAGAAATTGTGGAGCGTAAGATTCTAATAAAGTAGTGCCAGGAACATTCCAGAGCTTAGCCCCTTTGATTAGATGATTGCTGATGAGACGATGCTAGGAAATTCATCAACTCTTAGGTTTTTGTCTATGGTAGGTTATCAAAACATCAAGTGGACAATGGATTCACAACTCTAGTTCACCCTTCCGATATTCCTTGTGGTGGATGTATCACATAGGGATATAGCTCTAGATGCAGCTTTCAGGTTGTTGATTTTGGAGATCTTAAGGGTTCTGTGTGCACTGAGTTTTGGAGAGAAGTCACGGAACTTGCAATGTTTGTGGTGATTGATGCTGATATTTTAATTCTTAATCCTGCAAGGGAAGAAGTTGCAATGCAGGAAGGCAGTATTGGGTTCTGTTGGATCTTGCAAAGTTGTGCCGAGAGGGGTACAACCAGAAGCAACAAAGGTACACTACACTTTGCATCAATTTCTCAATATTACTTTTTCATAAGTGATCCTATGAAACAAATAATCCCAATTTATAGGTCATTTTTTCTCTTTTTCCTTGCATTCTGCACAAATTTCTTAATTTAATTTTCCATGGATGATTCTGTGAAATTAACCATCTATATTAGCTGCACTTGTTAGTTGTGTGCAAGTGGAGAGTCGGTTTGCTTGAGCGCTTCTCAAATTACATATTGAAAGGCGCAATCATGTTGTCCACAAGTGGATTTTATATGTTCTTCTGCAGACCTCTGGTTTATTTTCTTTATTTATGTGTGGTTTTGTCTAATATTTTCGAATGTCAGACATTCGGTCTGTAATTGGAAGATCCTATGGCCTTTTTCTATTTCTATTGGAAGATAGAAATATTTTAGTTTCTGCCAATTATAATCGGCGATAGTTCCACATGGAAATTTTGGGACTAAATGCATTGTTCTTCGATTCAGCATTATATCCATCTGTGTTTAGTTTCTGGAAATTATAATCGATGGTAGTTCCACATGGAAATTTTAGGATTAAATTTATTGTTTTTTGATTTGGCTTTATCTCCATCTGTGTTTAGTTTCTCACAATTATAATTGGTGGTAGTTCCACATGGAAATTTTCGGATTAAATGTATTTTTTTTTTGATTCGGCGTTATCTTCTTATTTTTGTCTGTTCATTTCAAATGTTAAAATCTACAAAAATAATCCTAACATATGCTATCTACCTCTCAAAATACCATACAGGGTTCAATATCAAAGGCTACAAATGATTTCCAGTCGGGCTTGTTGTAATTACCAAGATGACTCCATTTACCATAGCTTTATTTCCTTTAATTGCGTGGTCTAACACTATGCTGCGAGTGAAGATTTCAATCTATCTTTTGTCCAATTCTGTAATATCTTTTATCAAAATTTGAACTCAAGTTTAAGTCTGAACCCGGAACGCATGTGAGTCACTGAGTAGCATATACTTGTCTTCCTTAGTCATAAATTATAGAACGATTGAAATTTTGTTAATGGTTTTGGAGACCTTGAACTTCTTAATGTGAGCTATAATATTATGTGTTTAGTCCCATTCGTATGAAATTATTTGTTAAATAAAAACGAATTCTATTTTTGTTTAGTTGTTTTGCAAAGTCCCCTCCAACTAGATGCCTTGCTGAAATTCAAGACAATGCGTGTCTTACTAGACATGAACATGTGCCTATTTCAGGGATTTTGCGCCCCAATGACATAGGAATATTGACTTGCAATGGTTCGCTTTAAGATATTTTTTTTTTCATAACATCATGTAGGCTTCCTTGTTAAGAGTAGACGTTTCTGTGATGCCTGGTCCAACTCCCTTCTGAAGTCGTCATATTTTGGTTCTTGGATTATACCATCCTAAACCTCTAGTCTCAACAAATAGGCTAGAGCTAGATGCCCTGCTCAAATTCAACACAATGTGTGTCTTATTAGACAAGTACATGCACCTATTTCAGGGATTATGGGCACCTATTATATAGGCATATTAACTTGAAATGATTCACTTTAAGTTATATTTTTGTGCATAGCATCATGCTGGCTTCCTTTCTAAGAGTAGACGTTTATGTGATTCTTGTGCCAATTCCCTTATGAAGTTGTCATATTTTGGTTCTTGGTTTATACCATCCTAAATCCCTAGTCTCAACAAACGGGCCAGAAAAAATTATTGTGAGATCAATGTCTCATGCCATGAGTTACTTCTTGCTTAATATTATCACCATTATTGCATCACTATATTATCTTTTTTTAACATAAATTAGAGTCACATTTATGATGTTGATTCTAGGATGAATTCTAGTCCTGTTGACGTCTTCTGGTTATCTGAGGATTTTAGACCATTTAATTATTTTTTTGTCTTCCATATCTATTTCGTAGACATGATACAGAATATTTCTAATTTATTTGATCTATAGTTGTATGCATGGTGCTGGAATGTTAGTTGTATTAAACAGTATGATTGGTCATCCTGTTTTGGTATACATATAAATGTGTTTCTTTCATTTAGCTCAAGTTTAGAATAATTATAGTGCATATGTAAAAGCATTGTAATCTACCCTCTCCTCCCCTCTGCTCCCCTCATCTTACCTACTCATTTGCCTCTGTTGTGTAGCCGACAGGAGAAAATGGAGCAACTCGTGCACCAATTCTAATTGATTTGCAATGAGAGAGTTTGGTTAGCAGCAGGGCAATAATTCTCCAAATTGAAAACAAGTCTTAGATAGTTTCTGCTAGTGAGTACATTACCTTCATTAATATGATTTAAGATTATACTTTTTCTTTTTTGGAGCATATGGTATATAGCTATTTTTTTTGGACTACCTGCATCACCTATCATAGTCTAAAGCAGTCACTGTAAATTTGTTGAGATGATTTAGAGACAAATCATGTTTCATGTGCCACCTCTACAATGATTATAATTATGTGACTCTGTTTTTTTTTAATTATTTATTTAATGGTTTTTCATATCTAGAGAAGAGGGAAATACTGTAATTATTTAATGCATAAAATGAGGAAAAAGTGGAAATGACTCCAAATTAACTCATACATATTTACAGTGCATGTGAGTGTGTCATGAAAGAAAACTTATCTTTCAAAAACTATTGCACTTTGTATTGTCCTTACTGTCCAACAAGTAATTTACTATTTTGATGTTCGTGAATTGAGAATGCCCATTCAGGATTTTAAATGTTCGATTAGCCAGACTTGCTATTTTGATGTTCATGAATTGAGAATGCTCAGTCAAGATTTTAAATGTTCCATCAGAAAAATCTCACTAGATATTGTAGAACTGGGTAAGGTCTTTCGTGTTATAAATATAGCAGAGAGTATCTAGTACCGTTATCCATCAAATGAAATTAGGAGGAAGGTTGTGATTATTTCTTGTCTTGACGCAAGGGAGCAAACAAATGTAGCCACAATAACTACACTTGTTAACCTATATAAGGGTTGTAGTAGAATTTATTTTACCATCTTTGGTTGAGAAGACAATTGGTCACACAAATTCCGACACAAGGTTAAAGGTACAGTACAAGTTCCATGCTGTAAAAGAAAATACAAAGAACCTTGTAGTAAGTTAATTATTGGTTCTATTTTATGGATTGGATAAAAATAAAGGGAAATTTGATTAAAAAAATAATTATTAAGTTAATGCATTAAAAATGTTTTGATATTTTCAAATTTTGCGAATTGCCGATTGCAAATTTTAGTATAATACAATATAATTTCTAGTAATACAATAGAATTTTGTTTGAGATAATTACACTAGTATTTCAAATAAATCACTCATTGACACATTGCGTCACTGTCGCACACTGCCAGAACTTGCTCAGATTCGAAAGGGTAACACCACCATAACTCTTTCAACATGAAGAGACAATTAAGGAACATATTATTTTTTTTATCAATATAGAAGAGATAAACAATCAGTGTTATAAGGGAGTTGTAGCTACATAGTGTAATTTTCCTTGGGATTTTCCATTTTGATATTTCATAAAATCATGTATGGTTTTTGTTAGCCGTATATCTGTGTTTTTGAGTTTTGTATGGATCCAGTAGTGAGAGGAAGGATCCAGCAGTGAGAGTCTATGTTGTGAGAGGAAGGATCCAACAGTGAGACTCTGATTTGAGGTCGGGCTAACATAATCAATGGTTAAATATTTTTGTGGCTTGATCCTGTACAGAACTGAGTATGCTTTAAATTAAATTTTGAAATGGTGTTGGGCCTTGATGTTACCATATGTAGGAATGTTAGGTCCATTCCACTACACATTTGAAAGCTATTGTACAAGTGGCTGACACTAAAAGATACATTCATTCATCCTATTTCACTTTGGGAAAAAAAATAAGGACTAAGAAATCTCACACAAGGCTTAAACATTATCGGTTGTCTGGAAAAAATTTCATAAGCAGTGCTTGATAATGTGCCAATGTAGTGCCTGATAATGTCATCAGCGGTGTACCTATGGCTGAGAGGGTTTGGCTTGGGGATCCGAGGATCAGTAGAAGGGCTAGATTGGGCAATACCTAGAGATACAATTGACTAAGTTATACCTATGGCTGAAAGGGTTTGGCTTGGGGATCCGAGGATCAGTAGAAGGGCTAGATTAGGCAATACCTAGAGATACAATTGACTAAGTTATACTTAAATTTATAAACTTTTTCTTTCTTAATTTTTTTAAAGAGATCCTTGAATAACCATTCCATTATTCCTGTTCATATGGCCTTCCTAAAGATTTTAGAGTTCTTGGTTTCAGAGGGACAAATTGACTACCATAACTCCTCACATAATTCTTTAAAGGATGCTAGCTCAATGGAAGGGAACCTGCCATGCAGGAGGTTGGTGGTTCGATTCCACTGTACCCTAACATGAATTATTCAATGATATTGTAGATTTTTTTAGTTAAATATTTTTATATTGATTTATTTTAATTCCAACTATTATTTTTGGCGAGAAAAATGAAATTGTCTCATAAGAGACAATAAATGAAACTGTCTCTAGAGAGACAAAAATGAAACTGTCTTTGGAGAGACAAAAATGAATTTGTCTTTGGAGAGACAAAAATTCTTGTGTTATATATTGTCTTTATAGAGACAATATTTTAAGACAATTTAATTTTAAGACGATTTAATTTAGACACCCACTTAAAGACAATATTTAAGACAATACGAAAGTTTATTTGTCTCAAGTTAAGACAATTTACCCAAAAATTGTCTTAAATATTGTCTTAAATCCCCCCTTTATGTTGTAGTGTCATTTGGTTAATTTTATCTAATTTTAATTTGAAGAATGAGATATATATTATTCTATTCAATTTTATAATAATAATAATAAAACTCTAAAATCATTATTTATAAGTCTTTAAATCTATATATTAAGCGGATATAATTTTTTATTAAAAAAATTAATAATATAAAATTTTAATTATAAAAATGATAATTTGTTTTTTTAAGAGCCATAGTCTAATTTATAGACAAGATGAACTTTTTCACTACATTTTTTCAAGTTAACTTTAACTAAAATTCTGCAAATATTTTTAAAAACTTGGGTCTCTAGAATTTTAAAAACTTGGGTTTAACTTGTTTAAAATGTAGAATTCGAGGTGCTAAATCCATTTATGCATTCAAAAATGTATTTTAAACAATGAAAGATCACATTATTTGTTGAAATTGTTTTTCCAGTGAAAAATATATATAGAATTTGCTAATATATAAATGAATGTTATAAATAATCATGAGGAACATATCATGTAGGAACTTTATTAGAATTGGAATAATCTCAAATCCCTAGGAAATTGGTTGGCATGGAGCCATCTCGCACAGATCTAATTTTTTAAATTTATTAAAAGTAATGGACCATTTTGCTAAATAAAGAATCTAAATTTTAGAGGAAATGACCTTTTTAACTAACCAAAATCCGGAAAATATTTTTAAAAACTTAAGTTTAAGTTGCTTAATCTGTAGAATTCGAGTGCTTAGGGGTTTTAAAGAGGGCTAAATCCATTTATGCATTCAAAACTTGATTTTAAACAACAAAAAATCACATTCTCGTAAAAACATTTATTTCTCCTATAAGTTATACTACACCTTAAATATATAAACAAATGTTAAAACTCAAAATTTAGGCCTGGTAAATGATCGCTTACTCGATGCCAATATCATGATGAAATATTATACCTCCCAAGGATGCTAATAAAAATTATAAAATTAGAGAATACAAATTCTTCTTTTCAATATCATTGTGACATGCATGAAATCCAACTCATTTTACTTGAATCATTGCCACTTTACACTTTTCCACTCGACCGATGTCAACATTTTCCTTTTTCTCTTAAATTTATCTCCACATGCCTTTTACGATAAGCCTTCAATTTCAAGGCCGAATCTTCAAACATTGAATTTTATTAGATTGGATATCCTGATGCCAAAAGCGTGTGCCTTCTCTGGCACTGTTCACTAACCCATTGACTCACTCTTCACATTCTCTTTTTCTCAACATCAACAAAACAATTCCATACTGGAGCTCTCCATTTTGCAAAGAGATTCCCCACATGCTTATATATCAATGTAGATCTCTCCAAACTTTCACAAATATTTTTTCTCAAGTGAATTGTTATTAAATGGATTCGACCAACAAATCTTATTAAATGAAGATAAATAATTAAGAGGAATTGAATGTATTGCACACCATACAAATTTGTGTGCACAATTATGATCTACAACCTCAAACATGAGTTTCATTTTTAGATTGGTTGACTCCTTTCTTTTGGTTGAATATGGATCTAGATCCAAAAGAATCTTATGCATATTCTATTTTAACTAGGACAAACACATTAGTAAATGTGGTTGATATACATTGAAGGTGCGTAATTATGGTTATGATGATTAGTATAATGATTAATATTATTAATTAATATTACTATTAAATAATAGTAATAACAATAATAATAATAATTATTATTATTATTATTATTAAAAATCATATGAATAACATTATACCCTATGAATATGAAACCTTACATTAATAAACCCAAGGGATTTATACTAAAAATCCAAAGCATTATAAACCCAAGAGGATAATATTAAATCCAATGGATTAATATTATAAACCTAAGGTATATAAGTCTGAAGATAAATATTATGAACCCAAGGGAATAATAAAACCAAGGGATTAGTACTAAAAACACAATGGAATAGTATTAACCCAAGGGATAAATATTATAAATATAAGCTATATAAACCCTAAGATAAATATTATAACCACTAAAATAAACGCGGTTGACCATGGTTAACCATAGTTTATTTTCATATTGACATAATCTTTTCCACAATGGTTGGATATTGTTGGCCATGTTTGATTTTCGTATTGAGACAATGTTTCTCACAATGTGACGTTGGACCAAGGGATTGATAAACCCAAGGGATATGAATCCTTATATATATAAATTCACGAGATTGATATTATAAACACAAGGCATTACTTATAAAACCCAAAATTAGTATAAACCCAAAGGAATAATATTAAACCCAAGCATTTAATATTATAAACCCAAGATATATAAACCCTAAGATAAATATTAAAAACCCAAGGGAATAATAAAATCAATGGATTAATATTAAAAACCAAAGGGATTATAAAGCCAAGGGATAAATATTACAAACCCAATGTATATAAAACAAAAGATGAATATTATAAACCCTAAAATAAACATGGTTGACCATGATTGACCACGACTAATTTTCATATTGATACAATATTTGTCAGAATTTGATATTGGAATATGGTTAACCACAATTTCTTTTCGTACTGAGAGAACCTTTGGCACAATGCGACGTTGGACAATGGTTGGCCATGGTTTACCATGGTTGATTTGCATATTGATACAATATTTGTCGCAATGTGACCATGGTATACCATGGTTGATTTACATCATCGAAAAAATTAGGGGCTAATATTCACAGGTGGGCTAATTTTCAATGTTTTTTCCAAAAAAACTATTCGCCAATTTCCATTTATCATAAAAATTATTAGCCCAAATTTTATATCATAAAATTATTTTATCTTAAAAATCACCAAATGTTTATAGATACTATATAAAATCATTAGAAATTTGAATATTTTTAGAAACATATCGCTAAAAATTCTATAATTTGCATGTTAGGGACTAGCAAGATTCACCAAGGTTTCTAAACTTTAGGATAAATTTTCATCCTTAAAATTTTCCCTAATTTACATATTGAGAAATTTTTTTACACAAGGAAACGTAGGAACATGGTTGACCATGGATGATTTATAAATTGATACAATCCTTGTCATAATGCGACATTGGATGGTTTTCATATTGAGAGAATTTTTGTTAGAAAGTGACGTTGGATTATGGTTGACCATGATTATAAAACTAATGGATTTATATTAAACCCAAATACTAATACTATGAACCCTATAAATAATATTATACACTAGGAATATGAACCCTTATATTAATAAACCTTAGGGATTAATATTAAAAACCAAGGGAAAAATTTTAATCCCAAGGGATAAATACTATAAACCCAAGGTATAAAAACCATAAAAAAAAATTAAAAGCACGAAAATAAACATGGTTTACCATTGTTTATTTTCATACTAAGACAATATTTTTCATAATGAGACGTTGGACCATGGTTGACCATGGATGATTATCATATTGAGACAATATTTGGCACAATGTGACATTGGACCATCATTGACCATGGTTGACTGTAATATCCCAAAAGGGAGAATGCAGTAATACTGAAAAACAATACAAGAACTGCAGCAAAGTAAAAAATATATCTAAATACACATTAGAATGCACATAAATAGCTAATCCATTTTTTTATATAAGAGGTGAAAAAGAAAGTACAACAGTACCCAAAATATGAGACATTCAAGCCAAAGGGATGGCCTGGAATGACCCTGCAATGATCCCACAAGAGGGACTACATAACTGCTGAACTGCTGGAAGGTAAAATGCATTGTCCCTGCTGAAACTTTTGGGATTGCAACTACCTGAAAGATAGGAAGTCAGATCTAGGTAGAATGGGAGCTCCGATGATGCTGAAAATGTAGATCAAGGCTCAATGATGGATTCCCAAGATATCCCAAAAAGGGTTTCTCTGGTCTGTCAATCTAAGAAAAAATCCCACTTAGGAATTCACATATATGCTATTGGGAATGTATATCTAAAGATATAACTGATGATATGATGATTTCAATGATGAATAATCAGATATATGCAAGAAGGGTTGATCCGTTCTCTAGATCCTTGGGCTAAAAGCTTAAGATCTAGCTCCTCCAATCTCCTCTATTGAAAATAGTTGTTGCATGAACAACATCTTCAGAAAACTTCTCTGTCAGAGAGGGAGGCTCAATATCCTACTGCTAGATGTGTCAAGTCATCTCTTGAGTGATGGAAGCAATAGATTCAATGTGAGGAGATGATCCCTCACAAGTTTTCCAGCTGAAATACTGGAAAATTCTTTCCTCCAATAGATCTACAGGACTGGATTGTGCAATCCTTGAAGGGATTCCTGCTGCATGGAGGTAAAACCCAATGGCCTAAATGCTGGATATAGATATGTTGCCCCTGAAAGGCTAAATGTGAAGAACAAATTGGTAGGATGAATCCTCCACTAGTTTCCTAACTGAATGCTAGAAACAACCTCCTGAAGATGGCGCCAATTATTGATAAGGAATAAAGTACAATCCTCTTCCTTAGATATCAGTGAAAGAAAGAGGTGGGATTCCCACTTGGGAACACCCTGTTCTAAATAGCATTGCAAACTATGCTAAACAACCCAAGCCTGCATAGAAATGTCCTTAGACAAATCTAGATCTAAACAGATCAAGAAATGAATAATCCAAATCATGCTCTCCAGTGTACCTTCACCTTCATTATATAGTTAAGAGCCTTCCATAGCTTAGGCCCACTCCAAAAACTCGCTGTACATGTGGATAAAAGTCTCCATGGTTGACTATGTTGTTTATCCATGTCCTCCATCATGTTCACAAGGGGTGATTGCCCTTTCCATCATGTGTGCATTAAATGCATCACTTCCTCCACTATCTTATCATAAGTGCTTTATGATATTCATTGAATGCACAATGATCTCAGTTGACCTTATCAAAGATCCTCATGATCTTGCATTTAAGATCCATGATCTTATTTGACTGTTTCATCCTCCATAATCTATCTAATAAATGAGACATGATCTCCATTAATGGAGCTGCTCCACTACTCCATGATTTTAGATCTAGAATATCCACACACACACATAAAAAGCGGATTTTATTCATCTTTGAGGATTATGGATCCCTCCGCCCTTTTATTTACTTAATTAATTAGGTTTATTAAGAACTCTAATACTCCAAATATCATGAGAAAATTTTGGACTATTACAGTCCTCCCCGGAAAAATGTTGCTTGTCCTCAAGCAACTACAAAATTATATGCTAGAGCAATCTATTCTCCTCCAAATGGCATCCATACAAGGAATGTCTCCCCATTTGCTGCAATGAGTTATGTATGCCTAGCAACAAAGTTGCCTCTCTATAATGTCTAGAGTGATCTCTAACTATGTAGCTAGATACCCCTCATCCATCATGAAGCTCCAAGTGACAACCACAAGCTGTCCAACACCCTCCATAATACATGAGATACATAGTGATCAATGGTACCTTCCACAAGAGGAAAGCTCCAACTCACAAAGTATACCTCCATCCCATGCTACATGAAGTAAAGAGAGGTTTTTCATGCCTCCATCCTTAGGCCTATTAGCCTTTTTGGATCTAAGCATCATCCAAACATTGTAAAAAAGAAGAAGTAGAGATATATGGGTAGAGAAAGATGTCAAACCATATTCTCCCAATAGTAGCCAACGCAACATTGCTCCCTATTGCCACACCACACCATCAAGATACCAAGTATGGTGTCCATAATCTCCAAGTAAGAGCCATCAGATGAGTGCCTCTTTCTTCCGTCCTCCAACACTATCATGAAAAGTATGGGAGTATGTAGGACCAAAGTCCCCCAATAAAAGCCACAGCAACAAGATCTCTTGCTTCCTCTTCACACCATCACGTGAATCATGGAGTAACAACATTGTACTGAAGGACATATGTAATGTCATATGAGCCCAGTACAAAAAAACTCCATTATCACATATAATGAGAGTATTATGCCATATTACAAACAATATAAAACACATAAACACGGGAGATGTCATGTGATGGCCAAAATATCTCAACCAAAATGAACATGCCTTCTTCTGCTACATGTTATCATTGATACAAAAGGCATGAATCAACAAAACATGAGCTATTGGGTGGTAACCATACTCACCCAAGAGCAGCCCACGCAGCCATGCCTCCTTCTTCATTTCATGAGTGTTTTTCAAGGCATGGATCAAAAGAATAGGAGCCTTTGGGTAGTGACAAAAATCTCCCAAGAGAAACCAACTTAACCAAAATTTCTGGCCCATGTCATATATCTGCAGGTGGTCATGCAACCCCTTTCTTATCAGCCTCACCCACTCATCCCAATGTGTATGATGAATGATGCATTGTATAATCATGGTATCCTCCTTTTGTAGAATACCAGCCTCCCCAAACTGATGAAGAACTTTGTACTTCATAAAATGTTGAAGTGCGCCTCCAATGAGATCTCTACATGAGATTCTCTTTTCACCAAAGGCCCTCCAAAACCAAAGAGGTTATAAATCTGTTGCATGTAGAAGTCTCTCTTTGAGCTGGGAGATTCTCATTGAGCAAGTGTCATCTAGAAAGGATAAAAGATTCATCATCTCAAGATGTCTACCATTTTTCATCTTTACCTCCATTTCTTCATGAGTGAAGCTACCTCCAGAATGATCCAAGGATAACGGGGTCCATCATTATCACTTCTACTAAGTGACAACGCTATAGATCTACATGGTAACACATATGTTGTCTTAAAGCAAGGAACAATGCTAATCTCATAACCAACCATTGTACATAGGATCATGCTCATCCCATTTTCTGAAACTCTACACTTCAACTCAAAGGGTTGAATGTAGTACATCAATGATGAACTGGGATAGCTTTCCATTTCCTCCTTGATCAAATCAAGGGTCCTCTGCGCTATGATATTTTGCTGCTTCAAATCAAAATCTTGTTCTAACCCTTGGCTATGAATTGGCCCTAATGGCATGTCCCCATAATTTTCAATTAGATCTACTAAAACAATAGGTGATGAATGTGTATGGATACCTCAGATCAATTGATGTGTGGGAACCTCTTCCCAGAACACAAGAGTTCCTCCAACTGGGACAATGGTGTCTCCAACTATTGGTAAGAGAGATGAATGTTCTTCTACCAATGTACCAATGTTGAAATCTTCCTCCTCTTTCTCATGCATCTCCTGAACCATGCATGGGACTCTATGTGTTAAAAGCTCAAGACTATCTTGCAAGGTTTCAAGTTTATCTTCTCTAGATGAAAGTACTTCTGTAGTTGGTGGTGAAAATAGTGACTCTTTGTCCAGAGTGACAAGATTGACATCCTCCTTTGCTTCCTTTGGAAATTTCTCTTTGTGTCACATCTCTGTCTTCTTCACATAAAATTTCTTCCTCAACTTCTTAAATAAATATGAATATTTAGTCACCTGTTCATGCTCCATGTGACTAAACCACCAATCATTGGCTTCACCTAAAAGATGAAGTGTTGCAATTTGGACAACCTCTATTTTAGCCACACGATGTAGCATAAAAAATGTATCTAACTCTTTCCTCTAAGCCTTAACAGTGCTTGAGGAAGATCCATTGTGCCTCTTTCTTCTATTTCTACTATAGGATCTTCTTTCTTCTTTGAGTTGAAAAAATTCTTGGAGAGTTAGACTCTCTTTGAATGCTCTAGACTATTCCTTGTACTCTTCCAGATACAAACTGAGAGTCTCATGAGTCTCAAGTTTTCTTCTTTCTTCATTTCTATACCTCTCACCCTCTTCAAAGTAACTGGGCATAGTAGATCTATGAGGAGATCTATGATTCTCTGGTTTACTTTTCTGCTAATAGGAAGTGCTTGGACCTTCCTCCTCAAATCTTCTTCTTGGATCTTCTTTTTTCCTTTCCTTCTTCATTTGATTGACCTCCTTGGAGAGATCTTCAATGGATCTAAATATAGGAGTGGCAAAACTCTAATCCTCGTTCATGATAGATCTCATCTATATGATTCTTCTTTTGATACAAAGATGAAGTGTCCACAAGTTGAGCCAAAGATCATGCTATGATACCACTATAATATCCCAAAAGGGAGAATTCAGTAATACTGAAACATAATATAAGAACTGCAGCAAAGTAAACAATAAATCTAAATACAGATCAGAATGCACAGAAATAGTTGATCCATTTTATTATATAGGAGGTAAAAAATAAAGTACAATAGTGCTCAAAATATAAGACACTAAAGCCAAATGGATGGCCTGGAATGACCCTGTAATGATCTCACAAGAGGGACTGCGTAATCGTTGAACTGTTGGTAGGTAAACTGCATTGTCCCTGCTGCAACTGTTGGGACTACAATTGCCTGAAAGATAGGAATTCAGATCTAGTCAGAATGGGAGCTCCGATGATGTTGAAAATGTGGAATAGGGCTCAATGATGGATTCCCAAGATAACCCAGAAAGGGTTTCTCAGGTCTGTCAATCTAAGAAAAAATCCCTCTTAGGGATTCACATATATGTTGCTAGGAATGAAGATCTAAAGATAGATATGATGATATGATGATTGTAATGATGCACAATTAGATCTATGCAATAAGGGACGATCCCTTCTCTAGATCCTTGGGCTAAAAGCTCAAGATCTAGCTCCTCCAATCTCTTGTACTAAAAATAGTTGTTGCATGAACAACAGCATCAGAAAACTGTGCTGCCAGAGAGGGAGGCTCAATAGCCTACTGCTAGATGTGTCAAATCAGCTCCTGAGTGACGGAAGCAATAGATCCAATGTGAGGAGATGATCCCTCACATGATTTCTAGCTGAAATACTGGAAAATTCCTTCCTCCAAAATATCTACAGGACTAGACTACACAATCCTTGAAGGGACTGTTGCTGCATGGAGGTAAAACCCAATGACCTAAATGTCGGATATATATATTCTACTCCTGAAAGGCTGAATGTGAAGAAAAAAGTGGTAGGATGAATCCTCCACCGGTTTCCTATTTGAATGCTAGAAACAACCTCCTGAAGATGGCACCAATGTCTGATAAGGAATGAAGTATAATCATCTTCCTTAGAGATCACTCAAAAAAAGAGGTGGGATTCCCGCTCGTTAAACCCTAGGATTAATATTATATACATTTTGAATAATATTATAACCTAGGAATATGAACCCTTAGATGAATAAACCCAAGAGATTGATATTATAAACTCTAGGGAATAATAAATAGAAGGGATTGATTCTAAAACATCAAGGTATTATAAATCGGAGGGAATAATATTAAACCCAAGGGATTAGTATTATAAACCCAAGGTATACATACCTTAAGATAAATACTATAAACCATAAAATAGACATGGTTGACTTTCATTGACCACAGTTCATTTTCATATTGAGACAAAATTGTCACAAAGTGACATTGGACCATGGTTGATCATGGTTCAACATGATTTTTTTTTCATATCGAGACAAAATTTGTCACATTGCGACGTTGGACCATGGTTTATTTTCATATTGAGAAAATATTTGTCAAAATGTAATGTTGGACTATCGTTGGCCATAATTATAAACCCACGGGATTTATATTAAACCCACGGATTTATATTATAAACCCTATGAATAATATCACACCAGTGTAAAATGAAACCTTAGACCCATTAACCCTATGTATTAAAATTATAAACCAACAGAATAATAAACCCAAGGGATTAATACTAAGAACCCAAGGGAATCATATTAAACTCAAGTTATTAATACTATAAATCCTAGTATATAAACCCTAAGGTAAATACTATAAATCCTAAAATAAACATGGTTGAATGTGTTTTACCATAGTTTATTTTCATATTGAGACACTCTTTGTCATAATGCGACATTTTACCATGTTTGACCATGGTTAATTTTCATATTTAGACAATATTTGTCACAATTTCACATTAGACCATGATTATGCGTGGCTGACCATGATTATAAACCCAAGGGATTTATATTAATTCATAAGATTAATATTATAAACCTTATGAAAATATTATAACCTAGGAATATGAACTGCTGGTCGATAAAACCAAGGCTTTGACATTATAAACCCAAGGGATTAATTCTAAAACCCCAAGGTATTATAAACCCAAGGGAATAATATTAAACCCGGAGGATTAATATTATCAACCCAATGTATATAAATCCAAACGTAAATATTTTTAAATCAAGATAATAATAAGAAAAATGGATTATAAACCCTAAGATACATATTATAAACCCTAAAATAAACATGGTTGACCACGATTTATTTTCGTATTGATAGAATTTTTGTGACAATACGACATTAGACTATAGTCCACCATGATTTATTTTCATATTGAGACAACCTCTTTCAAATATGATGTTAGAAATTACTTGACCATGGTTGATTTTCATATTGAGACAATGTTTGCCACAATGTGACGTTTTACCATGGTTGACTATGGATCACCATGCTTGTCGTAATATGAAGTTGAACGAAGAGATAGTATTCATCACAATGTGACCATGGATATTGACCATAGTTGACCATTTTTTATTTTCATATTAAGAAAATATTTTTCAAAATTCTATGTTGGAACATGGTTTACCATGGTTTATTTATATATTGAGACAATCCTTGTCATAGTGCGACATTAGAGCATGGTTGACCATTCTTGATTTTCATATTGAGACAACAATTTTCACAATATGACATTGGACCATGGTTGTGCATGGTTTAACATGATTATAAATCCAAGGGACTTATAATAAACCCTACGATTAATACTATAAACCTTATGAATAATAGTATACCCTAGGAATATGAACCCTTATATTGATAAACCCAATGGTTTGATATTATAAACCCAAGGTATTAATTCTAAAACCCCAAGTATTATAAACCCAAGGGAATAATATTAAACTGAGGGGATTAATATTATAAACCCATGGTCTATAAACACTAAGATAAATATTACAAAACCAACATATTAATAATAAAAACCCAAGGGGTTATAAAACCAAGGGAATAATATTAAACCCAATGGATAAATATTATAAACCCAAGGTATAAAAACCCTAAGGTAAATATTATAAACCCTAAAATCAACGCGATTGACCATGGTCGACCATAGTTGATTTTTATATTGACACAATCTATGTCACAATGCGACATTGGACTATGGTTGACCATGGTTCATATTCAAATTAAGATGACCTTTGTCACAATGTGACATTGGAAAATGGTTTACAATGGTTGACCATAGTTTTTTTTCATATTGAGACAATTTTTGTCACAATGCGACATTGGAGCATGGTTATCACAATGTGACCTTGGATCAAGAGATAATTTGGTCACAATCTGACCATGGTTGACCATAGTTGATCTTAATATTGAGATCATATTTGTGACAATGCGATGTTGGAATCTGGTTGACCATGGTTTATTTCAAATTGAGACAATCCTTGTCACAATGCTACAATGGGCCATGGTTGACCATGATTTATTTTAATCTTGAGACAATATTTGACACAAAGCGATATTGGGCCATGGTTGATATTATTTGTCACAATGCGACGTTGGACCATGGTTTACCATTGTTGTCATAAAATGATGTTGGACCAAGAGATAATCTTTCCCACAATGTGACCATGGTAGCATGTTTTATTTTGATATTGAGAAATCTTTGTCAGAATATGATGTTGGAACATGGTTGACCCTGGTTGTTTCACATATTGAGACAATAATTGTCACAATGCGACAGTGGACCATGGTTTACCATAGTAGACCATGATTTACTTTAATGTTGTGACAATATTTGACACAATGCGACATTCGACCATGGTTGACCATGCTTGATTTTATTATTGAGACAATCTTTGTCACAATGCAACATTTGACCATGGTCGACCATGATGGACCATGATTGATTTTCAAATTGAGAAAAGCCCATGATAAACCATAAGATACATATTATAAACCAAGGTGTTATAATCCAAAGTACATAAATTGTAACCTTTATCTCCACACTTTTTTTTCCTTTCGTAAAATAAAAGGAAAATGAGTGTCCACAAATACCTTCTATGCATGCTTCATCATTTTTGGAAAAGACACAAAAGAAAAGGTTTGAGTTATTTTTTTTTAAGAACGTAAACAACCACTGGAAATTAAATTTAAGGGAATGCCACGTAAAATAATTTCCATTTGGATCATGGATGGTCCAAATTATTAATTATTATAATATTATTTTAGATTTTCAACTAATTAATTCATTTGAATGTTAAATGAATAACATTTGTTTTTATTTTTTATTTTTTTAAATGTGTGCAATAAATATGAATAATTTCTCAATATTCCAATATTTCTTGGTTTTACAAGGGAAATAATTTATTTATCAATTGTAATTATAGTTTATACATATAAATTATAATATTATTTTAGATTTTTAATTAATTTATTTATTTCAATTTGAATAAATTAAAATTTATTTTCTATTTTTTATTTTTTAAATGTGTGTAATAAATATTAATAATTTATTTATCTTCCAACATTTCTCTGTTTTAGAGTGGAAATAAATTTTCAAAAGAATTTACTTATGTTTTATACATATAAAATATAAAATAAATATTTAAAGTGAATGTGTATTCCAATAATGTTTGGGTATATGGGATATCCTTTCCCAACTCTTATACTACATTTTGTTTTCTCTTACTAATCCTCAATGTTCCTAAACTTTGCAGGAACATCCTAATGCAACCTTTTTGCAACAACTATTAATTCGAAAGTGGCTTTTAGCACGTCTAATCTATTCTAAATTATAGTCATAAACATTATTTCAAAGGACTTTTTAACATTAATGACACAATATAGAAGATTTATTTTATTAATACAACAATCCTCCACGATGATTCTATAAGGATTAAAAATGAGAATTAAAGATTAGATAAAGAGATGATTAAAATAAGAATTAAAATATTCATTTGTTTTTTTTAAGTTTGGGAGGAATACATCTTCTTCATATCCAATATATTATCCTGATTGGGTGGGGAATTGAATTGGTGATTTCACATCAAGGAGTTATCTATCGAATGACAAGAATTAAAATATTAATTGAACAGAAAGAAGTTAAAATATTAATAAGAGATAAGAATTAATTAAAAAATTAAAAATAAATAATAAAATTAGAATTAGAATTAATAAAATAAAAATATTTAGAATATGTTAAGATGGCAAAAATTTGAATTTAGGAATAAAATATTTAACATTAAATATAATGATTTTAATTAAATAATTAGGAAGCTTCATGGGGAAGAGGGAAATTAAAGTTGAAAGGGAACCAAGGGAGCGGGAGAATGTAATCAAGGACAGGCCATGAATTAATGGGTGAGATGGTAGATGATAGGTTTCCAATAATTGCTAAGTCTATAACCATTCTCCCTATTAAAATTATGATGATTCTTCTCGATTTCGAGGGATTCATCGATAATACGAGAGTTATATAATGGTACAGAGGCTAGGATTTTGGAATTTGTTACTAGAAATTTTTTAAATCTAATTTAAATAGATATAATGTGTTTCTTTATTTTAAATAGGCATATTCTAACCTATATATGGATAAAAAAATTTCAACGGAATATGGAAAAATAATTTCAACAAAGAAAGTGATTTTTTTGTTTAAAATGTACTTTTGAATGCATAAATGCATTCATCCCCCTAAAACACCCCCTCCAAAATTGAATTATGCATATGAAACAAATTAAACTCATGTTTTTAAAAATATTTTTCATATTTTAATTAAAATTAGCTAGAAAAAAGTTGTGAAAAAGGTCATTTTGTCTATAAGTTAGACTACATCGTTAAAATACATGTTTTTTGTTATTTTAATTAAAACAAGTCTTTCTCCTATTAAATGTATGGCCATGACTAGGTATATTATTTATAATAAGATGTTAAATAACATAGAATATATGAGGTTCCTTAAAATTACTTTTAATTTTAACTAAAATCACCATTTTCGACTCACGCAAGGGTGTTAGAAGCGTGACAAATCTTGGGTAGGTCATTGGAGATAAAGGATGGAATACTTTAGTAAATTTAGGCATTATTTTGCACAAAAATTTCTATATTGGTTCTCACATATATGTTTCCATAACCTTCTTATAATGTACATAGAGTTAATTTCTATAACCCATCGAATCACACATCTTGTTGGCATTACCTTTGTTGCGCCTAGAGGCGCTCTCTAGCTTTGGAAGAAAAAGACGTTGTAGTGTGCTACACTGTAAAAATTTTGACTAGGTTAAAATGACATAAAATAAAAATAACCCTATGTTAAAATAAAAACTCTAGGCTTTTTTTCCTTTTATTGATTTTTGTTGGATAGTTGTAAATTTCAAATAAAAATAAAAATAACTCTATGCTAAAAAAAAAATTCTATGTTAATTTTGTTAAATTAATTTCTTTTGGTATATCAGGTAAACTTGACTTGGTAAAGTTACTAGAGGGTTTTGAGCAAGAAGTTAATTAGAACCCATGCTATTTTCCATCATATTCGTGTGGAATATATCTCATTTAAAGGGAGGAATTAAGCTAGCCTAAATTCATCTTAACTCCATATCTACCAAAGGTTGATAGAGATCAAATTTCTTGAAATGCTAAATATTTGATCCTTAGATCCGATGTTAAAATGAATCTAATATAGTTTTACTATTTTTAAATAATTCGGTCCCTTATCGTACATACAGAATATATATTTTGGTTTTAACATAGAAATTTTAAATACGATTATGATAAATTTAACAACATTTTACCTCTTAAAAATTAGGCAATCTTTATAGACCAAAAAAATTAAAAATAAAATGGCATATCCATCAAATTGATCGGCATACTCCATCACTAATTTTTAAAGTTTATTATAATGATATTGCTTAAATTATACCTTGAGTGCAACTGCCTAAGATTCCTCAAACATTTCACGATGAGATATTCATATATATTATTATTTTTAATTAAATATATTTTATTAAATCTTATACAATACTCCATATAAATGATTATTTAAATATAATAAAATTATATTGTGTTATATAATTTTAAAAATTAATATAAATATATAACAGTTTCTAAAGTTAATATAAAAAGAAATAATATCTATAACAATAATATGAGTTTATATTATACATACAATAATATGAGTTTATATTATGTACAATATTTTTTTAAATATTATTATAGTTAATATTGTAATTATAAGAAAATTTATAAGTTTTTTTTTACGATATTTATATTGTTTTATTTATTTTATTTTTAATAAGTGTTTTTTTTTTAATATTAACTTGTTGGTTAATTTTGTTATAATTTTTTTATATATTTTTAAAATTATGAGTAACAAGCATTTTATATGTAATTTTTGACCATTTCATAATTTGTCAATATTTTGAAGAATTTATAAAAGAGTATTATTTAATATTTATTTTCTCATTTTCTCTCGAATAACAATATTTTGGACAACAAAAATGAACATTATCATTCATGTTTTTTTACATTAATTTAGATATTCAAAATAAGCCAC
The DNA here is from genome assembly GCA_034641835.2 of Pinus albicaulis. NCBI lineage: Eukaryota > Viridiplantae > Streptophyta > Pinopsida > Pinales > Pinaceae > Pinus > Pinus albicaulis. Next base: position 69,975,287 of record CM076579.1, read on the forward strand.
AGATACTAGCTACTATGTAATACTTATTATGGATTGATGTCTATCAATATTTACTTGTAACCCATTGTTTAATTTATATGATTGCACTAGTTTAATTTCTAAGAGAAATGTGTAATTCCTTTCCCATGAAAGATATATATATATATATATATATATATATATATATATATATATTCCATGGGAAAGGAATTACACACACACACACACACACACACAGATATATATATATATATATATATATATATATATATATATTCCATATTTATAATTTGTAATAGGCATTTAATCTATCAATTAACAAGGGTAAAAAAAGGTTTGCATCTCAAGAGATTTGATCCCTCTTAATACTTAATAATTTAGGTATTAATATTGATATATAGTTATATTTATAGAGAGAAAGAAAGTTGAATATATATATATATATATATATATATATATATATATATATATATATATATATATATATATATATATATCTTTTTTTTTACTTTCAATGATTTTGATATAAAAAAATGATATGAAATTATTTTATGGAGATTATTATTAACAATAAATACTAGAAACAAAATCTATTATTATTATTATTATTTTAAATATCATATTTTAATTACATACTAAATACATCTCTTATTATCCTTGTTACAAACATCGACAACACATTGGATTCATCCTTTGACAATGACTTATTTTTGTGTTTGACATATAAAGGTAAAATTACAAAAATAACTTAATTTATCTTTTTAAATATATTAATTTTAATTTTTATGCATATGATTGAGTGTGGTATTATTGTCTAATGATTTGGTTTTTTATGTAAGATATTTTTCTAAATATTTTTTCTTTAATGCTCTATTTTGAATGTGCTTGCAGGTTGTCTTGTCATTATTCCCTATCTTAATCTAAAATTGGTAGTGGTGACGACTAGCGAGTTTGACTACGTCTTCCTGGACAAGTCCAACTTGGTCCACATCAGACATTGTTTCCATTTTTTTAAGGCACCAGAAAAGGAAAATACTGGGCATGTGGTCTAAGTGAATAAATTTCGATGACAATTGAAATTGCAATATCATCAATTGCAATATCCAAAAGTCATTTGTAACAGATAACAAGAATTTTTTTTAGGAATTAGAATATTCCATAATAACACATACATAAGATCTAAATATACTAAATTCTCCGACAAAAAAAATAAATGTTCCAATGCATTAAAATACATACAATATGAGAAATTGTAGTCTGATATTGTTGATCTCTGAGTTATCTCTCACAATTAGGCTTCCTGCAACGAATTCCTTCAATTTAACTTCGATGAATTCTCTCATCAGAGAAATGGTAAGTTCCTTAACATTTTCATTGAATATCTCCTCCTTGATTTCTTTTTCTTCTTATTGCAATTGCAAAACTGAGGTAGAGTATTTTTCATTAAGAACAATAAAAGTAATTAACCATTTGTTAATTTCCTTTGCCCTAAAATGACTTATGTTGTCAAACTTTGTTGCATGTGATTTTTTCAACATCTCCAAATCAACCATTTGCTTCTCCTTTCCAATTAATATAGGTTCATATGTCATAGACATGCCATTTAAATTCTAAATAGTCACTACTTCCTTGACATACACATTTTCTCTTTGATTTTCTATGTTTCCACACTAAAAAATAATCTCTTCCAATGTTCTAATTTTCCCAAACAATGCAACCTTGAGATGCCTCATCCAATTAGCATTATGCAATACTTGTTTATAAATTTCTAGTTTTGATAATCAATATTTTAACCAAAATTTAATAGGCCAGTCTCCATGAATTCCCTATCTACCTCCAACTCACTTTTGACTAGTTCGATAAAATACCTTGTTCTCTGCTTTAAATGTTGAATATAGAAAGAAACTTGTCATGCATATTCAATGATTCACTGTATTTTGTATATATTATTAATGATATACGATTTTTCTGCACTCATAAGATTGTAAGGTTCCTCAAACATTTTATATCTGCCATAATATCATCAATGGAGTCTTCAGCAATGGACCCATGCTTAGAGAATTTTCTGCCTCTTTTATTTTTTCTTCCAACCTTTTATTTTCTTCTTGAAATTGACCAATAGAATCATGAAGTGCTTTACCACTAGCTTGATGTAATTTCATTAATCTAGGAATTGCAACCAATGACATATCAACATTCAATTATGTTTGGTAAAAAACCCTTATGTCGAAAATTTCTATTCTTTCAATCTCCAATCTCTTACCACCCCTGTAATAATTTTCATCCTACAATGTGAACAAATTCTCATCGAAACTAATTTCCTCTTCAAAAATTTCCTCCATTATTCTTCGATTTTCTTGCAAATAATCACTAACCCAATCAGGTACTAGAATGCTATCAAATTTGATATCCATCATCTCTTGAATACTCTCTACTTCAGGTGCACTCTTGGATCTAAATGATTCAAGGATATGTGATATTTTTAGAGTCACTCTACGAGGAAACCCTTCGTCAACTCTACCACCTGATAGCCTGTCGATAACTAGTTTTTCGGTTCGGGTACTTCTCTTTATTTTTTTGCTCGTAGATGAAGCTACACCGCTATTGTGTCTTCACGATTGATATTTCTACACATAGTTTATGCCTCTTTGTTTTTTTCTTTCTCCTGTCGTGATGATATATTTTTTAAAAAAAATTCTAACATATAATAATATTTTTTTATCCGAACTCTAGCTTCTCCTACCCCTCTCTGTACTTCTCAGAAGCTATTTCCCTTATCTCATATACTTCACTTGATCCATGAAATTTTTTCCTCTTTCAAAGTATTTAATAGCTTGAACTTCACTTAATTTGAAAGAATCCAAAGACTTTGCAACAACGAGAGTGTGAGATATATTATTCACACTCACTTTGCCAATAGTAAACAGAAAAGAAATAAATTTTCTCTTCCTTTTATGTTCAAATATAGATAGCTAATGGAGATATTTCCTACAAACTTCAGGAAAAAATACCTATCTAGAAAAAAATTTGGAAAAATAAATAGCATATCTTCAAAACCATATATTCATATAACCGTATTGGTTTCTCTTTCCTGAAATTCACCCTTTCGAAGTAAAAACTCCTTAGCCTCTACAGATATTTGAGGAGGCTCTTTTCTAGTTCCCATGCTATACACTTGTCTCATAAACACATATTGAATTAAGCAAAGAATTAAATAATTTTCATGCTTCCACAATATAGGATATCATAACTGCATTGGTTCATTAAGAAACTTGAATATAGGATTAGAGGGAAACCCATCAAACACATGACCTGACACAAGAAGGATTTTCATATATGATATCATAAATAACCCATTGTTCTTGGGTAATCTATGGAACTGAAAATATAATTCATTCGAAATGACATAAGCCACATTGAACGTACAATCATTTTTGTTTGTATGATAAAGCACATAGAAAATGAATTTCAGAACATGTGACATACGTTTTATCCCTGTAAAACATGAAAAGAACCAGCAGAAATTCCTAAACTATTAAAGAAGAAAATAAATATCTGCAAGAGAAATATAGGAAGGAACCTCAAAACATGTAGAAATGAATTCCTACAAAATATCAATTTTTCACCCTTCTGCCTCAACAGATAAGTTTAAATTATTTTTCATTTCGGATAACCGGAATAACAATTTGAATACATTAAGATTTAGAGAAACATTCACCACACCTAGATTAATTTCCCTGTTTCTCAAATCAAAATTATCTACACAAGGATAAACAATTTCTACGAAATTAAAGACCTATGGAACACACCCAACATTTCATAATTCAGTGCTACAAATTTTTTCATTTGTTTTCTCTTCTATTGATGTATTCACATATCGCTCATAAGTTCTTGATCAGTCAAATATATCATCGATCTCAACAACAAAGTTAATTGTATCACTGTAAAAAAAATCTTTCCCTCACTTGTTGTCCGTTATTCCTTTGCAATGAAGGAACAAAAAAAAACTTTGTTAATGAATAATGTATTCAAATCCCATTCCAGTATAGAATTCCTCGTTTTCTCCATAAACAATGAATTTTACTACTAATCACGTGAAAAATCGTTACAAATGATGTTCTAAGTAATTATAAATTAATAATATCAAAACCATGTTTTACAAACAGTAATAGGAATCTTTTTCAAAATTCCAAAATAATATTGTGCATTTGCTACACACTTTTCTATCACTTCAATGTCATTGATATATGTGCCCTAAGAAACCTAATTTTTTTATAAATGGTATATTCAGCTACACTGCGAACAATTTTCCGTTTCACCCAATCATTTTTCATAATAGTGGAAATGAATTCAGCACCATAAAAAACCCCATCAGTAAATTTTCCAAGAGCACAAAAATTCACCACAACCCATTTTTTTAATGCCTTTTTTTCGGTGTTTCATTGTTAACATATGTGATTGACACCCAATATGATAAAAATTTACAAATGTAACCTCAAATTAAAAATAGTCACTGACATAATTTTTAGTAACGTGCCCAAATTTCCTTTGTTTCTCCAGTCAATTTTGAAGACTTGAATAGCTATCGATAACATCGCACTCTAAACAGAATTTTTTTCAAATATTTTGGTAACAGCTATCAAGATTCAGAATTAGAAAAACAATTCAAACACTTTCAACCTTCAATTTTTTCAAAATTTTCCCACCAAATCCCATAGAGAATTTTGTTATATGTCTAGAGTACTTTAAAGAGACAGAAAATTCACCCAAAAATTAGTAGGAATTTTGCCATGATTTTTTCTAAAATAATGCAAAATTTTTGGAAAATATGGGTTACATCTATTATGCTTCAATTTTTTGGGTATCTACTCAAATTTATAACCTATATTTATGTACTTTGTATGACAAATAGATTTGACAACTGGTCCCACTACGTTGTAAAATAATACCAAATATGATTTACAAATAACCTCACAAATCTTTTTTTCATGAAATTTGACATGCATTTACAATGAAATTTAGACCTTATTCCATAATTACAGATTTAATTTTAAACCCTTTTTTTTTAAATTGTGAAAATAATATAATTACTTAAAGTTAAAACTTGTAAAACTATCAATAATACAAAAAAAAATAGAAAATTTACCTTATATACAATGATCCAACTTCACAATTACCCCCCACTGCTTTGTAAATCGAACAAAATTTAATTTACAAATAACTTGACACACTCATCACACTATCATAAACAAAACCAAAATTTACATTAACAAAAGAGAATAGGAAAATCAATATATAAACTTAAAATATTGTAAAAATTTTATATCCCAAAGATAATATTATATATAAGGCAATAGAAGCTCATAAAATACTCCAAACTCCTAAAATTGCCAAAAGCGAATAGGAAAATCAGTATAGAAGCTTGCAGTATTGTAGAGCTTCTGTAACCCATAGATAATAATATATAATGAAAAAAAATCTCGAACAATACTGCAAGCTCCTAAACACAATTTTCAAATAGCACACTACATGCCCCATTTATTTGTCTATCACTACAAATAGTGTTTTTCCCATTACTATACTAGCTATTACAAATATTTGTAGTATTGTTTCCCTAGAAATTACCACTGACCATTACTTTGTGACTAAAACACTCTACAAAGATAAATCCACCATCCAAATGTGTCATAATATTGATTTTTGTCCTCTTATTAATAGAAAAGGGAGTTGCAGATAATTACAAGTCATCTTAGCATTCAATTCATCGAGTACATATCTGCTCAACCATTAAGAAAACCACATAAGAACCAAAACATCAAATCTATAAACATTATTTTCATACACTTTGAACATAATACAAATGGATATATGTGAAAAATGGAGCTTTTCTTATGCGAATATACAAAGTGCGAGACATGTGACACGGACTGATGTATGGAACTAGAAATGTAGAAATACATACTTCCTACTAAGTTATCAATAAAGCAAGTGTGTAATTAGGACAAGTTATGAAATACATACCCAAATAAGAATTAAAAAAGAGATGGGTATATTTATCATCTTAGTAAACTTTGCACAAAAAATTCACATAACATCCGCACATCCACAATAACCTCCACACAACTTCGTCTGCACAACTACCATTGCACTCAATAATATCCTTAATTGACATTTAAAACTCTGCACATGAAATCTATGAGAAGTCAAATTTGAAAATGATATTAATTAATGATTATATGTTGTGAAATACTTCCTTATGTAGCAATTAAAAAAGCAATATTTGTATACTTCTTATCCTAGTAAAATTTGAAAATAAGTCTAAGATAACATCGGCACAAACAGAGCAACCTCTGCACAACTTCGTCCGCATAGCTACTTACGCACTCAATAAATGGCTTAATTGACATTGAAAACACCACACACGATAACTCTGAATAGATATCTTTGCACAACCACCTTTGCACAACTAATTTCGAACATCTAAAAAATGTTGCCAAATACTAATTAAAAAAAAAGAAAAAGCCTTCTTACCATTGAACAAATTTTCTTCACATTAATTGAAATTACTGTTTTTTAGCACCCCCATCTATGCAAAAGACATTGAATCCATTTGCACATGATACCTTTAAAAAAATAGCTTCACACAACCACGTTCACATAGCTACTTCCATACTTCTGAAAAACATTGCTAAATAATAATAATAAAACACACAACCTTCCACACATTCACACGAATTGAAATTACACCTTTTTAGAACCTAAACATTCCTAAATAATAATTAAAAAATACAAATCCTTCTACACGTCCGTTCTACCACACAACACCTTTTGCTCAAGAGAATTAAAATTATTGTTTTTTATCACCCGTGTCTATGAAAAAGACCTTGAATCTCCCAAACATAATTTTTCCTATTTACAGTATACGTTCCACACAATGATGCTAGTACTCATTATGAAAAGGACCTCATTTATGTCGCACATATTCTATACTACGCAAAAAAAAAATATTGGTTTGACATTTATTCAACCCTACTTCGAACCGAAGACCTATGTTAACGTGGTGCAACCTTATGAATTCTCACATCATTGAACATAGAAATAACATAATAGTTAATATGTAACTGCATCAAAAACTAACTTCACACAACCCCCTCCATACAACTATTTTCTTACTTGGAGAAAATGTTCCTAAATAATAATTTAAAAATACAAATCCTTTCGTGAATTCATTACATAGTGCAAAAGACCCTGGTTCTCACACAGATACTCTTCCACACAATGAAACCATACCTATTACCGCTTCATTCATCAAAATCACAACAATCATTACACAAATAACTATAGAACTCCCACACATAATAATATTAATTCGACATTTGTTCAGCACAAACCCCCCCCCCCCCGTCCCTTGAGCCTATGCAAACAAGTTGCAATTGCATCAGTTCTAACATCATTGAATAGAGCACTAACAAAACAATTGCATCGAATTTTGCATCATTGAGAAGAGCACTAACATTGAAGTGACAGTATCAGAGCACTCACCAACATAATGGTCATTCACAAAAATACTTTATTTTTAATTTTAAAATTAAATGTCAGGTATTGGGAAAATGTTATGTATAATTTATTTAATGTAGTTATCTTAGGTTTATTAAGTAAAAGGGCATGATCAGAGATCATGCCTCTTCACCAAGGGACACCATAAGGTTGTATTTAAAGCCTTGGTCATTCCCCATTGTAATCATCTCATCTTTTTATCAATAATAATATATACATTTTATTGTTAATCTGGGTTTTTACACCCCATTGGTATCAGAGCCATCGATCCTCAGACACTCTCTTGCTGCATAAGTCATTCCTACACAACTCATGCCTCCATCCATTTGCTTGCTGCTGCCATAATTTTATGCTCCACCACCATTCAGATAAGAACCATAAGAACAAATAAGAGGCTGAGGAGGACATTGATGGTTAGAGTTAGGCCATTTTTTTATTAGGTATACCTCATTTTTGTGGATAGCTCGGACCTTCTAAATTCTTAGATCTTGTTCATAACTCGAACCTGTAGCTTCCTATTATAGCACGGTGAAGTATACATTTGAGAGGTACAAAAATAAGAGGTCGAGGTGAACAAGATCACAGTTTAACAACTCAGTCAGTTTATAATACATGGGGTTTTAGAATTAATATCTTGGGTTTATAATATCAATCCCTTGGGTTTATCAATATAAGGGTTCATATTCCTATGGTATAGTATTATAGATAAGGTTTATAGTATTAATCTTAGGGTTTAATTTAACTCCCTTGGATTTATAATCATGGTAAACCATGTGAAACCATGGTCTAATGTCAGATTGTGACAAATATTGTCTCAATATGAAGATCAACCATGGTAAACCATGGTCTAATGTCACATTGTGACAAGGATTGTCTCAATATATAAATAAATCATGGTAAACCATGTTCCAACGTCGCATTGTGACAAATATTTCCTTAATATGAAAATAAAAAATGTTCAACTATGGTCAATATCCATGGTCAGATTGTGACAAATGTTATATCTTCGTCGAACGTCACATTACGACAAGCATGCTGATCCATAGTCAACCATGGTAAAACACCACATTGTGAAAAATAATGTCTCAATATGAAAATCAACCATGGTCAACAATTTTCTAACATCGTATTATGACAAAGGTTTCCTCAATATGAAAATAAATCATGGTGGACTATAGTCTAATGTCGCATTGTGACAAAATTATATCAATACAAAAATAAATCGTGCTCAACCATGTCTATTTTAAGGTTTATAATATTTATCTTAGGGTTTATAATCCCTTTTTCTTATTATTACCTTTATTTAAAAATATTTATCTTTGGAATTATATACCTTGGGTAGATAATATTAATCCTCTAGGTTTAATATTATTCCCCTGGGTTTATAATACGTTGGGGTTTTAGAATTAATACCTTGGGTTTATAATGTGAATCCATGGCTTTATCAACCTAACAGTTCATATTCCTAGTGTATAATATTCTTCTTAAGGTTTATAATATTAATATTAGGTCTTAATATAAATCCCTTGGGTTTATAATCATGGTCAACCATGCATAATCATGGTCTATTGTAACATTGTGACAAATATTATCTCAATACAAAAATTAATGATGGTCAAACATAGTAAAATGTCGTATTGTGACAAAGAGTGTCTCAATATGAATATAAACTATGGTAAAAACACATTCAACCAAGTTTATTTTAGGGTTTATATACATAGGATTTATAGTATTAATCTCTTTGGTTTAATATGATTCCCTTGGGTTTTTAGTATTAATCCATTGGGTTTATTATTCGGTTGGTTTATAATGTTAATCTATAGGGTCCATTGATATAAGGGTTAATTTTACACTATTGTGATATTATTCATAGGGTTTATAATATAAATCCTTAGGTTTAATCTAAATCCTGTGGCTTTATAATCATGGCCAACGATGGTCCAACATTACATTTTGACAAAGATTTTCTCAATATGAAAATAAACCATGGTCCAACATTGCTATGTGACAAATATTGTTTTGATATGAAAAAAATCATGTTCAACCATGATCAACCATGGTCCAATGTCACTTTGTGACAATTTTGTCTCAATATGAAAATGAACCGTGGTCAATGACAGTCAACCATGCATATTTTAGGGTTTATAATATTTATCTTAAGGTATGTATACCTTGTGTTTATAATACTAATCCCTTGGGTTTATAATACCTTCATGTTTTAGAATTAATCACTTCTATTTATTATTCCCTATATTTTATAATATCAATCTGTTGTGTTTATTCATCTAAGGGTTCATATTCCTAGGTTATAATATTATTCAAAATATTTTTAATATTAATCCTAGGGTTTAATATAAATCTCTTTGGTTTAGAATCGTGGTCAACCATTGTCAATGATGGTCCAATGTCACATTGTGCCAAATATTGTCTCAATATGAAAATCATCTATGGTCAACCATGGTCCAACATCTCATGGTGACAAAGACTGTCTTAGTATAAAAATAAACTATGGTAAACCATGTTTATTTTAGGATTTATGTTGAGAAAAAGAGAATGTGAAGAGTGAGTCGATGGGTTAGTGAAGAGTGCCAGAGAAGGCACACGCTTTTGGCATCAGGATATCTAATCGAATAAAATTCAATGTTTGAAGGTTCGACCTTCAAATTGAAGGCTTACCGTAAAAGGCCCGTGTAGATAAATTTAAGAAAAAAAGGAAGATGTTGATATCAGTCGAGTGGAAAAGTATAAACTAGCAATGATTCAAGTAAAATGAGTTTGATTTCATGCATGTCGCAATGATATTGGAAATACGCATTTATCTTCTCTGATTTTATAATTTTTATTAGCATCCTTAGGAGGTATAATATTTCATCATGATATTGGCATCTAGTAAGTGATCATCTACTTGGCATAAATTTCGGGTTTTAACATTTTTGTATATATTTAAGGCGTAGTCTAATTTATAGGAGAAATAAACTTTTTTACCGGAATGTGATTTTTTGTTGTTTAAAATGAACTTTTGAATGCATAAATAGATTGAGCCCCCTTAAAAACCCCTGAGCACTTGATTCTACAGATTAAATAGCTTAAACTTAAGTTTTTAAGAATCTTTGTCAGATTTTGGTTAGTTAAAAATGGCATTTCGTCTATAAGTTAGAATCTTTATTTAGAAAAATGGTCCATTATTTTTAATAAATTTAAAAAGTTAGATTTGTGCGAGGTGGCTCCATGCCAACCAGTTTCCTAGGAATATTTGAGATTATTCCAATTCTAATAAAGTTCCTCATCATTATTTATAACATTCATTTATATATAAGCAAATTTTATATAGACATTTTCACGAGAAAAACAATTTCAACAAAGAATGTGATTTTTTGTTATTTAAAATACATTTTTGGATGCATAAATGGATTTAGCACTTGAAAAACCCCCTACACACTCAAATTCTATAGATTAAACAATTTAAACCTATGTTTTTAAAATTCTACGGATTAAACAATATCTTAAGCTCAATAAATGAGAGCGTCTCAAATCCACATACAATAAGGAAATGCTCGCAATTATGCACGCATTGGCCAAATGGAGACAATATCTGTTAGGGAGTAAATTTTCCATTTGAATGGATCATAACAGTCTTCAGTATCTCCTCCAACAAAAAACACTCTTTGAAGAACAACAAAAGTGGATTGAAAAAATTTCCTCCTTCGACATGGAGATATTACATAAGAATGGAAAAGACAATGTCATAGCAGATGCCCCGTCTAGGAATGGCGAAGAACCAACAGTACTTGCAGCGTCGGTTTCTGTTCCTGAATGGCTTAATGAGATTTAAAGTGAGTACGCCAAAGATCCATAAATGTCGGCTATAATCAATAATCTCCCAGGAAACTCAAAATTTGAATGGAATAACGATATCTTATGGTACAAATGAAGAATTTATCTAAACTCCAATTCCAATTTTATATAAAAAATACTCAAGGAATCACATGATTCCATGTCATCCGGGCATGTAGGATATTTTAAAACCTACTAAAATGCACGTGAGTCATTCTTTTGGAAGGGTAGGAGTCATGATATTCAAAAATATGTAGCAAAATGTGACAAATGTCAAAGAAATAAAAGTGAAAATATTATGACACTTGGGTTACTTAATCCCTTAAATATTCCGAATCAGAAATGGGAATAAATATCAATGGATTTTATTGAATGGTTACCTGTATCTGATGGAAAGGATAAGATATTCATAGTAGTCGATAGACTCACTAAATATGCTCACTTTATTGCTATAAAGAAAATAGACTCTGCAAAGCAAATTGCTGAGATATTCTGCAAACATATTTATAAACTACACGGATTCCCGAAATTCATTATGAGTGACAAAGATGCCAAATTTAAGGGAAATTTTTGGAAAGAATTGTTCAAACATATAGGAACCTACCTAAACATGAGCTCAGCTTACCACCCACAAACAGATGGAAAAACAGAGGTTGTCAATAAATGTTTGTAATCTTACCTACGTTGTTATGCTACAAAAAAAAAGTGGGTTCAATGGTTGCATCTTGCTGAATGTTGGTATAATTCTATTTACCATACATTGGTAAAAATGACTCCATTCCAATCATTGTATGGATACGAACCCCTGAAATGGAAAGATCTCGCTTCAGTCCAGTCAAACCTACCAGAAGTTAAACACCAGCTAGAAGAAAACCAAAATATCGTCCATGTCGTAAAAGAAAATTTGAATATTGCATGAAACCGTATGAAGCAACAGGCTGACCACAATAGAACTGAGCGGTCATTTGAAGTTGGAGACTGGGTGTTTGTCAAGCTCCAACCTTACAAGAAATTGTCCCTGAAACAAAAAGGGAAACATAAACTAACCCCAAAGTTCTATGGATCGTATCAAATCAACAAAATGATCAGTCAAGTCACTTATGCTTTGAGCCTTCCCTATACAAGTCGTGTTCACAACGTCTTCCATGTGTCCTGCTTAAAAAAAGCACTTGGTGACCATCAGTCAGCCCAAACGACACTTCCATTTTTATATGATGAAGGAAGGATCATTTTGGAGCCCGAAAGTATCCTATCTACCGGAGAAAAGAAGCTACGGTCTTGTGTTATTAAAAAATACTTGATCAAGTGGAAGGATTTGCCCGAAGAAGAAGCCTCTTGGGAAACTGAAGCATTTCGTCAACAACATCTGTCGTTGCGTATGCTTTGAGGACAAAGCCTCATTTAAGAGAGGGGCAATGTTATGTATAATTTATTTAATGCAGTTTTCTTAGGTTTATTAAGTAAAAGGGCATGATCAAAGATCATGCCTCTTCACCAAGGGACACCATAATGCTATATTTAAAGCCTTGGTCATTCCCCATTGTAATCATCTCATCTTTTTATCAATAATAATATATACATTTTCCTGTTAATCTGAGTTTTTACACCCCAGAAAAAAAAGAAAAAAAAAAAAACAAACGCTCTCCGCCAAGGGAATTATGTCCCATCAAAACTTCTTGATCCAATCGAGAAATAGAAATAACATTTTACCGAAAATTCAATAATTATTTTTTGAATTTATGTAAAAATAGAAATATTAAGCATTTTTCCAAAACTTTGGTTAATATTGTAAAAACACAACCAAATAATGCATAGTAAAAAAAACTTGAGCGCAAAGTAAATGCTATAGTACTGGATGAGGCATTGAGTAATAAAGAAACCAATCTTTAATATGAAGAAAAATAACTATGCATTAAATAATCATAAAAATATTTGAAGGAATGTATCTTAGTTTAAGTGAAAAGACACTAATATAAATTTTTAAAATAATCAAAATCTGTTAAAAATTTATAAATATATAATAACATAAAATTATTATATCAAAATATTGACCATAATGTAAGGATAATAAATTAGTTTATATTTATTTTAATGTTACATTTTTTAACTATTAAGAAATATTAAAAGTTTCGATTGGTAACATTTTAGTTATTTAATTTTTTGTGATATATTTATTTATTATTTTAACTTTTTTACGTTTAAAATGAATTATATACCACTGAATTTGATCCTTGCTTCTAGGTTTAAAAATCTCAATTGTTTTATTTATTTTTATTTTTATTTTTAAATATTATCACATTAAAATACATGTATGTGCGTAATTATTTATCTTTAATTTAATTTTGTGTTTTTAAATAAAATCAATATATATAGTAATGTTATGTTCATTTATTGTTCCTTAGCTCTTTTCTTCCCTGATTACAATTTCTCCCCCATATTGCACTGTTATTAACCCCAATAACACTTCTTCATACTAAATAGTTAAGATCCAATGTAACTTAGTCACGTTGAAATATTTCCAAACACTTCATGACATAGCCATTGATTAGACGCCTTTTATATTGACTTTTGATAGTTTCTAGGAAACTATTATTTTAGAAGTTTTTCTTTTTAGATATTCAGACCATCAAGGACATATATAATTTGACTCATTCTTATTGGTATTTTTCAAAAATAAATTTAAGTAGAACCAATTTAAATTAGATTTGGAATGACGTTTTTCTTTTCTCACACACACTTTTGAAAGCAAATATATGTTTATTAAACATATGATATTCTTCCTATAATGAAACATGGTGAAATGGCGATTTGAGGGTGAACACTGGCAACGCATGACAAAGTTAACAATTGTAGAAATTATCTTAGTGAAATTTATATATACCATAGTGGATAAAGGACCCATATCCAAATTTATATTGCTAATTTATACAGTGGAAAGAGGCATTATAGAGAATGAAATTTATTGAAATATTATGCCCAGAATAGAGAGAAATTCCTATAGGAGCAGTTATTATGCTTTTTTTTTATTGAAAAAGGGTAGAATGATGACTTAATCAATATTCTAAGAAAGAGACACCTTTCAAATCGATTTAAGTAAGAGAATAAATAATAAAGGGGACTCTCTCAAGAGATAACCTTTATAAGAATCTTGAGAGTGTAAAAAATATAACTAAGCACTTTGTTAAGATAGAAATGAATGTCATTTCCATGGAGGGAAATGACTATAGGAAAATATCCCTATACCTTAATCTAAGGCTACGAGTTGAATGGCTTAAAATTGGAAATATAATTTAGCTTAAATATACATTTTTCATAGGCAAAAAGGTGTAGAAATAATTATGGGCCCATAAAAGAAAAAAAGCAATTGTTGAGGAAAGCGTAAAGCATAAACAATAAGAAAGTATATCTTGGATGAGGATAACTATATTTAAAAGGTGGAAAAAAAATACTTAGGTCAAAATTCATAATGGGAAGAGTAACTTATCCAAAAAAAAATTCCCAAAAGTAAGAAAGTACAAAAAAGTTTCTAGCCTTTCATGGCTTTCTTTCTCTCCTTGAAAAAGTATGTCAGCTAAGTCTTTAGGGAGGAAACAATTGTATGTATATTCATTTAAAGTAGTAGTATAAGGGTTAGAAATTTTTGTCTTATATGCTTTGGTAGTAGTGGAGATCTCACTCTTATATTTTCTAGTCTCTAAAACCACTCTCTCTATTGCAAGCGAAGGAACTCACAACAACCTTTCACTGAGTACTCATCATAGTGCAACCAAATTCTCTAATAATTTGTGATTTTATTCAACTATTTTTTTATCTTAACTCTTTGAATCTATTTGAGGCCACATGATAAATTTTATGTAGTGTGATGGTATATTAAAGTGCACTTTTTTAAAATTATTTAACTTGAGGTGCACATTCATTTGTTCATTCACTTTGAATTTTATTACTACAATTACTCTCATAAATTTGATGGAAACAATTACTAACTTCATTTTAAAGAGCTACTTCACTTTCAGTTTCTTGTTGGCAAGTCAAACGTGAAGCTTTGATGTATGGTAATTAAATTGAATTTTTACGTAGTAACATTAAGTTGAAAGTAACATACATCATCAAGGGACACACCCTAAGGCCTGGAAAACACCAATCCAAACAAAGACATTTTAAATTGTTACAATACTGACTATCTAAAACTTCCATTCATATTTCTCAACACAAATAATTGTGATAACAACTATAAAATATCTTTCTACTCTCTGTGTATAAGTATAAAAACATTAAAATATTTAATTCAATAGTTGGTGAGAGTTGTTTGATGCATAGTTAATGTTCTAGAAGAAAATATAGAGAAATTTCCCAATCAAGGTCCCAAATTAGATCCATACTCATTTGGGATAGCCATCCTCACTAGTATGTGGACCTACTTTCTGGTAAGGGGTTGTTTCTTGAGAGGATTTTTTTTTTATAGTTTTTATAAGTCTTAAATGTAGTTCAATCTATTATCAGAAAAACACTGAACCATCATAGATCCATCTTAAGTATGGATCTAACATGAGCCGAGAGGGATCAAATTTATTCATGTGCAAACTTCTTTAGAGTGTAAAATACAATGTGTTATTTTTCTTTGTTTAAATTGTATTTTTTAATGATAAATAGAGTATATATAGTACCAAATAAACGATTTAACAATAAAACTTAATTTTATCATGGTATATACATATTTTTTTTAAATGATATATAATGTATACTCAACTGAAATTAAAATATTCTACATAACATGTATATTGAGATATTTGTTGAGGCAAATAGAAGTAGTTTTTTATTATTAAAGTATTTTTAAGTATATGTCAATATTAATTTGTATTAAAATATTTTATCAATAACCAAATTATAGGATTTAAACATCTTACACATTTTTTTTTACTTTTTATTAGTTTACATCATATTCAATTTTTTATTATAGTCGAAATTGTTTTTCTATTTAGAATATAGTTTTTAACTTTTATTTAGAACATAATTTTGAACTTTTATTCTTATTTTAAAGGGGAATGTACGGATGAAAAAAATTAGACATCCCCCTCATACTCGACTGAAGAATGAGCCTATCGGCTCAATAATATATTTTATTCTATTGTAATCTAAAATATAGCTATCCCATGAGAAAAAAGGTGATTACGATGTTTCTATTTGGAGCAAAGGAACACTATGATATGAGGCATATCAAGATATCGATCATATTATTCATATTAAGATATCAGGTGAAAGATCAATTGAATGAAATAACCAGAGATATAAAGTCTATCGTTAAAGGAAGACATCTTGTTTTAGAGAAATAATGTAAAAGAATGTATATATAAATGTTGTGGTTATTTGATCTGAGTCAAAGGTGATGTTCATATTTGAAAAATAATAAATTAAAAAATTTTAATTCGAGAATACATCTTAGAAGGAGTTGAATGTTAGAGCATAGGAAAATTCGAAGATCTAAGAGTTATACAATTAATTCATCAATATTTTGTGTAAATGGTGTGTGGTTATTAGTTTTAAAATATATGAAATGAGGAATCTAGTGGGAAAATAAAGTAGGTGCTTGCAAATCAAGGAGTTAGAGCTTCCTTCCTCTTGGTGCTTATAAAGATCAGGGAGCTGGTGCCTCCTACAGGTTGGTGCCCGCAAAGATAGGGATTTGGTGCTTCCATCAAATTGTTTATTGAAAATAAAAAGGGGTCAGATTCTTTAGTAGGTTGTGGCCTAAATAAGTTGATGAAATATGGATTTGGTGCTTGTATTTACATTATAATAAAGAAGAGTTTCTAGTTTTCTCCCATGCATATTTCCACATAAACTTCTAGTGTTAAAATATTTATTTGATTGATATGTTGTTTTCTTCATCAATGTGTTTTATTGATGAATGGATTGTTAAAATTGTTAAAATATTGATTTACCCCCTTGTCTCAGTATTTGTTAGCTTCTAAAAAAGAAGGTATAGAATGTAAGGATACGTTTTCACTAGGAGAAAAACTGAACCAAATTAGAATAATAATAGCATTAGCCACTAAATATAATTTGATTCTACACCAGTTAGATGTAAAATTATCTTTTTCTAAATGGAAAACTAAAATAGGAGATTCATCTGGTCCAAGAAGAAGGATTTGTAAAGTATGGTTGAGAAAATCTCATTTAAAGGTTGAAGGAAGCTTTATGTGGACTTACATAGGAACCTAAGCCTTTGTATGTTAAAATAGGCACCTTTTTCTTTCAATGGGGCCTTTTAAAAAATAAAAGTGATCATAATTTTTATATCAAGTCAAATAAAACTGTACACAATGCTTTGATCTCTTTATATGGTGATGATTTAATTATATATGGAATGGTACAAAATTGGTTAAATATATCAAAAGATAATTGTAATAGTTATTTAAGATGAAATATCTTGGATAGTTGCACTATTGTGTAGCTCTAGAGGTATGGAAGCATAACGGTAATGTAACAACTCTACTTACCCAAAAAAAAAATTCTATCTATAACATTTATGCTACTTTGGGCACAATTGACGTTATTTAATTTTGTTGCATTCTCATCTCTTACAACACTTTTACTTTCTATTGTGAGCAACTGTTATAAGAACATAATTATTTTCAGAGGGTGTTTACTATTATGTTCATACCACCCCATGACGTTTCCAGAATTCCCACTTTAACATTTATGGTCCTTTATGACCCCATGTCAATTTACATTACTTCATTTATAATAGTCTTTTGTTTTACTATTATTTTATCCCTTGTTAAAAAAGAAAAAAACCCGAGAAAAAATCGAACTTTATATTAGAAAAAACAAAAATTTACATCGCATATTCCTTACCATTCCATAAGTCTTATACTAGAAGAGGATAAAGAAAGAAACCAGCCTAACTGCACCCGAGGGTGTGCGTACAGAATTTTTGATCTCACATTCACTCAAAGACAAAAACAATGCAGAGGGGTTGCGTAAATGGTAAATGAGTAGGGAAACCATAAACATGTCCATCCCTATGGACCTCCAAACCTGGAGAAACACCCAATAGATAAGTCAATGGCAATAAACTATCTGAGACACCATCTCTACAGAAGAGAGACCTGTCTCACAAAAATATATATAATAAGTTTAAAAACATGAGTCCATGAAACATATACAAAATTTAAAATTCTGAGTTTTACATGAGAGCATGACAAAAACATATATACCTCTGCTTCAGAATAATATAGCAGTGCTGGAGTAATGGAGAGAAAACAAAAATTTTAGAACAGATAAATGAGGGGTTTCCCTCCATCATTATGGTCTGGTGACCGACACATGGACCACCGAACCATCCTTTTCTTCAATCACCCATGAGCCTAGAGCTTGTCTAAGACCGATTTTAGACAAGTCGTCAGCCTACTTGTTTCGTTCCTTATAAATATGGAAAATAGAAATCCATGTAAAAAGATATTTTAGGGAATGAATCTCATCAAGAATAGGACGCAATAAATAATTTTGACATCTATGAGTGTTGTTAAACCAATTTATGACATTCAATGAGTCCCCAAAGATTTGAATCGAGGTGATATCATTGTAGAGAAGCCATCACAGTAGGATTTTTAATGTTTGTAGCTCTCCAAAATTGTTTGTCCCCATGCCAAGACACACTGAGGCCGCGAATGAAGAATTAGAGTTAATATGAGTGATCAAGCCAGCCCAAAAAATCCCCAGAGTAGTGGCACCATCAAAATAGGCCCATCGAATATCCGGTATGATGACCTATTTTAGCACCTGCATAGGACGAACTGTAGAGGAGGGGGAGTAGAAGGCCGAAAAAATGGCAACACTTTCACCAGGCACCAGAGCCGGGGAAGAGAGAGAATATTTGAACACACACTTGTTCCTGGAGATCCAAATGCCCCAAGAGATAATCAGAGGAAGAGACATGTGGTATGGATCTTTACAGCTCTCCCACCAAGACTGCCACGCATCATTACAAATATCACCCCTCCACATGGAAACCATATTACAGAGTGTGAGTGTATATTCCCAGACCTTCCTAGAGAAATAGTATGTAATTAATAAGTGTTCCATAGTTTCCTCTGCCTTATTACAAAGACAACACCACCCTAGACCAATGAGAAATATTTTTTGTAGGGTATCCCAAGTTGGCATTTTTCAGCAAAGTATGTTCCAAACGAAAAGTTTTGATTTAGAAAGACATCTGATTTCCAAAAGAATTTTACACCACCATTCTGTGTGCCCTCCCTCCTTGGTTTCCATGATGTGAGTATAGCTTTGGGTGACTATATACCAGATTTATAATGTACCCAAACAACGCTACCAAGATAATATTTTAAATGAACACAAGTATTTTCCAACTCTTGAATATATGCTTTCCATTCTTAGACCCACTAAATTTCCAGATCAATAGCCTAAGCCTTTTTCCAGGCCTGTGCCCAGATAGTAGACTAACTAGGATCGTCGATCTTTGCAAGAGTGCAATATCCTTTATAAAGGAGAGATTCCCTGAGGCCCTAGGAGAGAGACTAATTTTCAAGGTAGCCAGCCCAGGGATCCATTCCAATCTCACATCATTCCCCATTTCCAATATTCTAAGCAAGGCCATTACCCACCAAATCAAAAACAAGAATGGAAGCTTTCCAGATGTTGGATACTCACTTATAATCTTTAATCGGGGTACGAATCCAATCATCCAAAGGGATGGGATCAATATATTTCCTTCTGACCACAGAGGTCCACAAATTATTTCCATATATAAGCCTCTAGATCAACTTTGCAACCAAGGTGGAGGCAAAATTTTTAATCTCTTTGATTTGACAGCCGCCCCATTTCTTTGGTTTAGAAATCTTCTCCCATGCCACCCATGGGAGGGTTTTTTTTCCTCCTTACTCGACCAAAGGAACTTACCACAAATGCTTTTTATTTTATTAAGAATACTAATAGGGACCCGATACAGATTGACCCAATAGAGTGGGATGGCTAAGAATATTGATTTTATTAGAACTAATCTCCCCACTCTCGAAAGCCATTTTTGACTCCAAGAATTAATTCAGTTTTCTATTTTTGAGTCCAGCCAGTACCAATCCTATTTATGGTATCCATCCGGCTTGAGAAAAAAACCTAGGTACTTAATGCACATACCTGGCAGCGCTTGAATGAACTGAGGAATACCAAAATTCCAGTTAAGGTATGCTTCATGGATGCCTTCATGGGCAAGTGAGGAATTTTGATTGTTGATAGATAGGCCTGTTGCCTTCATGAAAAGATCCAAAATATCTTTAAGAGCTCTGAATTCAAGTCTATTACCATTTTTAAAGAGCATAATATCATCCAAAAAAATTAGATGGGTGATAATAAGATTTGAAGCCACTTCGATTCACCTCAGGGACCCCAGTCTTCTGGCCTGGTGAATGAGTTGACTAAGACCTTCGGTTGCCAGTAGGAATAGTAGTGGGGATAAAGGGAATCCCTGTCTCAAGCCTCTTTGATTACAGAAAAATTGTGACACTGCTCCATTAATAAGAACAATAAAAGAAATATTAGTGATAAAACTCATAACCCAATTAATAAAATCAATATGGAACCCGAGATGGGTCAAAAAAACTCTGAGATAGAGCTAGTTTATTCTATCATAAGCCTTAGAAAGTTCAATCTTGACAACCATGCATATTTTGTGAGATAATTTAATATTGTGGAGAGTCTCCTGTGCCACCTCAATGGATTCATGAATTTGTCTGCCAACCAGGAAGCTAAATTTCTCTTTTGAAATGGAACTAGAGAGGATAGGCCTCAACTGGTTGGCAATTGTTTTAGAAATTACTTTATAGATACAATTACAAAGGGAGATAGGATGGAAATCATCAAAATATCATGGAGCGTCACATTTAGTAATGAGGGCTAGGAACGTAGACTTTAGGACATCATGGATGTGGGCAAGGGAACAATATTCCTCCACCACATTAGTGATAACATGCCCCATTAGGTTGAATAAATGTTGGAAGAATTCCACCGTCCAACCATGAAGCCCAGGGATTTTTTCTACTTGCATAGCTTTTAGAATGTGTTCAACCTCCTTTTTTTCCACCGGTGCCATGAGAAGTTGATTACTTTCATCATCATTATATTGAGGAAATAGTTGAGCAACCTGAATGACTTCCCTGATATTAACTAATTCTTGAGCTGAGTAAAGACTCTTAAAATGGCTTCTCCCCATAGATGAGAGTTCTTTGAAAGTTTTCACCTTTACCCCAGTTGATTTTTCCATTTCCCAAATAGTGTTTATATTTTTCCTCCCCTTAGCATAGTTGTGGAAGAATTTTGTATTCTCATCTCCCGTTGCCAACCAAATGGCCTGACTTCTTAATCACCAGAGCTCTTCTCTGTCATTTAGGATTGTCTTCCTTCTATTTCCTAGCTCATTAATTTTTTTCCAAGCATCCTCGTCAACAAAACCCGCCTCCCCATAACTGTTCAAAGTGCCCAAATATTCATTGATGATTTTTGTGGATTTCGAATATTTTTGGGCCTTTTATTTTGCCTAGATTATAGTGGCTTTCTTGATAGTTTTCATGTTTTTTATGATAGCCTGGACATGTGTGAAACCCTCTTTGACGGGGGGGGGGGGGGGGGGGTATCTCCAAAGATCAACCACCAATTGGTGGTAATCCTCCTCCTTGATCCGGCTAGCATTAAACTTAAAGGGAGCAGGGGGTTTCTTGAAAGGCCCCATCAGTTCCAAAATAATAGGAGAGTGATCAGAAATCCCACCAAAACCAACCCATTGCCTAAACCCAATACGACAATTGGAGAAATCATCACTTAATAGGAACTTGTCCAATCTTTTGGCGATGAGGGCATTTCCCACCCGATTGTTCCTCAAGGTGGGAATCAATTTTGTAAGAGAGGGGTCAAAAAGGGACCCTTCTCTCATCCTATTCAGAAAATAATTAGCCAAAGGGTCAATCCGAGAACATGGGATCTAAGCTTCAGAGCGGCCCCAAGAAAAATTTAAATCATCGCCCACAATCAGGTTTGAGCCATTCATAAAATATTTTCCTTTCAATTTATTCCAATAGGAGACCCGCTCCACATAGTGGACATAAATGCTAATCACCGAAAAATATGAATCCAATTCAATAGAAAAATCCTCCACCCCAATCAATGATTCCGAAGTCTAGCAATTGAACAATTTAACCGAATTATTTTTTAAACCAGTCATGAGTTCGTCGGAGCGACCCCTCACATCGAAGGAAAAAAAATGTCCAATTATGAAGGAAAGAAGAAAAAAAAAGAGAAATATGTGCCCCAATATCCAGAGTTTCCTGAAGTAAGATGATGTCCAGATCGTGAAAATGTACAAGGTTTTTAAAAGCTAGTTTTTTTGGCTCACTAGCCAACACCCTACAATTGAAAGAAAGCACAATCATTTTATAACCAAGACCAGGGATTTCGCTGCTCTAAGTGCCCCTTTGAGGGATAATTTTTTTCCATCCACAATGTAAATAATTTCTTTAAGCTGAGATTTAGAAATATTAGATTTCCTACCCCTAATGTTTTTAACTTTCTCAGATATATTCGGAATATTCTCCAATCCCCCAAACGGTTCCTTATCTAAAATCTTCTTGTCTATGGGTCTCGTATTATAAGGGAAAGTGTCAATGGAGAGGTTTGGGATACTTGTAATAATTCTATCCATAGTCATAGATAAATTACTAACACATAGATAGTGGTAGGAGTACAGCCCGGAGGGACCTGTCTTAGCCGAATAATTAAACAAAATATCAAAGAGTTTAAAATAGGAGAGGAAGTGCAAGGGTATGTACTTGCTAAATCTGAAGCTGGATTAGCAGGGGGGGCAGCGGCTGCTCTGCCACCATGTCCACCTCCTCCATCTGTGCCACTGCCTCTGAATATGTACTTTTTTTGACCATTTGTTCTTCGCCCACCGGCTTCTATTATGCCCCAATGTCCAAAGGAGAGCGATCCTCAGTCAATTGTTGCTCCGATGGCACAAAAGGAATCTCATGGACCCCAATTTCTGCCTCTATGTTATGCCCCAGAATTGGTGCCCCCTATCTGAATCTGTCATATTGTGAGGATCCCCTCTTTTGTTTACGAATTTTTTTAAAGCCAAGAGGGAAATCTTTGGCTAAGTGGCCTAATGTGTGATATCTATGACACTAGAATGGAAGGTGTTCATAATCAATCATCTACTCAAGTGTATACCCTCCCGTGTTCAGTATAATTTTCCCAGTCAAACCTTCCCTAGGAGCCAGCTTAACCAGAATTCTAGCAGTGTTCCTGGCTCTAGACTCCAGGAAAGACATATCTGCCTCCAGGAATGTATCCAAACTATTCCCAATTGCCTTGGAGACCTCCTTAATCCAAAAGTGTGGAGGGAGTGTCGGGAGATGAACCCAAAATGGGATCTCATCCACCCACTCCCTATTTGCATCAAATAGTGGCATCCATCGCTTGAAAACGATAGGGGCAATACGAAAACCCCACTGACGAGCTAGAACCCATTCCAATGTTGCAGCATTTTTGAAAGTCACCATCAACCAGCCTTTATACAAAGTAATGAAATCTGCATCCCAATCATGGGCCTTCATCCAACTCTTTTGAATCCAATCCGAAATATAGTCCGCAGAAAAGAATTTCCCTCTGGCCCTACCCACCAAGATTAGTTGAGAGTCCACTATCACATTATCAAACTGTAGGTCGACTCCGAAGATCAAGTTTTGACATTTAGAGATTTCTTTGATCATGTTCCCTTTATTTCTTTTGTTCCCCTTCTTTTAGTCGATTTTCACTGATAATTTTGAAGATCGAGCATCCCCTCCTAAATAAAAACCCTTAGTCTGAGCACCATCATTCCTCGAATGTCCCAAACTGACCCCCAATCCTTCTCTCTCATGGCTAGGTTTAGAGCTTTTCTGGGATGGGCCCTCACAAACACTCGTTCAGATACCAAGGGTTTTATGTCTTTGAAATTCTGCCCCTCATACATTGTGTTCAACTGAAAGGCCCTGGAAGCCCCCACTCAGACCCCTTAGAGAGAAACTACGAAAACCATCGCTAGAACCCAAATCTAGTTTGATGTGAGTCGCTGACCCATGAATTGCCAAAACTTCAAACCCCCCAGGGATATTAGAAATGGAAAAAGGAGTGACCACCGAAGGATCTGTTGCCCTTTTCTCAAAAGGAGGTATGAGAATGATACCACAAGTGGTACCACAGGTCTTTTTTCTTTTGACCCTAGCCCTAATAATAATATCCTCCAAACCCTCCAAAAAGAGATGTTCACGAGGAAAATATGGACCCATATGACCATGGGAGTAGCCAAAAGAGTACTTGCAGTGATAGACGATATACTCAGACCTAGAGGATTTTTTAACGAGACAAAGCCAGCTCTATCCACCGCCCGTTGGTGAGAAACTGACATATCAACATTTTTAAGGGAAGCAAAACCCACCACAGGGTTCCACTTGGCTATTTCCTTCCCCTTCTTCTCTTCATATGACCGAGAGGGAAGGGATACTTTACCCAAATTAGGGTTGGTAGGGTCTAAACCTCATACAGACAGGATGTCTTCCGCTTCTCTCTCCACATCCACAAATTCCTTTTCATTTCCCATTGAGACAAATGATGGAAGTAAACTGAAACCCTCAACCCCAGACCGAAAGACCTAGCCAAAAAAACCTGACGCCAACTAACCCGCGGAAGACCTGGAGGATAAAAAAAGTCATGGAAAAAGACCGAAAATAGACTAATGCTGAAATTGTTAAAATACAAGGAACGACAGATTGAAGTGAAAAAATCACCCAGAGTGAAAAAACCGGTCCAAAGACAGACCCAGTAGATAGACTAAAAGCCCCAGCACAGCTCTAATAGCACACATAATAAAATGGAAACGAAGAAACTGTGTATTATGCTTACCTCCACTGGGAGCAAACATGAGAAAACCGGGTAAAAACCATATTGCGCACAACAAGAACCCCAACTTCCCAGGCAATCAAAGTTCCACCTTTCCAGGGTGACAAGGAGAATAATAATAATATCAGACAAAAGAGGCATAAAGGGAAGCTCTAGCTAGTTACCCACAGAAAAAACCACAAGTGTGAGAAAAAAAACAGTAAACCCCCTTTACGTGAGCGAGGGAGTTAATAAACAT
Source organism: Pinus albicaulis (assembly GCA_034641835.2). NCBI lineage: Eukaryota > Viridiplantae > Streptophyta > Pinopsida > Pinales > Pinaceae > Pinus > Pinus albicaulis. Next base: position 70,000,845 of record CM076579.1, read on the forward strand.
ATGCGGCGACCCAAAAGGAAAGCCAAGTGTAAAAAAAACTGACATAGAGGTGTCCCCCCCAACATCGCAGCTCGCTATTCAGACCACAGTTGTCACCATGCAAAGAGCCACTATTCAAACAGTCAAAGCGTCGTCCAATGCACCAATCACCGTCCTTTTATCCCTACTTATGATTTTACTAACATTTTTCTTAATAATATAACTTCAATAATTATCGTTAAAGTTATTTAACCACATTCTAAATTCTTGCTTGTTACAGAAGGACTCCCTTCGAGCTATATTCCATACCATTCCTTATATTCTATTCCTAAGGACTCTTTTAAAAGTCTTAACTTTACATTAGAATATTATTATAATGATCTTTCTATATCCATATATGGGCCTAGCAACTAGCCAAAGGGAGTCGTTGCTAGCAACTAGCCAAAGAATAATTGATTATCATATCACGATACTACATTAACCTTGGGATCCTATTCCACTTTAACGTTTGACCTCTCTTACATTAATATTGGAATAATATTAAGAACGATTACATGGCATGTTACCTTAGTAATATTAGCCATGTCTGATTATGGATTTATTAATCATTTTACGAATTGAAATTTTCAATACATAGTTTTACTTACTTACCTTCTGATTTAAATTCCAAATCTGGTATGTATGATTTCCCATACTTATTTGATTGCTATTCATATCAATTTTATTAACTTCTTTCCTGCCTTACCGTAACATTTCTCTGTTCGAGGCTATGGAGATCTAATTGTTTTTCCTTTTCATTTAATCAATCACATGGCTCTTTTTTTTTTTTTTGCTCCACTGCTTCAGATTTGTGCCACGTTGACGGTGGAGATGGGGTTGTATTTCCTCCCTCCATTCTCCTCGTTAGGTTTCGAGGGAAAGTCGTTTACCATTGTTTCATTTTCATTTTTTCATGTCATATGAGGGTTTAGCTCTGATTCATGTCTTTGGTTCACTACCATGGTTATTACGCATGTTCACAACCATTTCTTTCTTCTTTCTAAAGTATACCCATTTTCAGGTAGACCATTTTTGTGTATTTATTATGCTCATTTAACTTAACATCATTCTTTTTCTTGAACAAATTCTGCATCTAATTTTTCCCATTCTTTCTGGAATTAATATGAATTTGATGATTATTTTGTTGCAGGGTATGAGCGTAGCCCTTTTCGTTCAGCTCTCTCACTCACGGTAACCCTGAGGTAATTCATTATTTCCTTACACAGGTAAGTTTCCAAGTATTCTCAATAGTATTACATGTTTTCCATTACGTATTGTTCGTTGTCGTGTATATTGAATATTTTACAACTTTCTAAAAGGATTCAATCTAATTGATGTCTTCTTTGTTTGGGAGACATTTTCACAATTTCCTTGGCAATTCATGGAACGTTTCACTATCTCCTTTCTGTAATGATTTACTTCGTTTGTACTTAATTAATACTAGTCGATTTTAGTGTTCCAACAAATTTTCCGCTTCAGGAATGTAAATCATTTTAACTAGGGTTTATGATAATGCTTTCTCTAATTTTTAATCTCTCCCACATAGAAACGAGTTTGTTTTAATATGCAGATTTTTTTTTAGATTCTATTTCTCTGTCTGTAATTATTTTTTAATCGTGAAATTCGATTCCACCTTGAATTCGTGCTTGTTTCACAATTTTTTTTCCCGAATACATATTTTATTACCTTATTAGGATTGTCTATGTCTAAGGCTGTATGTCCTTATAGTATGGTGGTATTTGATTTCAATTGGAATTTGAAATTATTTTTACATAGGTAATTTGTAACCCTCTGTCTCGGTTTTCCATGAAATTAATTCTCACTTCTTGTGATGTTCTGCAGTTTCTTAGAGGTTTAATTCTGTTTTCCACATCACTATAATTATTTGATTTCCCTATTTAAAATACATTTGGAAATAAAATTTCTTTACTACTTAGTATTTTATCCTCAACGACAGCATTAACTTATATTTCTTTCATCGTTCGTCCTCACGACTCGGATTTGTTAATTTTTTATTATTTCCGCAAACCCTCATGTTATAGAAATGACTTTTAAATTCTAGTATATTTAAATGGGTTCTCGTTATTTCTATTTGTAATAGTCTCTTATTAACACGGAGTTGTAATTTGAGAAATCTGTCTCCATTTACAAGAGTTTTCTGATTTAGGTAATTGTACTTATCTCTTATATATATATATATATATATATATATATATATATATATATATATATATATATATATATATATATCTTGTTCTTTCTTTTAATTTCGTACCATTTCATTCATACTTATTGAGAACAAGAACTAATAAATTAATGAAAAAATTTTAAGTTTTTCACTTAAGAACTTCTTATCATTTTATTAATTTCCCTCAATTAATGAAATGATTTGTAGTACAAGAACTCTTTTTCCTCATTCCTTCTAATTCATGGTATTCATTAATTTCCCAGGATGTCAGAATGCAAGTAATTATATTTTGATAATTTCAATATAGATACTGTAGTACCTTTCTCTGTACTTTTACCATCATGAGCTAGTTAATTTTCTTCTTTGTGAATAGAAAGGATTTCACTGCTTTATATTGATTGATAAGGTAATCCTCTATTGTAATTACCATCGCCAATTTCTCATATGTTATCCACGTATTTAAATTATTATATTCAGATGCTAATCTTCTGTATATGGTGTTTTTGTACAGGTATTTCACCTCTCACAATTTACCATTCATAAAATTGTGTATTCCTTCTGACAACTTTGACAATTAATTTTATTTCTTCTATTTACAGGGTGGTCAATATCATGCACATAATTTAATCCACTGAATTCAAGGATATGTATTCATGTATAATATATGTAATTATTAGACAGAACATTTGACTTCAGTTAATGAAATCATGAAATTTTATGATGAAATGTTCTATCATTTTTTTATAGAAATTTATGTTCTTATTATCATGATAAAATTCATCTTTATAAGTAGTTTGTATATTTGTTTTTCCACTTACTTGTAATATTTCAAATACATATTATTGTCATAAAATGGGTTCTACTTAATGTTATGTATACCATTGTACTATCCTTTAGTACTTTAATATGTAACTGATATTTAATTTCTTATTGGCACATAAGAATGACTAGATATTTGCAACTTTTGTGTTGATGTACAATTGAGGTATTTAGATTTAATCTGTACAATGATGTTTTCTTCTAGATTGACAATTATCTCTCACTGTATCTAAATTTCCGTTTCATTATTGTTTACAGAATCATTATGTTAAATGTTTCTCTTGACATACTTTCCACTTCTAATGATATGATCATTTTCTAAGTTTAATATATAAATTATTACAACCTAATAGCAGATTTAAACCCTCCTAATTGGGTTTGGAAATTATTTTTGTTTGTTTACTGATTTAATTATTCTATGTATCTATACAGAGCTAAGCTATATTGGTTATAATATGTTATGTTAAATACATCAAACTCTAAACTTAAAAACAACAGAATTCCATTATACTATTTAATCACTCATAAAAGATAATTTCCCACTTATCTTCCTACATAATTCATCATTACTCTAAACTATAATTCTCATCATGACAACAGAATCATGAGACAAAATTAAATAAATTGTGCATACCAATTCTAGTAAGACTATTTTTCACCCAACCTTGAGCTTTTTCTCCACAGCTCCCCGCAAGCAGAGACCAATTCCTCCCAAGTGTAGACAACCTCTTCTCTACCCTGGAATGGCTTATTTAAGCCTTATTTACCTTCAGCATGTTTCCATAACTGCGTCCAGTTAAATCAGGATGTTGTTTTCTTTTAGCCTAGGCTTTATTTTTATCTTTTCCATAAAAAGCTCTTTAAAACTATCTTTTTCCTCTTTCTAGTTTTATTTCACCTCTTCTCAGTAGCTTTCCACTTTACCGAGGTATCTTTTACATTTTTATCTCCAATATAATGTTTTTGATTTATTTTATTTTGTCCAAGGATTTTTGAAGAATTTGGGAAAGACTTTGGATTTAATTCCATGGTCATGGACTTGAATCCTGGTCTCCAATATACTCTATTCTTTGCACAATAATTAAAATTCCACATTTATTAATTTAAAAAATATAACATGTTGACACATAGTTTTCCTTTAGGCCCACTCAACTTTTACGATTTTCAACTATCTAATAAAAGCAGTAAAATAGTGATATTACATATTCCCCCTCTAAAACAAAACACAATCTCCGGTGTTGCCAAATATCAGTTCACTTGATAGATTGGAGGTTTCTGTGGTGTAGATTTTCAAATGCAAAACTCGGAATATCCATAGTATTCATTTTTAGTCTACGTTTTGAGTCTAAATAAAGACCCATCTTGAGGATAACCTACTAAGGAGAGAATAGATTAGGGTAAATAAATAATGGAAAGAAAGAGATGAAAGAGCCGACCAGTTCTTAATTTTTTAGGAAATTTTAATTAATTAGTTATTTATTTTAGTATTTTCAAAAAAAAAAAAATCTTATTTAATAATGACACATTTAAAATTATTATTATTGTTATTTCTTGAATTTTATAAGCTATTCTACCCTATTTGTTATTATTATTTTATTAAAATTCATATTATTAATTTTTTTATTTTATCTATTACTACTAAATATTAGTGGATAAATATCTAAAATGTTTAGGTAGTTTTAATAGATATATTTTAAAATGGTTAACCTATATTATAATGGGAAACTATAAAAAAAAATTAAATTATTGTAATAATGTGGAGATATTGGAAGGGGTTATTTATTATTATTTTATTAAAATTAATTGTATTGGAGATATTAGAAGGGGTTATTTATTAATTCTAATATCTCCACATTATTACAATAATTAAAAAAAAATTATAGTTTCCCATTATAATATAGGTTAACCATTTTAAAATATATCTATTTAAACTACCTAAACATTACAAATATTTATTATTAATAAATAAAATAAATTTTTTAATAAAATTAATAATATTAATTTTAATAAAATAATAATAAAAAATAGGGAATAATAGCTTATAAAATTCGATAAACAATAATAATAAAAATTTTAAATGTGTCATTATTAAATTAGAAATAACAAATAAATTCTTTTTTGAAAGAACTAAAATAAATAACTAATTAATTAAAATTTTCTAAAAAATCAAGAACTGGTTGGGTCCTTCATCTCTTTTTTTCAATTATTTATTTACCCTGATCTATTCTCTTCTGAGAAGGTTGTCCTGAAGATTAATTCAATTTTCAAACAATGATGGATATGTCTCTTTCATTTCTTCTTCTCACTCGCAAGTAGCTTCTTCAAGTGTAAAGTGCCTCCACTCCACTTTCACCATAGCTGCAGTCCTATTCCATGGCTTGATTTATTCCCGTGCTAGTATACGAAGGGGCTCTAGAAGAAATTCCACTTTTGTTTCCACCTATATCATCGTCCAATCAATTACATGAGTAGGATCATTTACATACTTTTTAAATAAGGAAACATGAAAAACATTGTGAACCTTAATAGGACTAGGTAGAGCCATTTTATAAGCTAGTGGCCCCACTCTTTCTTGAACTTTAAATGGTTCACAGTAGCGTGGTGATAACTTAGCACAACTACCTGTATATAAGGTACTCTTTTTAGGTTTAATCCTCAAGTAAACATAATCTCCCACTTTGAATTCTCTATGAATTCTCATTTTGTCTACATAATTCTTTTTTCTATCTTGAGTTGTTTTAATATTTTTCTGAATTTTCTTCACAACTCTTTCCATCTCCTACAATTCATCAGGCCCAATAATTAACTTATCTTCTGGTTGACTCTAGATAAGCGGTATGTGGAACTTTCTACCATACAATGCTTCGAAAGGACTCATCTTAATTGAAGCTTGATAACTATTATTATATGCAAATTATGCTAAATGAAGAAAATATTCCTATCTTGTAGATTTGTCCATAACATACATGTGTAGCATCTCTTCTAAAATTTGATTGGTCCTTTGTTTTTCCATCTATTTGAGGATGGTATGCAGTACTAAAGTTAAATTTGGTACCCATTCTTCCAAACGGTGTTTTCCAAAAGGCTGAAGTAAATTTTGCATCTCTGTCAGATATAATCATTTTTGGAATGCCATGGAGTTTCACAATTTATTTCATGAATACATTAGCTACTTGAGTTGTGCCAAAACTAGATTGCATTGGTCAAAATTGTGCAACCTTAGTCAATGTGTCTACAACCACCATTATAGAATCATGTTGATACTCAATTCTAGGCAATCCAGTAATGAAATCTATGGAAACCACTTCCCACTTCCAATCTGGGATACATAAGGGATTCAGTAATCCCGCCAGATGCTAATGTTCCACTTTGACTTGCTGACATTCTAAAAATCTAGCTCGATAATCAACAACATCTTTTTTCATACCTGGCTAAATCATAATCTTCCTCAATGTTGAATTAGTTTTTGATAACCGGGATGACCTACATAAGGTATTTTATGATACTCATCTAAAATTTCTTGTTTTAATGATGTCACAATTGTAATATACAATATTTTTTTGTAATAAATCAGTCCTTTCTAATTTTTAGTATATCCCACTATTTCATTTTTCTGAAATTTTACATAGTTTTGATCTTGCATCATCATTTCCTGTATCGGTTCTTCTATTTCAAATTTCATACTACTTCCACCATTGTTCAAAATTTGATTATAATTTTTACTCAAATCATCTACAATCTTATTTTACTTTCCTTTAATTCATTTTATTTGCATATCAAACTCACTAAGGAAAGATAACCATCTAGCTTGTCTAGCATTTAAATTAGGTTGAGTAAAGAAATATTTCAAACTTATGTGATATGTCATTAGTATCAACTTATTTCCCAGCATATAATGTCTCCACATCTTCAATGCAGGTATCACATCAGCTAATTCTAAGTCATATATAGTATTATTTTGTTCATGTTTCTTTAATTTTTTTGACTCATATGCTATGACTAAATTCTCTTGCAGCAATACTCCTCCTAACCCTTTTGCACCTGCATATGTACATACTACAAATTCTTTATTTGGATCAACAATCTTTAACATGAGGGCAATTTTTAGTTTAAGTTTTAATTGTTCAAAACTATTTTGACACTTTGTTGTCCATTCAAACTTTACTCCTTTTTTTTGTAAGGAAGTAATAGGATAGGCTAATGCTGAAAATCCTTCCACAAATCTACGATAGTAACTAGAAAACCCATGAAGGATATTATGGTTGGGACATCAGTAGGTACAGGAAAATCCATTATGGCTTGTATTTCTCTCGGTCTACTGCTAAGCCATCCTCTGAAATCACATGACCCAAATACTGAATTTTGTCCTTGTAAAATTCACACTTGCTGAGTTTTGCATATAACTTATGTTCTCTAAGTGTTTGTAAAATGATTCTAAGATATTCTTTGTGTTCTCATTCATTTTTGGATTATACCAAAATTTCATCAATGAACACTAATATAAACTTGTTTAGATACTTCTGCAGTACACTATTCATTAAACACATGAATGTAGCATGTGAATTAATAATTCCAAAGGGTAGAAATACAAATTCATAGTGTCCATATCTAGTCCAAAATTTTCTTTTATTGAGGTCCTCATCTTTGATTCTGAGTTGATGATATCCTGCTCTTAAATCAATCTTTAAGAAGATAGTGGCTCCTCTCACTTGATCAAATAAGTCATCTATCCTTGGTAGAGGATATATGTTATTTATTTTCCATTTATTTAGTTGTCTGTAATCTATGCACATCCTGAATGTGTCATCCTTATTTTTAACAAACAATACCAGTGCTCCCCAATGAGAAACACTTGGTCCGCTGTATCATCTATCTAATAACTCCTGTAATTGAAGTTTTAGCTCTAATAATTCAGGAGTACTCATTCTATAGGGTGCTCTAGAGACAGGTGTAGCTCCTACTAGTACTAATTCAGTGGAGAAATCAATTTCTCTTTATTGGGGTAGATGGGGATGTCCTCTGGAAATACATCTTTGAACTCTCTGATTACTAGTAATTTTTCGACGGCTTCTTTTCTAGTTTTTTTTCCCAATTCCTCCACTTGTACAACATGTTATCACCAAAATAGGACCTGATAGGCTATTGATCAGAAAACTTCAATGTAACTATTTCAAACCAATCTTGTGACTGAGGCTTAGCCTCCTCAGCCTAAGAGGGCTCTCTCAAGGGTTAATGATATTGATTAATGATAAATATAGATGGCTAAATCTATGAATTATGTCTTGGTTTTGCATCTTTGTAGGTTGAAAATATGAAGGCTTGATACCAATGGGATATGGAGTCAATGACAGGGATACAGATGACAAAGGCTCTCCTTGTGGGAGCTCAGGCTTGTATATACTTCAATGAAAGAATAACACATTCAGGAAAATCCCAATAACTTGAGGTTCAAAGGAAGTCAGAGCATGTAGCACACGAATTCTGAGTAATGATACATCAAGATATTGAAATAAAAATTACTGAAAGAGATTTCACCATAGATAAATACTTAAAGGAAGTCAGAGCATGAGTAGTCATGAATTTTGAGTAATAAGAACTTAAGCTATGGAATGAAAACATTTCGAATGATAGAACATAAACTCATTGAAATACACTAAGAATCGTAGGTGAAAGGAAAGTGGTATTGTTACTGTATATATCAGTCAATCCAAAGCTTTACAAAGTGGTATGCTTAGATGACATTTTCCAACCTATAGGTCAAAACTAACATCAACATGTATACATTGTACTTATTGAGTCAAAGTAGTCTCAGAAAATCAGTGAATCTAATTGACATGGAAGTTGAGGCATATCAGGGTTTTCAGTCATGAGACACACACTTGAAACATGTAAAAATACAGTCAATCCATTTATAAAGGAATTCAGAGCATCTTGAAGATGAGTTCTGAGTAATATAGATGAACACCACTACAAATAAGATATATAAGAAGTACTAATAGAGTAGGAAAACACTAAACACCCCTTTTGAATCTCAAGTTGGTCAAGTAGAAGCTCTTTGCATTAGCTGAAATAGTCTTTTTACAATATGCACCAGTTTCGCCAAAAAGTCTCCAAACCTGGTCTATTTCGACCTCATGATTCTTTATAGATCATTTAAAAAATAGGATTCCCTTATCCTCCACTAGATAATTTGAATTCATAGTGTTTGATATGTTTCCTAATCATGAAACATGATATTTATTACAAATTGACAGCTAGAACCCTAATGAGAAGTCTTATTCCAAATAGGACTAAAACTCTTCAATTTCATCCTAACAACCTTATCTAATATTTATTACATATTATTCCACCTGAATTCCCATGAATTCAAATTTCGATGATCATATTTGACTTGAAGTAACCCTGTTGTAGATAGTAATGTTTTCCTAAAAACTAGGAAACATGTTTTCCTGCTTTTCAGCCCCTTTGATTCCTTTATCAGTTTTGAGTACTTTGATCATTAATAGATCAGGTCTACATGTGTCATGTTGCAAAAAATTCCCCATATATCTTTAATCCTCCAGCTGTGCAGAAACTATAATCTGAATGATGCAAAAATACAAAGGATAAACCTGTGCTACGAAAGCAGCTTGGTTTCGTAGCACTTTTAGTAGCGTAGTGTTTGACTCCTTTTTTCAATCATATTTTTACCTTTTCTCTTCAAGGGAACCTTCATATTCCATAGCCACACTTCCACTAGAAATTTCAAGACAAAACTCATCAAACTTCTCCCAAAATTTGCTGTGAAAAAAGGATGAAAATACTACTACATTTACAAATTATTCTTGTTTCTTCCTAAAATTTAGATCTTGGGACAGAGCCTATATCTCTTCATCCATGATGTATTTTGAGAAACTGAAGGAGGTTTTTGTAGTCCATTCTATCTTGAATAAAAAACTCTCTCTTTTTTTTTTAAAATACTTCTCCTATTGTCCAGAAACTGTCTTTGAAGAAAATGTTTAAAACAGAAAAACTTTGATTGTTGAAACTAGGGCTTCAAAGAAAGCCTTGTATCTCCCAAATGATAACACTTGTAAATAAACTAAGAGAGTTTGGTGTATTTAGATATGTTAGGAAGAAAAACCTCTTTCCATTTTCAAAAATTCATTTTCAGCTGTCCAGAAACCCCCTTGGACGTTGATTACTAAAACCAGAAAACAAAGTTTTTTGCTTCATAGTGAAAAAGTTGCTTCAACAGTTTCGTAGCGCATTTGATCAAATTGGCACTAACTGTGCTACGAAACTGCTGTGTAGGCATTTTTTTTAAACGTGTCTTCAAAATTTATGCTTTGGATATGCTTAAACTTTAAGGGACTTGGTATCATTTCAAAAATACAACCATATGACCCTGAAAACATAATGTTCATCAAAGTTTACCTTTATTTTGACCAGAGATTGTCTTATGGATCTATCATTTTGTTTCACTTCCCTTTTAACCTTTCTTGAGATTTTTTCAACTGTATATCCAGATCTTCCACTTGTCTTTTTAACCTTTTGTTCTCAGTTTCATATCTCAGACAATAACCCCCTCTATAGATCCTTTTCTCCTCTTCCATACTTGCCTTCAAAAAATTCCTGTTTTCTTCCTTCATACTTTAATAATCATCCTCACTTGATAATAAATTCAACCTCGCTTGATAAAATAATCAGCCTCGCTTGATGATGTATGATAATAGCTTTGGTATAAGATAACCATAATCTTGAACTCGAAACAGAGATGTTTCACTGCTTGTTATGAGTAAATGAAAACTGGAACGAGTAAAACATATCAGACTTTTCAATTTTGAAATATCTTTTCACAAATGACACCTATGCTATAGTAATGATGGATATGAATGGTTGAATAGTTCGAAAATGACCCCTAACTAACTCACTATGATGTTATCATATCATAACCTGACGGATTCTGACAGTTTCTGGGCTTTGACATGACATTTCTAAGAATTCGCGCTTTCTTAGCGCACATAGTGTAAAATTTTCATTTTGCACTACGAAAGTAGCGGCGCTTTCGTAGCGCAGTTCCTGATTTTTGCACTGACCGTGCTACGAAACTGCGGTTTTGTAGCTAATTGCAATAATTTCATCCGAAACTTAATGACATGATCTTTAAGTGAATGATAAGACTTTTTAATCATGGGATGAGACCTAAAGACTTTATTTGAACTTGAAAACTGACTTTTAGGACTTCTAAATCTACAACCTACCCTTTATTCAAAACTAAAACGACCCTAAACCTAGTTGAAACTATGGCCAAAACAGTGTAAACTTACAGAGTTTAGAAAACAATTTTAGGGTGATAACACAACATACACTTGACAGCCTTTTATTACTATCCTTTTTAATAGTAGAGAAGATATTTTTCGGATTGATATGGGTCTTGTTTTTCCTTTCACTATCACAGATCTTCCCTCACCATATATACAATGAACTGTTTTATCTCATAAATTAACTATTTCTTTCTGCTTCTCTAACTAGTCCATTTCCACTAACAAATCATATTATCCTATAGGAAAAATGTTTATATTCTTTTTAGTTTCATACCCATTTAAATTTACAGAAGTGTTTGGAAGTTTGTGGGTAACGTTTCTTTTTGTTCCGATAGCTAACTCCACTAACCATGCTATCTGAATTTTTTCTAATTTTAACTTTCAGTTTTCCACCATCTGTGGACTTACATAGCTTAAATTTTCTCCTGGATCTATTAAAACAGAAATAGGTTGTTTAGCAACCATACCTTTGATTTCTATCATGGTTTATTGGTGTTCAACCTGGCGACCTTCAAGTGCAGCACTGATCCTTGGAATGTTTCTAGCAATGTTGTTTATAGTAGTCACCTCTCATAACACTTGAATGTTATGAACTGTTTTGTGAGAACAATCACGTAACAGGTGAGGTTATCCACATCCTCATCACTTTAGTGGTTCTTTCAGTTTTGCAACACCTTCCTCTTTTTTGTTTGCATCCATATGTTTAGACCCATTATGTGATTGTGTTGGTTGGTTTTCTCCAGTTTTATTCAATTTCTTCCTTTGATCGTTTTTCCCAAAAAAATTTAGGTATGCTACTTTTACTCTTTTGAGATTAGAGTGACTCTTCCCTTTTCCTTTGTTTTTCCAATTTTTTAGCTGATCATTTATGCCTTTGAACTTCTGATAACATAGTCTTGATTTACGAACATATTCATCCATTCTATTTGGATCGTCAAATTCTATTCTCTCTTTATAGATGGTAGGTAGGCATTTTAAAAATCATTGTACTTTATCCTTTTCCTCTCGGATATAAGGCACGTAACGAGGCAAGTTAGTAAATTTGGTAACAAACTCTTCAATTGTGAGTTGTCCCATTCTCATCTCACGAAATTATTTGGCTTTGTCATCATAATATCTCTCATTTAGATATCTAGACTTAAATTTTGTTTGAAAGTCTTCCCAGGTAACAATTTTTTCACCTAGCACATGTACCATTTTGGTTTCTTCCCACCAAAGGGTAGCTTTACCCTGTAGTTGTTAAATGGCTAATCTGGCTTTCAAGTTACTTCCATATTCATAAACTTGGAAGTATTGAACCATGTTCAGAATCCAAGCTTTTGCATCCCCCTCCTTTTCACCATCAAAAGTGGGAGGTTTGATTTTCCAGAATTCTCCTTACAATTCCTTTTTCTTTCTTGAGTGTTGTCTCGATGCTTCACCACCCTCACATCCTTCTCAGTTGGTTTCAACTTCTTTCCTATTTTTCCTAGGGTCTTAACTTTCATGACTAGACCTGGATTTTAACTCTTTGATCAACCTCTCTTGCTCTTTGCTAGCTTGCAACGATCGTTCATTGCTTGTTCTCAGTTGAACTAATTCTCGTTGCATATCTCTGATCATGTCAAGAAATTGAGCATTTTTATCTGGTGGATTTCCCTCAGTCCCCATATCCATGTACAACCATCCACCATAACTCATAATAGCATTTGTACTTTTCTGCACTTAATCACTATACACAGAAATAAATTAGTGAATTATATTCTAAAAATTTTAATTAATTTACAACAGCATAAATTTTGGGTTTTTATTTTTCTCTGTGTGGACACATAGGCCTATTGTTTTCAATATGGGATCTGATACCATTTGTAACAACTCTACTTACCCAAAAAAAAAATTCTATTTATACCATTTATGCTACTTTGGTCGCAATTGACGTTATTTAATTTCGTCGCATTCTCATCTCTTACAACACTTTTACTTCTGATTGTCAACAATTGTTGTAACAACATAATTATTTTAATATCATGTTTACTATTATGTTCATACCACCCCATGACATTTCCAGAATTCCCACTATAACATTTATGGTCCTTTATGACATTTCGTTAATTTACATTACTTCATTTATAATAGGGCTTTCTTTTACTATTATTTTATCCCTCGTTAATAATTATGATTTTACTATCATTTTTATTAACAATATAACTTCAATAATTATCATTAGAGTTATTTAACCACATTATAAATTCCTACTTGTTACACAAGGCCTCCCTTCGAACTATATTCCATTTCGTTCCTTATATTCTATGCTTAAGGACTCTTTTAAAAGTCTTAACTCACTACAAGAAAAAATCACATTGGTGAGGGGCGAAAATGGTCACCATAAGCTCATTGGTGAGGGTCAAAAGAGTCTTCGTCACCAAAAACTGGACGTCACCAAAGGTGGCGTCGCTGAAAGTATAGGCGTTGTAGTGACATTCAAGGTCCGTCACTAATAATGATTTATAGTGACGGATAGTGACCGTCACCATTTCATATGAGTAATGGTGACAGACAATAGCCTTCGTCACCAAAAAATTGAACGTCGCCAAAGGTGGCGTCACCGAAAGTATGTGTTGTGGTGACATTCAAGGTCCATCACGAATATTAATTATAATGACAGATAGTGACCATCACCATTTCATATGAACAGCAACATTTTTTTGTGATGGACCTTTCATGACCATCACTATTAGTGTATATATATGACGACGTTCATTGACCATCACCATAAACTCATTGGTGACATCAAGGTCCATCATGAATAATGACTATAATGACAAACAGTGACCCTCACCATTTCATATCAACAACAACGATTTATGGTGACGGACCTTTAATGGTCGTCATTATTGATGTGTATATATGGTCGCGTTCGTTGACCGTCACCATTTCATATTTTGGTGAGGGTCGAAAAATTTCACCATAAGCTCATCGGTGATGGTCAAAAGAGCATCTGTCACCAAAAGTTGATATTTTTCATTCCCTATGAATATCAGGGCACGATGGAATTGAACCACCAACCTCCTGCTTGTAAAGGAGGTGCTCTTCCATTGAGCTAGCACCCTTTAAAGAATTAGACTTTAAACTAGCAATTGCCCCTAAAGGTGCAAAGATACACCAAATGAATAAGAACCAGGAAAACTGAAAGAATTCAATGTCCTTGCTCCTATTTTTATTCTACGACACTCTATAATGTATGATCTTAATCTTTGATGTATTTATGCCAAGTGGTTATAATTTAATAGTAAATATTATATTCAGATAAAATAAATGAATAACTGAGAAGGCCTTATGGGCTAATTTCTAATCCTTACACCAAAATCTCTTTATTCAAGTCTATGGAACAACTCATTCAAAGTTCAAACATAAGTAGATTTTAAATGGAAAGCCTAAAACCAGCTAAGTAGTTTACAAGTTAACATTTTGGATATAAATTTTGTTCAATTTATATGACAAGTTATGCCATAACCTTGAAACTAGTTTCTTAGCTAAAAGACTTTCTTAAGTCAACAATGACAAAGAAAGATAGTCATGGCAAGCAAAATTCTATTTTTTTTTTCTAATGAGGGTGCATGTAACTTGATAAAGGTTTTATGAGAGTATCAAACCATAAACAGTTTCACTAAAACATGGAAATGACAGTCTTGTTAAGCAACAAAAGTTTAGTTGAATATATGAAAAGCATTGAGCTAAATGATATAATTAAACTAAAAATAACTGTAAAAAATAAAATTTCCATCATATACCATCTGGTTTGGTTAGTTCTTCAGAAAGAGAAAGTGCAATTGCATGATCCAGCTCCTCATCTTGATTCTGTAATAGACCATCGTGAACAAAAATGTCCACATACAACAATCAATGTTATCGTATTGGTAATACTTTTGATATAATCTATCAAAGCATGTACTATGTAGGAGAATAACTGGAAAGCACAACTAGAAATTTGAATAACAGCATAACAATATAAAGGAACATGCAATAGGAAAGGAAAAACTCCACAGTTTGAGAAATATGAACAATCCATGAACCTATTATTATATATTGATATAGATAATGAAATAGAAATCTAGATTTATGAAATTCAAGTATCACACAACAATGTCTTGAACAAATATCAATATGTAAAATAGTATTTTTTACATGTAGATTTACCTTGCAGAACTTCAGGAAAAGTTTCCACAGAAATAGCGAATAAACATAACAACATGGACCTCAGGAGCAATTATGCAGGAGATAAAATATGAAGGTAAAGCACTAGAGAAGTATTCAAAGAAAATGATGAAAAGTGTATCTAGAAAGAACTGAGAACCCTCTGAAGTAAACCACACATTTATCATCTTGACTAGTACACTTGCAAAAAAAAATCAGAATAAATTATGAACTATTCCACCAAAAAACAGTGAATTTTTCCACTAAAATACAGTTTCAAATTAAACACTAGCATGACACTAACTTTTTTAGAGCTAACAGATATAATATTTAAGTTTAAAATACAATACACCCTAATGAATTAGGGATTACCGTGGCATTAGAGGGCACATGCAAAATTACATTGTCATCTCCGAATGCACCCCTACATAGTGTCCATCTGACACTTTGTGACTTGAACCTTTAAAAGGCTTGCTCAGCCACTTCATCATTCAAGATTTATTGTGAGTATGATGGTACAATGTGACCTGCATGTCCCAAATAACATGAACCAACAATGAAAACCATGATTAAATTAATAATGCCTTACTAATTTAATCCTTGAAAAGATGAAAAACATGAATCCAAGAAAGAAAATGATAATGTTCTCGTTAACCAACTATTATATTTACAGATATCGCAGAATTTTTGATTGGTTGTTTCAGAATTTAAAGCATTTTACTTATTCTCTCAAACATATGAAAAGACACTAAAATTACCAAGGTCATATTTCAACATAAATCTTGCAGAAAATCAAATTGCAACTATGAATATATTATTACAAAAATCTTACAGAAAATCTGATTGCAACTATGAAGATATTATTATGAAAACCTTGAAAAAAATCAGATTGCAACTATGAAGATATTATTGCAAAATTCTTGCAGAAAATCAAATTGCAACTATGAAGATATGGTTCTAAATTTTAAAAATTATAGTAATAAATTCCATCTTCAACATGACTTAACATTTTATATCATATTAGACAAATTTTGAGTGAGGGAACAAGTACAAGGTTTGGAGTTAAATACTTGCGTCAAGGACAAAGAGATATCATATACAACTTTCTGAGTTGAGGTTTATCACTAGAGAACATAGTCTTGAGTCTTAAACTAGTACTTAATGAGGGAATTCTGGAAATAAATGGGTACAAAATGTGAATTCATCCCTCATGAGTCATGGCAACCCGCAGACGACTCCTGAGGCTTTACAACCACTGCAGTTGCACCCATCACACTATGTTTTTAGGTTGAATTGTACACACCTGAGGCTTTGCAAGTTGCATCCAATGCAGCTGCACCCATCACAGCACCTTTTTAGGTTGAATTGTCCACATGTCCTAATCCACAGAAGATGTAGTTGAATAGTTTGTTGTGTTGAATTGCATAGATTTTGCTCACAACTGACCATAAGTTCTTTTGTGTGATGAGTGCACCAGATATGTATCATGGGAGCCACAAAACCTGCAAACACAATTATCCATGAAGTACAGAACGGGGAGGATGTAACTGGCAAGAAAAAAGCTGGGACAATTTCTCCCTTGCAATGAAATTCCAGATGTGACTCCTCATGAATAGAGAGCCATTCTTATCAAAATATTCTCAGAGAAACATGTTTTAAAGCTAAATGGATACAATTCATTAACCACCCTACCATCCTACCATGTCATATCACCTTGAGCACCTCTCAACACAGTGACTCCTTTGGTAGAAAAGGCCAAATAGCTAAATAAGTTTGCTCAAAAATGTAAAAACAACATCTGGATATGGGAAGAATACACCAATGCCCAACAGTCTTGGGACTAGCAGTTGCCAGCAAGGAGTTTCACACCTTTGGTCAAGATTTTGTTCTCACAATTTTCACCCATGGGGGATAGGAAGGGATTGAAATTATGGCATTGGGAGGTGATGAACCATGTGCATATATTGCCGCTTGTGACATGATTTCTCTTCGTGAGACAATTGTTGATCAGTACAAAAAATGTATATATTCTTGGAATATGATCCAACTATGAATATGGAAGTGTTTAACTAACTTATTAAGGACATTGTATTTGTGAAAATCTGGAATTCAAATCTTTAAAATAACATAATTTATGGGAGTGACAAGGTATGCAAGGGAGTGGTCAGCTGGAAGTCAAATCTGAAATAACACAATTCCAATATAACTTAGGGTCTACAGTGGCTCCACCAAAGATACTCTGACATTGGAGGTTTTTCTCATGGTTATTTTAGATTGTTGGAGAATCTTTGGTGGAGCTAGGGTTTCTCTTGGTTTTCCCTATCTAGGGTTTTCGAAAGCATGGAGAATTATATGATAGGTTGTGATTGTGTTCATGGGTTTCATTTATTCTTTACATATATGAAGTTTTCGAGTGAATGTTCCAACAAATCCTAACACCTTAAGACAAAAACACATAAATTAAAAAGAAGATTGAATGAGAGAGAGAGAGAGAGAGAGAGAGAGAGAGAGAGTAGCACTGCTCTTCCATCCCTAACCCAAGTATGAAAAGGAATATGCACAAGTGCATGATCAACTATAATAACAACTCACTCCTTCCTCTATTTATATGAGAGGTAAAGGGGCTTTACAATAACAAGTGTACTTAGTCCACTACAAGAAAACTTGAAAGACACATTTAGGTCCACCCATGCGAAGCACTCTACTCTATGTGACATGTGTTAGCATCAAAGGTGACAGTGATTAACAAGCAAGCCCTCCATGGCATGAGCACTACTCCCCAAGGTCCAACAATCCTCCAAAGGTCCTAAGCTCCAATACATATCCTAGGTCATGGGTCTCCTTAAGGACAATTCATATCCAAGGTAACGTGTCACCTTAAGGACTCCCACACCTACATATCCACTCCCTCAACCCAAGAGTTCACATGTCAAGGGATTTTGTGTGCTCATGTTGATTTTGGTATGTTTTTACCATGATGAAATACCCAACTCTACTTCAAGCACACAACCTCCCTTCATGCATCAATAACATGAAGTCACCAAGCTCCATACTAATCCAACACTTCGAGGAAGAATGTCTTTCAAACATCCAAACAAGGTCTAGCAACAAACGGTAAACCACCTCCAATGTCCAAGTCCATCAATGTAAAATTCATGCTATTATTATTTCAGGAATATTTATATTTTATCCAACATGATGACCCACTATGTGCACTATTTGTAGGGAATCTTCTGGATTTTTCTGCTTCAACGTGTTGATCCACTATGTGCATTGGTCAACAACTCTATTTATTCAAGGAACTCTTCTAAAGTTATTTCCAAGTTTCATTTTTCTTTCCTGTCATCAAGAAAATTGGAGCAACTAACTAGGATTCCATTAACTGTGGTCCATCCAGTTGTTTCCTAAACAAGTGCCTATTGCTTAAAGAAAGTAGGAAACCATCATGAAACATGACTATAGACACATGGTTTCAGTAGCTATAATCTGACAATGTTATTGAAAACACTGTTAGATTTGTTTCACAAAAGAGCACCTAGTCCCAAACAACATAAAATGTTCATGGAGAATGGCTTGTTTCACTATCGTTGAGCTTGACTGTAAACACTGATAGTTTTTTGAGCCAATAAAGTCCCTGGAGAAAAATGGTGATGGTTTCTCTCTAAAACATATGCAGATAAAGATACAAGATTCGAGTGGAGGACTTAAGTAGTTTCATGACTACCGCTCGACTTGTAACTGCTTCATTTTTTGGTCTGCTTTATTTTTTAAATTTCAGATCTAGTTCCGGAATTTTTGGATTTCAAATTTCAATTATAATAGCAGACTTCTGGGTTGGCTCACATCATTAGTATTAGAACCTCAATTAATAGCAGATTCATATTAGATTTTTCGCTACAGTTCAGATTAGTTACTTATGCTCACCAATCTGTTTATCTTTCAAGGAATCCTTGCAAGGAAGATAAAGCAAAGCACAAGTTAGATATATTGTCACCAACATACACATCAACTCAAATATATTGTCACCGAGAGAGAGAGAGAGTAGCACTACTCTTACATCCCAAACCCAAGCTTGAAAGGAATATGTACAAGTGCATGATCGACTATAATAACAACTCACTGCTTCCTCTTTTTATATGAGAGGTAAAGGGGCTTTAGTGGACCTAGTCCACTACAAGAAAACTTGCAAGACACAAGAGGGTCCACCCATGTGAAGTACTCTACTCTACGTGACATGTGTTAGCATCAAAGGTGACAGTGATTAAAAAGCAAGCCCTCCATGGCATGAGCATTGCTCCCCAAGGTCCAACAATCCTCCAAAGGTCCGAAGCTCCAATGCACCTCCAAGGTCATGTGTCTCCTTGAGGACAATGCATATCCAAGGTAATGTGTCACCTTAAGGACTCCCACACCTACATATCCACTCCCTCAACCCAAGAGTTCACATGTCATGAGATTTTGTGTGCTCATGTTGATTTTGGAATGTTTTTGTCATGGTGAAATACCCAACTCTACTCCAAGCACACAAACTCCCTTATGCATCAACAACATGAAGTCACAAAGCTCCATACTAATCCAAAACTTCGAGGAAGAATGTCTTTCAAACATCCAAACAAGGTCTAGCAGCAAACGGTAAACCACCTCCAATGTCCAAGTCCATCAATGTAAAATAAATGCTATTATTATTTCAAGAATATTCATATTTTATCCAACATGATGACCTAACTGAATATTCATATCAATGTCGCTCAACTGAATAAATTAGGATAACATGTTTGATCTGCCTAACTACATGACCTATATATATACCGTTTGCTCTGTAACTGTTCCTTCTACCCCTCCTGTCTATGCCTTTGATTTTTAGCCTACTCGGTCTCGATCTGAAGATGGTTCAATTAGTGCAAATGGTTTTGTTTTTCCACCTCTACCTCTCTGGGGTTTTGGTTTTCCCTTGCTACTGATGCTGGTGACGAAGTTGAACCTCCTGTTGCTAGGGACTCCACAACTAAAGGAGCTTAAACCAGTGTTTCCTATGTTGTGGGTGATACCTTTGGTAAAGAGAGCTCTCCGGCCATTCCCATAAGTAAAGCCTATTAGTATTAGGCACATGGTATTTTCCCATAGCTTTCCCTCGGGGTTGATCCGCGAGCACGCAAAGGGGATGTGTGGTCCGAACCTAAGTGCACGGATCTCTCTCCTCGTCCCATGCCTATTTAAACTCTTGCTTGGTAAATTTCTTATGCAATTGGTGCTAAACGACAGTGCTGACAGAGCTATGTTATTTGATCTGGTTCTCTTGACTTCACAATACCCTCCACCTGCACATTTATTCCTGATATCTGGAGATGGATATTTCTCTAGGGTTTTACACTGCTTGTGGATGAAGAACTACAATATTTTAGTTGCAAATAGAGAAACTTCTTCAACTGAACTTTGTAATGTTGCAAGCATTATGTGGTAGTGGAATTCACTTGTTAGAGGAAGAGGGCTTCGAGGCAAGCAATTCAATCATCCTCCTGATGGTATTCTGGGCTCCTGGTATGGTGAACCTATTAGCCCTGTTGGAGATGCCTTTTGAGATATAGATTTTGAAGCCAATAGTAATACAGTACCTCGATTTTCTGAAGGATTTGAAACTGAATCAAATCAATAATCAGTTTGTAGGCCTCGTCAAATTCCTAAAACAGTGATGGCACAGATATAAAATATCTTGTATTCATATCCAAATGGTATCAACATTACAGAACTGTAGTCAGAAATTGTAAGAAATGATATTGAAGTTGACAAAGATTTTTTTGGGTACAAAAAATTCTCACGTTTTTTTCTTGCAATGCCAAACATTTTAAAATTGGACCGATGTATTTCAATTGATGGTAAAACTTGGACATATTATGCATATCCAAAATTCACAAAGACTTCCAAAACTAAAACAAATTCGGTACCAATTGAGTCAGCTGATGGACTCAAAGAGAAGGATAAAAGAGATGAATAGGTGGAGGCTACAAGGAAATCCTCAAGTTCATTTCCTAAATTAAACTCATAGGATTATGTTATTGGTGAAGAATCATCCCATTTTGCACAGGAGAAAGTGACAAATGTAGCTGTCAGCGGGGGACAGTCTGGTGACATTCAGGACCAAACATCCATATGAGAAACTAATGCACTTTGTTTGGGAACTAGGAAGACATGTAGCCTCTTTCCAACATCTAAACTATCACAGAGAAATCAATCGAAGTTATAGATAAATCCAAAGAAAATGTTGAGTCAACTTATATGAAGAAAACCATCAAATTGGTTCTATGTTCAGAAAGCGAGAAATTGATCTAACTATGTTGTTGCATTGAAATCAAAACCTATGCAAGAAATATGTATGAGCAAAAAGGAGTAAGAATTTTATTGTATATATATTCAAAGAATTTCAATGCATCACTAGGATTCCTCTAATCCTTAAGCTCTGTTATTATGATTAAAAAGAATTGAATGCTATATGATGCTATATTTATGATCTAAACTCATGTATACAAATGATGAATGTATAAATTTTTGAAGTGTATTTGTCATCAAATGAGGAAAGCCCTTGAAGCTCTTCAATAATATGGTTGGACATAATCATATTTATCAATAATACGTTGTTCAAACAAATATCCAGTCTTGTTATGATATTAGTGTAGCATCAATTCATCGTGATCTAATCGTGATAAAACCCTTGATTTTATAACTTAAATGATAACTTGTTTCCCAAATAGATTTATTCCCTAGAGTGACGAGTCTAGCTGACTTGGGCCCTGTCACGACTAGGCCACAATGGCATCCAGCCTAACAGGTGTTTTAAACCAAACAACACCTACACTGTCTATTGACACACAGGAATATGCACAGAAGGCAATACACAGGAACAGTTGCTTACCCTTAAGCTGCCCTTCTTCTTTGCAGATCTATTGACATCAGCAGGGTGGTATTCATGCATAATCCAATTAGTCTTGTTTCCTTTAGGTGCTTTTCCGACATAGAAAACCAGAGCCTTCTTGATTCCAACACGCCTGTTGCTGCCCTTAGCAGTGATGGGTTTATCGGCACCTATGGCTTTCCAGTATCCTGAGCCAGCAGCCCTGTTGGGGCGAGAACCATTTGGATACTTCCTATCCCTGGGAGTGAAGAAATACCACTCCTTTTCTCCAAACAGTGCCTTTTCTGCAAGAATTGGAACCATGTATCAGACCAGAGAAAATACAATTTATAATAACTAAAAGAAAATAGGAATGAAAAACAAGCATTTCACATTGCAGGAACATGACATGGGCATAAATATGAAAGAACACTATAAAAATATGACAGAAGAAAACCCCTGTCCATATGACAGTCCATACCCACAAATAAAAATGAGATGATTCATTTTGAGATTAAAGGTTGCCATATCAAGCAAAGGGACATATCCAAGTATTAGTCCTAAGACATGGAAGGGCATTCATTTGCAGATTTGGGACATTAAAGAATTCATTTTTGAGAGGTATAGAAAACTTGCACACATTTATGTAATGCCCATCTTACACTGGAAAAACCCCAAATTTAACAAATTAGCCTTTAGAGGCAGTGTAACCTAAAAAAGGCATGTTCAACAAGAACCAAAATCAACCAAAGTTCTATGTTTAAAAAGGAACATCATCAAGATCACAGGTCAAATAACCTCAATGACAAACTCTAATCCCTATGGAAAGCACTGAATTTACAGTGCAAAATCCTATTGCTCTGGAATTAGTAGTGGATTGAAACAGAAGGGTCCTAGCTTGAGCTAACTAGTCACATCCAAACCTCAATGGAACAGCAATTAGGCAAACTACATAACCAATATACAGTTAAACAGAAAGAACATCCACCACTCCACTGTCCTATATATAAGGATCTAAGCTTGGAATAATGAGCTTCTACCCTCCACTTTTATTCCCTTGATCTTTCTACCCACTTGGATCCCATTATGGAAGTGTATTTATAGCAAGTGAAAGCATGGCTTTAAACAAAGTGGATTGAAGATTTGAGTTGGTCATTCCAGATCTTCAAAGCTATGGAAAGAACAAGGATGCCTAATAAGCATATAGAGCTTGCAAGCTCAAATTATAAAAGAAAAAAGCTACAAGTAACAAGATGAATAGCAACTACTCTCAACCGAAACCATCTACAAATTAGAACCTTATGTATCAGAGGAAACTTCAAATAAACAAAAAACCCAATGAGAAACAGAAAAGCCCAGTCAGAAACACAAAGTCCAATCACAAACAGAAAATCCTAGTCCCTTCTATTATTTTAGCTTGACAGATGTTCTAAATATGTTGCGACATTCTATTCTTCGCATTCTTCTTATATGAGAAACTAATGCACTTGATTTGGGCATTAGGAGCTATCTAGACCCAAAATAAAAATTGTGAAGGGATAAATAGAAGATACCTGAAGCTCATTTTATTACTGCCTTCTACCAAAGAGAAAAATCAAAAAGTGGGGATACTTGTCTATGAGACATTTCCCTTTCATGAAAGCTATAAAAAAATAGATCATTAAGATAATCCCTAGGCAATCCTTCCAGTCCATCAGGATACTCCTGAATCTGTGAGCCAATTCTCTTCCGGAATACCCTTCAAACAATACACCAAGAACAAGAGAGGCCCAAGGCAAATTGTCATGATAAATACTAGAGTTTCTACTTCATGGTACTCCAAGGTCTGTGAAATATTGTACCAACCAAGAGGCTGACCACAAGACAACCTGGGTAAGCTGTCAAGGAGGATAAACTTTGATGACATTGAAAAGATACATCTTTATTCATTAGAAGTTACATGGCTGCCATTTAAGATTGCACAGGAATCACAATACCAATAGCTACAACTTTCGCAAAACTATGAAAATTTCGGCAGATAATTTTGGACTTGGTATGAAAATGTGCAACAGGGTTCAATAGCATATTGTTGTAGACCTTTTAATATTATGCCTCCTAAAGTTGAGTCTATTAAGTGTTAATTATTATTGTACCTGTTGGATAATTAGACATGGGTAAGTCACCTGCAGCTTCCTCGCATTTCTATACCTATGTTAATAGAGATAGAGGGAAGCTTTTGTAATCATTCAATATTTAAAATACTTGGCATCAGTCAATTTGGGGAATTGAAGCTAGTATGAACCCCCCTCTTCTCAAACCGGAGAAAAAATCATTGAGGTCAAGGGCGATGGTAAGAAGAGAAATCTAGATGAGGAAGCCAATGGCGCCGCTCTGCAACTCTCAAAGGACGATCTGCACTCACTGTTGGAGCCACTGAGCAAAAACGAGTTGATCTCTTTGATGGTCGATGCAGGTTCTTCATACCCTGCAATTGCAGAAGAAATTAAAGATGTTGCAAGCAAGGACCCTGCTCATCGGAAGCTGTTTGTGCATGGATTGGCTTGGGAGACTTCTTCACAGACCCTATGTGATGCATTTGAACAGTATGGGGAGACTGAAGAAGGCGTTGTTATTATGGATAATACATCAAGAAAGTCACGAGGATTTGGCTTTGTCACATTTAAGCATATGGGTTCTGCTCAAAGGACATTGAAAGAGCCTAGCAAGACTATTGATGGGAGGATTACTGTAAGCAATCTGGAAGTGGCAAGCACAGGTCCTGGTCAAAGTACAGATCAGGCTTAAAGGAAACTTTACATTGGTGGTCTTTCATATGACACGGCCAATGATAAGATTTTAGATGTTTTTTCCAAATATGGAGAGATAGAAGAAGGTTCGGTTGCATATGATAAGAATACCAACAACTCCAGGGGATTTGCATTTGTGACTTTCAAGACTATGGAGGCTACAAAGCACGCTCTTAAAGAACCAAACAAAACCATTGATGGAAGGATTGTTACTGTGAAACTTGCAGCTGATGGCCAGAAGGAGAAGCTATCATCACAACCTGCAGTATCTCCACATATGCAGTCAATTCCACAGATGCAGACAGATTATGGAATAGACTATCTAAACCTGAACTCATATCATAGGCTAGGGCCACAGGTACCAGCATCTGCACCACCACCAATTGGTTACTCGGCATATCCATCGGGCCTTACAACATATGGATCTCAGCCTGCTCCATATGCAACACAACCTACATACGGAGGAATTTCATCTGCTTCTCAATATGGTGATCTAAGCTCCACAACACCATACAACTCAAACGAGTATGAAAAATATGCAACATCACTCCAAGATCCACGACTGGTTCCATCAGGATTGCACACAACAGGTGCTGGAGGAGGTCCCGGTCCAGGCTACCCATACTATGGTTCATCTGGAACTGGCTTTTGATCAATCAATTTTTTTATTGAGAAATATGTTCAACAAATAAATGGCAGTTAGTTTTGGATTCTACGTGCATTAAAAATTTAACTGGACTGTGAAGCTATACTACTATAGTCCACTTGATAGCAGTCTACTCAGTATTTTAAATGTCCACTGGGTTGTTGCGACTTTTGATGAATGTCAAAAAAACCAAAGTTGCACACTGTTTGAGCTTAATTTTCTAAAATTCTGTTTCACTAAGAAGAAATTCGTTATCATATATGTTATCAGTGGAGTTTTCCAACCAATGTACTCTCACTGATCACT
The DNA here is from genome assembly GCA_034641835.2 of Pinus albicaulis. Lineage (NCBI taxonomy): Eukaryota > Viridiplantae > Streptophyta > Pinopsida > Pinales > Pinaceae > Pinus > Pinus albicaulis. The sequence continues at coordinate 70,026,973 of CM076579.1, forward strand.
TTTTCTTTTATTTGAATTTAAGTTGGTGGCATGCTATTATCTGAAAAAATTAACCCCACCTCCCCCTTTTGCAGAGAGGTATACCTTACCAACTATGTGAATATGGGGTTATATGTGGCCATGGACAATTCACAGGCATTCAATATTCATTTAAAAGGTTTTCCAGCTCAAGTTTGATGTGGGAGCAAAGTCCTACATGATAGCGCCATGACTCACCAAACTGAAGTCCAGAGCTCACTCATAGTCTGAGTTTAGAAGGTACAAAGTTAAAACCAGTCAAGTGACATGTGTCAGCATCAAAGGTGAGAGTGATTAACAAGCAAGCCCTCCATGGCATGAGCACTGCTCCCCAAGGTCCAACAATCCTCCAAAGGCCCTAAGCTCCAATGCATCTCCAAGGTCATGTGTCTCCTTATTACTACTGTGCTTTCTATCTATTATTTTTAGTGCCAAAATGTCCACTTGCATTAAAAATTGCATGCCGTGTACATAAATAGAAAATCTGATGGATGATAAGGAAAAGGGGATATCCTATATGCCATGGAACATCATATTCCATACTTAGAATGCACCCCAAGGTGTCAAAATTGCATTCCAAGTGGCAAATTTGCATTTCTCAGGTTAAAATTTGTGTTACAACTTACAGCTTGACCTGATTGCACACAGCCTCCTGCAGATGTACCTATGGATAAGTCATAAAATACAGTGCTACCGTACTTCTCCCTGTGCATCTTCCTACACTTCCATAATTCTAATGTACAAATTCAAGTGAGAGTACTAAGTCTACCAAAACAGTTTCACTGATTTACCTATCTCTTGCTAAGTGCAAGTAGTCTTTAATAGCATGCATGTCCAGGGCTCACTAAAGATCAAAATTGTGATTTTGAAATTTCTGTGCGGTTATTATAACATTATTGATATTTTTACATTGTTATAGTTTCACTTCCAATCCAGGAAGCCACTACTCTGCAAAAATATTATGAAACTGCCAAATTTCACAACATGACAAATTAGGCTATGGTGCCTTTAGAATTTTATATGCCAGAACATAGAGAACATATGGTGCAATATAGAGGTTTATAGCTAGAATATATTATGGTCTACAACCCTACACAATCAAATTCCCAAGAACAATCTCCAAGTGATAGTTATTAAGCATCAACCATGCAATTTGTTTGGTCTCTAGAAACACATGCAACCTTCAAATAAATTGCATACCCTGTTCTCATTATAAATCACAATTCCAATTCTTGAAGTCTATGGTCTGTTCAAGCAACCAAACAAAAACAAAAGAGGAATCTTTACATATAATGAAAGGTCTTTGCAACCATGGCATTACCTCAACAACAAAGCGATCCGAGATCTTGTCACTGTGAGCTTCCATGACTCCCTTTAAAATCATAAACCCCAAGCCTCAAATGATGTCAGCCATTTCAAAGAAGAACCCCCACTCCTCTCAAAGCATCTACAAAATTGGTGAAAACCAACAGAAGATAACATGACAACTTTAAACCGTGTCTCAAAATAACAAAATTGAATTATTGAACGCATATAAAAACCCTGTTAATCTAACAATTTAACTGACCTCTATAAGTGATTCTTGGTGCTAACTCATATTCTCCACTATGATAGGGCACCCCATAGTTTGACGACCCAATTCCACTGACCAGCTTGCACCACTTTCCATGTTACCTTTTGAAAGAAAGCTACCATCCTTATCAAGCACCTACATATTTTCCAAGGAAATAAACAATTATACTTGAATGGAAAGTTTGCAGTCATATTTCCTTTTTTTTAACTGTTGGAAGAAGCAATTTATCAGTTGGAGAAAAAAAATCACTGCACAGATGGAAAATACATAAATAAGCACAAGAAGATCTGAATTACAATTGTAAATCCCCAGTATATCATAATGTTAATGTAATATTTTAAAGAACCAGCAAACACCAAGAATGGAGATGGAATACCAGTCAGTATTATCTCAAGGACTAGGAGGAAAAAGCAGAATTATTAGCTTATACAGTCTCTTAAAGCTAGAACCTTTATGAAATAAAACAATAAATATTAAGATTAAAGGCAAATATTATCCTACAACACTGTTGGCAAAGAAACTGAGATGTGAGAATGAGACTTATGTTTTTGTAAATGTTCATCCTGGTTTTTGCTAACCTGCATGGAGGAAAATGCAGAATGATTAGCTTAACCGTGCTTAACCTAAGGAATCCTCCAATTGACCGTCCAGTAATATTCTCATATTCTTTATGCTCCTTTTTTTCCCTCCCAATAATTGCACTCCTCTATCTCCATAGTTTGTTTTGCAACCCACAGCTGAGTAGTTCGTTTTGTAACCAACAGTCGCAGAAGAAGGCTAAACAATGTCATGTGCCCAAGAAATTTGTATTTTCCGGGTTCTTTTAAATAAGTAATTTCTAGGGCTATGATCCAATAATAATATAGAAAATTCTCATTTCAATCTTAAAAAATATAAAAATTGCATAAACTTCACACACATCAAATTTTTATGTATTCAATTTTTTGTATGGACAAGATTAATGGTGCAATCCAAAAACAATAGTCACTGTCATAGGCAGGGACTAAAAATATATCTACTAAATGGGCCTAAAACATTTTATAGATAAGAAACAAAGGAATCTCTCTTCATAACCAAATATCAATTTTTGAGTTCTCAAAACAAAAGGTTTAAAAACTTACAGAAAAAATTCCAATTGAATTCTCCAACCCTGTGAAATTTACCTTCTTCATCTTTATCATGAAGGAAATGGGGCTCTGTGATGTACAATGCCAACTTTGTATTTAGTTGTAGAAAGAAATATACCACATAATGGAACGAAATTTTTTTAGTGTACTTAGTTATAAAAATCTAGATCATAAATGTATACAGTGGCTTTCATATTTATTCATTTGCAGTGGCTTTCATATTTATTCGTTTGTTGTGTCATGATTTTGTTCAGACAATTAGGGTGCGAGAGACCAACAACGATTAATATAGCCATGTTAGGAAACAATTGGGAGGATTATAGCATTTTTCTCACCTACTCTGCTCGAGCACAACTAGATTTCACTGAAATGTCTTAAGGGAAAATTGGGAGGATTGTAGCACTGTGCTCACCTACTCTGCTTGTGCACTAGTATGAGAAAATTTTCTGTCACAGTTGGGCACATCCCCAAAAAAGGGCATAGGTTCATAGTTGTTACTAAAATATTTCAAGCTTCCATTACTCCAAACAGAAGCAAGGGGAAATTTATTCCCATAAATGTAAAGGACAACATTAGAAGAAATCCCCCCTCATAAATGAGTGCACAGATCTGTCTCTAATTTTTCTCTTGGTTCCTTTAGGCATTGATTGAAAAGACTGGACTTAATCAGTTGAAGTTATAGATATTAAATTTATCAATATCAAATATAAATATGTAAAAGAATTTGTGGATTGCCTTACAAATGAAGGGCCTCTGCACCATGAATTTTCCATAAATACGGTGCAAAATTGTTTTCAGACATTCTCTCTCTTGGGTCCTCAGAATCAAAGAGATTCATTAACCTCAGAACAAATGAATGATCAATATATCTCTTGGCCCCTTTTGCATCAGTCTCAGGGGATGCTACGAACTTGAGGAGGAAATCATAGACCAACTGCAGATGTGAACAGGCAGGCTCCAAGGCTGTCACCTCCTCTTCTTGATCAAGGCACTCAATAGAATTTGGTGCTGGTGTAGGTCTTGATGTTAGAGTCCTAAAAAAATTGGCAGAAACCATCCTAGAAATCTCCTCCAATGTTGTTTCATTGAGCCTGCAACTACCTGAAATGATGAAATCCACAAGGTCCAGCAGGTTTTGGTGTTTAATTTCCTTCTGTCTCATTTTTGTAGGGTTCGGTGAAATAAAAAATAGTAGAACATAGGCTCAAATGTTTTATGAGAAAATTTTCTGTGTCAGAGCTGGTTACATCCCTTAAAAAGGGCAAAGGTTCATAGTTGTTACCGAACGATTTCGAGCTTCCATTACTCAAAACAGAAGCAAGGGGAAATTTATTCCCACAATTGTAAAGGACGGAATTCGAAGAAGTCCCCACTCCTACATCACTACTGTTATTGTGGTGGTCATATTTAGACTGTTTTCCAGGAAGTCTGCCCAGTATTTGCTTTGTCATAACTATTATTCCTTTAGGCCAAGAAATACCTAAATCTACACAATGTCGGCATTCCCCTTCGCATTTATGTTTTCCAGTCAGTTTTTCCCATAATTTAGCCATAAATCTAAGAGAATTTTTAGAAAGATAGAGGTTCCTGCAGGTCACGGAACATATGAATGGGATAGTCCAAATTTTCCAGCGTGACTCTTTTATAGATATCCGATGCTCTGTTTTTCTCCTCTGTATCAAAATACAGATTATATTTCTCCATCCTTTTTTGAATAGTTTTTCAAATATTTGACTTTTTATGTAAATATTTAGGTCACAAAGGTCAGCTGTTGAATTTAATTTCCTGCCAGATTGAACTTATTATGAACATATCGGTATATATATCAGTTCTCCTTCCAGGTTGTGTAGATAGAACAGTTTTGATGTTTGGTCTCAAAGTGGTTTTTGTCACAGACAGATTATTTTGGAGGTTGTACTAATCATGGCTTTGGCCATTGAAAAATGGTTTTTTTGCTTGCAGTAAACTAGCAATGGACGTAAAATATCTAGATTCACTATTTATAACCTCGATTATTGTAAACAAGATGGAATTTTCATGCGAACGATTAAATTACTCGTGATATAAGCGATCGCCAAAGAAGAAACCCTGGCCACCACAAAAGAGACCTTGATCCTCGCTCTCTGTTTGTCCAGGGCCAAGTCCAGCAAAATTATCCTCACCCCACCAAGAAAGAACATAAACCCCAATTAGATCCCTTCGATAATATACTGCCCATTCACTCTTCCGGAGAGGAATACCACCGGTTTTATGTTCCTGTGACAGGATCCTGCGCTCTACCAAAGCCCGGTGGCTCGACGATGACATCGTAGATGAAGCCAGAGACCACCAAGAAATAGGTGGCCAAGACGAGGGAGAATACAGTCATGGATGAGTGCAGTGAAAAGGAGGGAACCTTCAGGTGCATGCGGGGTACTCTGAGAGAGCTGTAACGAAGATTCAGGATGAGAAGCAAGGGATCCATTGAAGATGACGATGATAAGTCTTCGCTTGATTATGTCGAGCTTTGGTGTGAAAATTCACAGATTACCAACCAAAGAAGTTTCACTTTACCATTTATTTCCCCAACCCCATTAATAAAGAAGAATTGTGGGAATTTACCGGAAGTTTCTGTGTAAAGAGCTAGCTTCAATGTGCGGTGGTGAAGAGAGCTCCTATGTGGGATGGTACAGCATATTTGCATTAGCAATCGTAGGAATATTATTGAGTTTACCCATCAACAACCCTCACGAATCTATCTTTCCCCTCCCTTTATTTTCTAGGTTACCCTATTCGACTGATTGACATCTAAATAGGAATCTCGTGCCAAAGCTGGCTCAACCTTGGACGAGTAGACAGTGTTTTTGGGTGCATTATAGCGACAGAACCCTGAGTAGTTGCCACACCAGTATTTTTTGAGTAGAGGAACGTCTGTCGACATTTTTCCAGGGACGGGGTTTTTCTCAGGGATGGAATTCAAATGGCCGAATTGAGATGAAGATTTAAGCTTTTGCCTGAGCAATTTGTTTTTTCCCTCGGTCACTTGGGTTTTTGATGTGACCCAGAGGTATTACTTACCGTAGCCTTTTAGGTTGGGTTAGCCCGGAATGATGTTGGCCAGATAATGAATCCATAAAACATATAGACAAGATTCATCATTCCAATAATGTAAAACTGAATTTAATTATATTTTGATTAAAAATTATGGAAGAAAATGCATTTCATTATGGAAATAAATATATCTTATACAAATTGAAAAATTTCTATCTTGATATAAGTATGAGATACTTTCCCTTCACTTAGTAGGTTTTAGGTTGTTTTTTATTTAATTTGGAGACTCTCAAAACATTAGTTTTGGCGAAAATTTTATTGGAATTTTGTTCATACTATCACTTTCCACTAGAATTTTGGAGAAATCAATTGCCACTATGACTTTCACTTAATTTTAGATAAACTAATGTCATTTTATTTCCACTAAAATTTTGGAGAAATCAATTGCCACTATGACTTTCAATAAATTTTAGATAAACTAATATTATTTTATTTCCACTAATATTATTGAGCATTGTTCATTTAAAATAAATCTTTTTCTGTACCTAAATAAGCATCCAAGGGTTTAGTTTCCATGGTAGTAGTTCAAGCTTACATACATGTTAGCTAACTCTAATAATATTATCTTGTAACAAGTTTATAAATTGATTCAATTGACCTCATTTTTATGTTAATAACTCAATCACCTAAATATTAGTGGTTATATTGAAAATGGGGTTGTTCTATAATGTTCATGAAACATGAGCCTAATATATTTTCCACGTGGCTTTATTTTAACCTTATCTTGATGGTTATTTGAACAAACTATTTTGTCAAAAAAAAACCAACATCTCTCTGTGGTGAACCCTATGAAAGTTGATGGTAAGGACATAGAGAGTCTTTTTTGTATAATCACTAATGATGGGGGGTATACTTGTAAACAGAATATTAATATACTTGAGAGTTTAGAACTCATGGTGCTCCCACTGTAGATGAGTTAGAACCCTAAAACGTGTGTTCTAGTTTTTTCCCTAGCCAAATCTAGATGGCCCTGGGCAATGGCTTTGTGTTGCCAGTGACCCTTGTTGGTATTATATGGAATGAAATATTGTTAGGAAAACATCTTCCATAGGCCACAGAGTTTCATTCTTCTTTGATTGTTGTTCATGTTGAAGTGTTTTGCTTTTTGTGAAAGAAATGCAATGAAATCTTATTTTATGTTAAAGAGCCTTCATAAACTTTCTTGTGGTATGATAGCACACTAATTTGTATGAACTTACCCTTGTAGATTATAATGCAAGTGCAAAGGATTTAGATAAAAGGGGGGTATTTATAGCAACTACTAGAATTATAGGGTGTTTCCCCTTGCAACATGAGTAAGGAGCACCTTGGCCCTTTCGCCACCTATTCAAACTATTCTTAATGTGATGATAATAGGTCGTGTCACATGGTCAATGGTAATATTTGTTAAAGGAAGGGACACAAACACAACTAGCCTCCTTCTTTAGTGAATAACAACAAATTCTTGAGTATTGTGTCAAGCATTTTTTTAGGCATTGAAGACTCCTAAGACATGATCCTTTGGTTACTATTGGAGTCTATTCGAAGGGGTAAGGCACATAATTGAGTTGGCATGTTAGTTTAATACATAAATCCAATAGCTAGGTTACAGGGTGTGCCAAAGTATGCTAGGAAGTGTTAGGGAGACAAAAGGGAGAACTAGGTCAAATTAATGCATGGAAATGAATGAATAACAGTTTGTGACAGGAAATGTCAGTGAGTTCCAGGTGTGTTAAGGAGGGAGTGAAAAGGTATGTTAGGCAGTGCTAAGGCATGCTAGAGTCCAGGGAAACATGCCAAGATGTGTCAGGTGTCAGGGTGTCATGTCAATGCATGCCAAGGAGTGTTTGGGAGTGTTAGGGAAACATAAGGGAGCACTAGTTTCAAATGCATGGAAATGAATGAATAAGAATGTGTGTTAGGGAGTGTCAATGAGTTTTAGGTGTGCTAAGGAGGGAGTGACAAGGTATGCTAGGTAGTTCCAAGGAATGCTAGAATTCCAAGGCAACATGCCAAGATGTGCCAAGTGCTAGGGTGTGTCAATGCATGCCAGGGAGTGTTAGTGAGTGCCATGGAAACACAAGGGAGAAATAGTTAAAAATGCGTGGAAATGAACAAATAAGAGTGTGCGATTGGGAATATCTGTGAGTTGCAGGTGTGCTAAGGTCAGCAACACTTAGGGTCTTTGATCAGTTGTTCACAACTCCGCTTGTGAACATCTCTTTGGTTTTCCCACTTTTTCCATACTACTGCTCCATGATGACAAGTATAGGGTTATGGAGTTTTCCCTTCTTCTTACTGAATCAATCCTCTGCAATACAATGAACTGGGTATAGTTGGTTGGCCCACTTGACTGCTACTTTAGTCCTTCAAATTTTGCACATCGTTATATGCAATACACCTTCCCTTCTACCAATCTTGTTTTCCTTCACAAGTATGGAACATATGGCTCTTCTTTGACAGTCACCTAACAACCCTCCAACTGTACTTATACTTCCATCAATTTTCCCAACCACAATCAATCCTTTTATTGATCTAGGGCCCACGACACTGCCCTCATCTAGGGCTCTTCAAATTTTCCACCTAACAATGATCTGATTCCTCCCAAAATCATTGTTCTTGTGTACCAACTTCTTTGTTGTCCAGTCTATGAATAGATCTGAACTACTCCTCTTATCTTCATTCTAAAAATTTCTAGATGACTGAACTTGGGTAACAAATAATCCACTAATTATCCATTGAATAATTTTTATAGGTTGCTTCATATCTCTGTCTAAAACTCTATGGAAAATCCACCGAAATAAACTCATCTTCATGTCAGTCCATTCTTCATATGCCACATTACTTCTGCTCAGGTTCCACCCTCCTTTGGATCTGTTATCTCCACAAATAGTTCCGCAAACCATATTCCAGATATGTGGTTTATATTGCAGAGATAAACCTCACTCTAAGGGTCACAACCCCTCTTCTTCTACGCATATCTGTCACAGTCTTAAGGGCATACCTTATGGACTAAACGTGCTAGGAAACCACCGTAACTAGGGAATTATACTTTTTTTCTAATTTCTTTAGAACAAACCCTATCCACCATAGAGCTTGATGTAACTTTGATTCTCACAAGAGACAATATGGGGCTTCAACAACTGATTGGTTGACTCTACAATCAAGTTGCCAATCTAGATAGCTTCATAATAAGTATATGAAACTGCCATATACTTTACTTTAGTGGAACTGAATGCAATTGTTGCTTGCTTCTTGTTGATTTAATAAAAATGATTTATAAAATGATAATAATTATGTTTAAAATGAGCCTTATGATGGTCTACTTATACACATTGATTGTTCACGAGGTGTAGGGGTATTTTTATAACATCACTGCCATTGAAAGCTTTGTCTTCAAAGCACATTAATTAGAATTTTCTTTAGTTAAGCACATTTTTGTGGTGGAATGAACTTTATCAGATATTTATTTATACTTAGTAGAGGTTTGACTTTGTTTGTCCGTTGAGTGTTGGTGAGGTTTCTTTGTATTTTTTGCATCATAGTCTAAAGTCTTTTGACCCGATTGTTTAACATGAAAGCTTTATGCTTATTGGCAATATATTTGAAATACCTGCATGATCAAGAAACTATGATGGCTAATTAAATTACTAATTAGGTACTACAGAAAGAGGATGATGAGGAGAGGGCTTGCTTGGGTGACTCTGGGAGCAACCTGGAGGTGGTCAGACAAAGCTCTTCTAAGTTACAAACCTGAAGAGAAAAATTGGTGATGTATATGTCATTGCTCAACCTGGGCTGTATGGAAAATCTTGGCAGAGAGTGTTTACCTTTCCGTGTCTTCGCAAAAGTAGGTTGTCTGGTCATAGAATAAGATCACTACATGTAGGTGATGGTTCTGTAGTAAGTTCTCAGCCTTATCTTCAGAATGGCTAATGGAGAGGATCATGTTTGAATACAGGATATAATTTGATGGATTTGGAGATTTAGAGTTAAAGAAAAAATTGTGGTGATGTTTGGATGGGTGTTAATTTGTAGTGGTTTCCATTTTTTTAATTTTCTTTGTTGTTCTTTCTACCATGCTACCTAGTTGCGTTCCTGTTTCCCTAGCATTTTAACTTTTTCGATGTCTATCTCTCTATTTTTTCTTGCCCCATTTGAAATGTCATCCTTATTTGGTAGGTGTTTTCTTCAATATAGTGTGAAAATTTTTCCATCACACAACTTTTGTGGGGTTTGTCTACGCAAATAGCTTGTAAGGCCCATTCATCAAGGTATTTGATGAAATGAAATGATTATCGATGATCACCAACTAATGGTACCTACAGAGATTTACTCTAACAATTATACAGTTTTCCTATGCCAACAATTATACAACATTTTAACCTCATGAACTAGTCTCCTTTGTTCTCTTAGCTGATGCTATAAGAACTTATTGTTGTTGTCAAACCTTTTACTCTCTAGTCCCATTGAGCTATTTCAGCTATTTGTGGAATTTGATCAATTTTCATTTCATTTCTTCAATTTTTTCAATTGTTATGTGTTACCTTTAGCCAGTGCCTTCTTTCTTACCTATGTTTTTTCTTCTTAAGCATTCTAGACAGCCAGAGAAGCAGGGGCAGTAGGAGCCACGCAGTCCAGCCAGAGCCCAGTAGGGGCAGCGCACAGGTAGCAGGAGCCACGCAGGGCTTAAGCAGGCCCAGTCAGGCCAGCACAGGGGTAGTGTAAGATCTTCAGGTGTGATGTAGGTCCTTACTGAGTAGCGCAGAGGCCAATGCAAGCCAGTCAGGCTGACGTAGAGGGATTCAGAGCAACGTATTACTGTTGTTTTTATTTCTCTGTTGGGTGAACCAGTTTTGTTGCCCAAGATTGTTGTACTTAGAAACTGCATAATAATGAAAACCCTCCAGAGCTAGCTACACTGGTTTTCCCACATTGGGTTTTTTTCGAGGACAGTTGTCCAGAAAATCCATGTGTCACTTTGTCTGTGAGCATGTTATTCAGTATTTGATTTGTACGTGTAGGTTGCTAGTTGTATTTACTATTTACTTCGCTAATTTATTTAATAATTCATAAATTAACTTGTGACTTAATTCAAGTAGGAGAAGTAAATCAAGATACTGTAGTAGGGTTTCTTGGATTAATAAATTTTCACATTCCCTAGGTCTAGCCCCATTAGGTCACCTAGGGCAACAATTTCCTAAGAATCTAGCTAGAGGAAAACTTCTATCTCCTAGAGGTAGTTGTGTTTCTGGGTGCCCTCACTCTCCTCGGAACTTGGGCCAATTCCAATAGTGGAATCTCCGGATACCTCAAGCCCTAGCTCTAGGATCAAGTTTTCCTAGGTGTTCCCAAGGATAGAACCTAGTAGGATCAATTTGACCTATCGAAGTAAAAACTCTTTTTTGATCCTTTCCCATCACCTTGTCCAGGATAGGAACATCATTGGTTACTAAATTCCATCCCCGAACCTGGGTTGGGTCCACTTGGCCCCGTGTTGTCCCATTTGGTGCCAAAGGCCTTTCATCAAGGACCATTTGGGAATCCAAGTTCCCAAAGAATTTTAGGGATTGAGAACTTCCTTCATAAGTCTTATTCTTCTCCCTCAACCCTTCAATCCCCCTCCTCTCTCCCCAGAAGATAAATTCCCTTGCTTAAAAGGAAAGTGAGTCCCACTCTTTATTTTATCTTAGGAAAAGGGTTTTGAGGGTCACTTCCTACCTATTCATTGACCTATACTCTACAAGTGACTTCCTAAACTTCCAGGACTCCACCCATCGGTGAAATTCCGTGAATAGCAAGGAGCCTTAACTGTGGTGACAATGGGATAAGCCGCCCTTGTTTCCCTTGTCCTAGCAGTTTTCCTCTTAGGAACCCCTTTTAGGTCCACTACTAGTTTGAGTGGTAACAAGTTGTTCAAAATTCCATTTGTGAACAACTCTTTGGTATGCCCATTTTTTCCATACTACAACTCCAATATGAGAATTCCAGGGCTATGGAGGCTGCCCTTCTTCTCACTGAATCAATCCTCTAGAATATAGTGAACTAGGGCTAGTTGGTTGGCCCACTCAACTGTTAGTTTAGTCCTTCAATGTCTGCACATCCTTAGGCCCTATACACCTTCCCTTCTACCAATTTTGTTTTCCTTCACCAGAACAAGAGTCAGGGCTCTTCTTTGACAGTAACCTAACGACCCTCCAACTATACTTGGACTACCATCAATCTGCCCAACCACAGTCAAATATTTTTACTGATATAGGGCCCACAATATTGTCTTCATCTAGGGCTCTTCAAATCTACCACCTAACAATGGTTTGAGTCCTCTCAAGATCATTTTTATTGTGTATTGAAAATTTGATCTTTGTTTTCCAATCTATGAACAAATATGAACTACTCCTCTTATCATACTTCTAACAATCTGTAGATGACTGAACTAGGGTCACAAATCAGCCACTAACAGTCCATTTACTAATTTTTTATAGGTTTCTTCAGATATTTATCTAAAAATATATGGAAATTCCACCAAAATCAACTCCTCTGCATGTCAATCCATTCTTCATATGGCACATTTCTTCTACATGCTCAATCTTCTGCTCAGGTTCCACCCTCCTTTGGATCTGTTGTCTCCACACATACTGAATTTGCAAACCATCTTCCAGATGTGTGGTATTTATTGCAGAAATAAACCTCACTCTAAGGGTCACAACCCGTCTTCTTCTACGCAAAATTGTCACAGTCTTAAGGGCATACCTTATGAACTAAACATGCTAGGAAACTGTCCTAACTAGGGCATTATACTTATGTACTTCTAATTGTTGTAGAACAAACCCTATCCACACATAGAAAAAACATGACTCTTGCCTCCATAAGAGACTCGACCTAGCTCATATGGATCCATAGATTCTGGGCATTTCTTTGAATGAATCTTGACATGAACTTTAGATCTCAATGTCGACCCTCAAACTAGGGTTAACTCAGTCAATATTATGCCTGTGTCGACTTCTGTTATGGCTCTAAATTACAGTGCAAGCCCTCCTCCATTTATGTTGGTGTTTATCACATACCTTGCAACCTACTAACCCCCACAAGGCAAGATGGTATCAACCCTCTCTTCTATTTCATGTAGAAAATCTAACCAACGGGATTGAATATGATCTTGTAATGTACTAAAACAAGACACTGAATCCTTCCTACAATTTTTGGAAACAAAACACGATCGCACAATCACATATAAGTAAGAGAAACAAGTTATCAATCACACAACACAAGATGTATCTGGGGAAGCCACTGCTCAAAACCCTCTATCTCTATTTTGTATTAAGTCAAGGAATCATGAAACAATACAATGCTTAATCTCTCTTGAGATTCTCCAGTGCTCTGACAATTGTCTCCTGCTGATCTAGGAAAAATCGGTCTAGTACTTAGCCAATTCTCAGCCTTCCTTCAGCCTGCCTTACTCATGCAGTTCATGTGGAATTATCTCCATAATAATTAGTAAAATCAACCTTCCTTGATTACGCAATCCATCATGGCATCCACTTTATAATTGCACATGGGAAATTTTCTATAAATACCACTGATAGTTATGTTCCTCTAAACTGTGTTACAATAAGGATCAAGGGTATTTTTATTATTTAAAATAAGATAAAACCCTAAAAACCAAAACCCTAACTCGAGGAGATGTAACACCAATATTTTATGGGCCCCATTAGGGTTAGTTGGGCATCCAACTTCCCGGGGTCATAACTTGGTCATATGATCTTCGTTTGACACACATGATACCTTGTTAGAAAGATCTCTCCGAGGAATACAATTGCTAATGTCATTTCAATGAAATCGCCAAACCTTTCATGCACAAAAAAAAAAATTGGGGGCCTCAAAATGGCTCCGGAAGTTCAGGACCCGAAAAACTGCAAAAATAGTAAATTGTGCTATAATTAAGGAAACTGAAAAACTGAAAGAGACAATGGCAAGGGCCCAAGTGGAATAGGTGGGTGGCCACCAATATCCACCTCGATCACCTTAAATCAAATTTCTTGAGCTAACTCAATCATCATGACTTAGTTAACTGACACAAGTTGTTATGAGACGAAATGACAATTTATTTTCCAATTTATTTAAGGGAAAAATAAATTAGAGGCCTCACATTCCTCACTCCTGGTACATCAAAATTCCTCACCAGTGTGGGTGATTTTTTTTTGTCCTTTCTAGTTGCCAATTTCACTATTTCTTGTTGCGAATTTCAACACCCCCTCTCAACAAGAAAGGAATTCAATCTATCCCCATCCGTTACCTTTGGAATGTTCTGCATGCTACACTTCTCTAGTGTTGTCTGCACCTGCAAAACTTGAAACTGAATAGACTCCGAACAACTGAATCAGTATAATGCATCTGTCATCAAAGTCTTCTGACTACTGCAAGTTACTGTACCTATCTAGTACTGGATTCTCTGCGCTGCTGCTGACATCTGCATTCGTTCCCTTTGAACTGTTGCTAACTCTGATTTTTGCTCCAATATTTTACATCTGTCACTCTAATTTATGTCTTTCTGACATCTAACTACATCAATCTAATTGATCCTTCATACTACTGCTATACTGTGGGCTCCTCGTAGCCAGGTTCGATCCATGAGACATGCCATCTCAATGGACCTTGCCCAAATTTCTTATCTTGGAATTATGTCTACACATCACCCCACCTTACACCTCGAGGTATGGCTGCTCCCTCTTCCCATCTGGCTCAAAATTTCCCCCTCATGGAGGTCTTTTCTTGAGTGGATGCTTCCACTCAGTCTTCTCTCTGCTTCTCCAGTTGTGGCAGCTACTCCACAACCTTCTGAGACTACTTCTCATGAGGATGCATGTTGAGAGGTAATTTATGCTCCCTCTAAACAACCAAGTCTCTAACTTCTGCCTTTCTCCTCAAAGCTTTGCATGCATCTGGTACCTCAAGTGCATATAGATTCTTGACTCGTGCACAGTGTAATTGTCCCGATGTTACAAAAATTTTCTAAAAAAGAGTTGATTTTAAATCGATGATATCTCCCTCATCTGAGCTTCGATTCGACAGATTTTGTTTTTTCCATTTGGGTGGATTTTCGCAAGCAATCCAAATATTCTATTTGTTTTTGAAAATTTCACACCAAAATCTTCAGATATTCTCTACAAACTAGCTACCCAAAAAATTCCTGCTCTGATACCATGTAGAAAATCTAACCAACGAGATTCATTCTGATCTTGTAATCTACTAAAACAATATACTGAATCCTTCCTACAATTTGCGGAAACAAAACATGATCACACAATCAAATATAAGTAAGAGAAATAAATTATCAATCACATAGCAACATGATGTATTTGGGGAAAGCAACTGCTCAAAACCCATCTATCTCTATTGTGTATTAAGTCAATGAATCATGAAACAATACAATGCTTAATCTCTCATGAGATTCTCCAGCACTCTGTGAATTGTCTCCCGTTTATCTAGGAAAACTCGGTCTAGTACTTAGCCAATTCTCATCCTTACTTCAACCTGCCTTGCTCATGCAATTCCTAGGGAATTAACTCCTTATTAATTAGGAAAATCAGTCTTCCTTGATTGTGCAATCCATCATGGAATCCCAATGACTTTATAACTGCACATGGGAAATTTTCTCTGAATACAACTGATAGTTATGTTCCCTTTAACCTCTGTCTCAACTGGGTATTCCTCGAAACTAACATGCATGCAACTATTAATAGTGAATTATCATTTATCTGATTGATCACTCTTTTTGAATTAAATCTCATTTAATTCAATCAACCTCTCACTAGCTCATCACTCAATTAGAACTAGTTAAACTGATTTTAACTCATTTAATTGAGTTAATTACACTTGCACCCCACTAATGCATCAACTTCAACTGGACCCCAAAAATATTATAATCCCTCTAGATGCCTCATCTTAGACCCTCAACTCAAATTTCTTGAGCTAACTCGGTCATCATGACTTAATTAACTGACACAAGTTTTTATGAGATGAAATTACAATTTATTGTCCAATTTATTTAAGGGAAAATTAATTTAGACGCCCCACATTCCTCACTCCTGGTGCATCAAAATTCCTCACCAGTGTGGGTGCATTTTTTCTTGTCCTTTCTGGTTTCCAATCTCACTGTTTCTTGTTGCAAATTTCAACATTTCAGAATTTTATGTAGCCTTCACACAAAGACACCATTGAAATCACATGCCCAAATTCTCATGAGAAACCTCTCTTAAGCTCGATCTTCCAAAAGAGAAGCAACAATATGCCATCCTACTTCCTAGTGCAAACTGACAATTAAGGTATGTAACATTCTTTTGAACCCTCACATGATGATCTTGCTCTTGGAGGATGATCATGACCTCCCTTTAACAACCCTTACTCGGCCCTCATACTCGACCTACTTTAGGACTACATCGCTCTTCACCCCCTTGATGTGCCAGATAATGGGAATACATGTCAAACATGCTAAGATGTGCCAAGTGATAAGGCATGCCAAGATGTGCAAGGGTGTGTCAATGCGTGTCAGGGACTGTCAAGACAACAAAATGGAGAAAAAAATTAAAATACAAGGAAATGAACACATAAGAGGGTTAATAAGTCATCAATTTACCTTTTCCAAGAGGGGCATGCTAGGCACAACAACACTAGGCGGAAATAGGTGCCAACTGCTAAGTCTTAGTGCATTCTAAGTGCCAAGTATTCCTTTATTGCTTCTCATCTACTTTCCAACATTTGAACATGAAAAATAAATTTAATATTAAACCATGCCAAATCATACCAAGGCATCTTAATGTATTCCATAGATGCTAAGACTTTCCAAGCGCCAATATGTGTTAGGGACTAATTTTATGCATGTTATAAAGTGGAAGGGAATGTTGAAGAGTGATAATGTGTGCTAGAGAGTGATAATGCATGTTCATGAGTGTTAAAGAGTACTAGGAAAAAACATTAAGGGATCACTAGGTAAAAATTAATGGAAGTTAATGAATATGAGGAATGTGTACTGCCAGAGACTAGTGTTAATGAGTGTATTTGTCATGCCAAGGAGGGAATGACAAGGTATGCTAAGCATTGGTAAGGCATGCTAGGGAATATCAAGGCATGTCAAGATTTCCCAAAGTGTGCTTGGGAGTTCCAGGGTGTGCTAATTATATCATGTGCCAATTAATAGTGCCAAGATATGCCAATACATGCTAGGTGTTAAGGATGTGGCGCAGGGTGCCAGGGTATGTCAATATGTGTCAAGGCAACAAAAGGAAGAACCAATAAGAGGGTTAATAAGTCAGGACTTTATCTTTTTGAAAAGGGGCATGCTAGGCACACTAATAATAGGTCCTAATACATGCCAAGTGGCATTGTGTGCCAAGTGCTAATGTATGTCAATGCATTCAACCAAGGTGTTCCAAGGCATGCTAGGGACTATATGCAGCATGCCAACACATGCTAGGAGAGTTCCATGTTGTGCTAGCACATGCCACCATGTGCTTGGGCGTCAGTGTCATCACAATATGTTCTAGGTACAAAGATGTTCCAAGACATGTGGGGTGCTAAGAAATGTTAGTGTGTGCAAAAGCATTAATTTAAGGTGTGCCCAGATTGTTGAGGATTGTTAGGTCTTTCTCATTAATAGAATTGTCAAAGCTTGATTATGTATTAAATAATATATTTCCCACACACAATAGTGGAACTTTATCTAAAGGGAATTTGCTAGATAATAAACTTAATAGATATGAATCATGTGTTGACTCATAGGAAATCTCTATTCGACTAGTCATTACTTGAGGGAAATGATACACACTAATTACTTCTTAAAAAATTGAATGACCCCAACCACTATGGCCTTGGACATATTATAAAAAATACTCCACAATAATGGTATTAAATCGTTATCTTTTGATAAAAAATATATTAACAGGCACATAGTGTCATCAAAAACTCATTGGAATGATCAATGATGACGGACATTTTTTGACCGTCACCAAAAGTAACAAAAAGAGTATTGGTGAGGGTCATTAAAAGTTCGTCACTAGAAGTGTCACCAAAGAGAGAATTAGTGATGGGCCTTTAACGACCCTCACCAAAAGTGTCATTGAAAATGTCTTTGGTGACGGACCATAAAGGAACATCACTATATACACTTACAGTGACGGTTTTTTAATGATCAATGATGACGAACATTTTTTGACCGTCACTAAAAGTAACAAAAAGAGCATTGGTGAGGGTCATTAAAAGTTTGTCACTAGAGGTGTCACCAAAGAGAGAATTAGTGATGGGCCTTTAAAGACCCTCACCAAAAGTGTCATTGAAAATGTCTTTGGTGACGGACCATAAAGGACCATCACTATATACACTTACAGTGACGGTTTTTTAAGGACCGTCACCATATGTGACATTGGTGACGGACCTTAAAGGTCCGTCACAAGCATGACCCTCACCAATGTGTTTTTTTCTTGTAGTGACTTCACATTAGAATATTATTATAATGATATTTCGATATTGATATATGGACCTAGACCCTTTAAGGGTTTCGTTGCTAGTAGCTAGCCAAAAAATAATTGATTATCATATCACTATACTACATTAACCTTGGGATCTTGTTCCACTTTAACGTTTGACCTCTCTTAGATTAATATTGGAATAATATTAAGATTGATTACATGGCATGTTACCTTAGTAATATTAGCCATGTCTGATTATGGATTTATTATTCATTTTAAGAATTAAAATTTTCAATGCATAGTTTAATTTTCTTACCTTTTGCTTTAAATGACAAATCCGGTATGTATGATTTCCCATACTTATTTGATTGCTAGTGATATCAAATTTATTAACTTGTTTCCCGCATTACCATAATGTTTCTCTGTTCAAGGCTATGGAGATTTAATTGTTTCTCCTTCGCATTTAATCAGTCACATGGCTCTTTTGATTTTTTTCACTCCACTACTTCAGATTTGTTCCACGTTGAGAGTGGAGATGGGGTTTAATTTCCTCCCTCCATTCTCCTTGTTAGGTTTCGATGGCAAGTTGTTTTTCATTGTTTCATTTTCATTTTTTCATGTCGTATGAGGGTTCTTCTTTGGTTCATGGCTCTTGTTCACTACAATGGCTATTATGCATCTTCACATTCGTTTCTCTCTTCTTACAACAGTTTACCCATTTTCAGGTAAACGATTTTGTCTATTTAATATGTTCCTTTAACTTGACATCTTTCCTTTTCTTGAACAAACTCTGCACCTAATTTGTCCCATTATTTCTGGAATTAACATGAACATTTGATGATTTTTTGTTGCAGGGTATGAGCGAGGCCCTTTTCGTTCAGCTCTCTCACTCACGATAACCCTGAGGTAATTCGGTATTTCCTTACACAGGTAAGTTTTCAGGTTTTCTCAATAGTATTACCTGTTTTCCATTATGTATTATTCCTTGTCGTGTATATTTCATATGTTATAACTTACTAAAATGATTCAATATAATTGATGTCTTCTTTTTCTAGGAGACATTTTCACAATTTCCTTGGCAATTCATGGAAAGTTTCACTATTTCCTTTTTGTAGCAATTTACTTCGTTTTTACTTGGTTAGTACTAGTGGATTTTATCTTTACAACAAATTTTCCACTTCATGAATGTAAATCATTTTAACTAGGGTTTTTGATAATTCTTTCTCTGATTTTTAATCTCTCCCACAGAGACACGAGTTTGTTTTAATATCCAGAAACTTGTTTTAGATTCTATTTATCTGTCTGTAATAATTTTTCAATGGTGACATTCGATTCCACCTCAAATTCATGTTATTTTCATGGCTTCATTTTTTGAATACATATTTTATTACCTTAATAGGCTTGTATATGTCTAAGTTTGTATGTCCTTACAATATGGTGGTATTTGATTTCAATTGGAATTCGAATTTGTTTTTACATATGTAATTTGTAACCCTCTGTCTTGTTTTTCCATGAAATTAATTCTTACTTCTTGTGACGCTCTGGAATTTCTCAAAGGCTTAATTCGCTTTTCCACATCACTATAATTATTCGATTTCAAGTTTAAAATACATTTGGAAATTTAATTTCTTTACTAATTTTTTGTTTATCCTCAACGACCCCATTAACTTGCATTTATTTCATCGTTCCTCCTCACGACTCGGATTTGTTAATTTTCAATTATTTCAGCAAACCCTCAGGTTATAGAAATGACTTTTAAATTCTGGTATATTTAAATACGCTCTCATTATTTTTGTTTCTAATAGTCTCTTATCACCACAAAGTTGTAATTTGAGAAATCTGTCTCCATTTGCAAGACTTTGCTTATTTAGGTAATTGTACTTATGTCTTATATATATATATATATATATATATATATATATATATATATATATATATATATATATATATCGTGTTCTTTCTTTTCATTTCATATAACTTCATTCATACTTATTGAGAACAAGAACTCATAAATTAATGAAAGATTTTAAATTTTTCACTTAAGAACTTCTTATCATTTTATTAATTTCCCTCAATTAATAAAATGATTTATGGTACAGAAACTCTTCTTCCTGATTCCCGCTCATTCATGGTATTCATTAATTTCCCAGGATGTAAAAATACAGGTAAATATATTTTGATAATTTCAGTACTGATACTATAGTATCTTTCTCTGAACTTTTACCATCATGAGCTAATTAATTTTCTTCTTTGTGAACAGAAAGAATTCCACTACTTTACATTGAATGATAAGGTTTAATCCTGTGTTGTAATTACCATCGTCAAATTATCATATGTTATCCACTTATTTAAATTATTATATTCAGATGCTAATCTTTTGTATATGGTGTTTTTGTACAGGTATTGCACCTCTCGCAATTTACAACTCGTCAAATTGTGCATTCCTTCTCACAACTTTGACAATTAATTTTATTTCTTCTATTTACAGGTTGGTCAATATCATGCAAAAAATTCAATCCACTAAATTCAAAGATATGTATTCATGTATAATTTATGTAATTATTAGACAGAACATTTGACTTCAGTTAATTAAATCATGACAATTTATGATGAAATGTTCTATCAATTTTTTATACAAATTTATGTTCTTATTATGATGATAAAATTTATCTTTATAAGTAGTTTGTATATGTGTTTTTCCACTTATTTGTAATATTTCAAATACATATTATTTTTAAACAATGGGTTCTGCCTAATGTTATATATAACATTGTACTATCCATTAGTAATTCAATATGTAACTGATATTTAATTTCTTATTGGCACATAAGAATGAATAGATATATGAAACTTTTGTGTTGATGTACAGTAGAGTTATTTAGATTTAATTTGTACAATCATGTTTTCTTCCAGATTGACAATTATCTCTCATTGTATCTAAATTTTTGTTTCATTATTTTTTACAAAATCATTGTGTTAATTTTTTCTCATAACATACTTACCACTTCTAACGATATTATCATTTTGTGAATTTAATATATAATTTCTTACAACCTAACAAGTGATTTAGACCGTCCTAATTGGGTTTGGACATTTCGTTTGTTCTTTTACTAATTTAATTAGTTTATGTAACTATACAGAGCTAAGTTATATTTGTTATAGCATGTTCTATTAAATACATTAGACTCTATAAAATTAAAACAATAGAATTCCATTATACTATTTAATGAGTCATAAAATATAATTTCCCACTTATCTTCTTACATAACCCATCATTACTCTAAACTATAATTCTCATCATAACAACAAAATCATAAGAAAAATTTAAATAAATTGTGCATACCAATTCTGGTAAGAATATTTTCCACCCAACCTTGAGCTTTTTCTTCGCAGCCCCCCCCCCCCCGTAGAGACTAATTCCTCCCAAGTGTAGACAACCTCTTGTCTACCCTGGAATGGCTTATTTAAGCCTCATTTCCCTTCAACATGCTTCCATAACTGCATCAAGTTAAATCAAGATTTTGTTTTTTCCACGAAAGCTCTTTAAAACTAGCTTTTTCCTCTTTCTAGTTTTATTTCACCTCTTTTGAGTAACTTTCCACTTTACTAAGGTATCTTTTAGATTTTATCACCAATATAATATTTTTAATTTATTTAATTTTGTGCAAGGATTTTTGGAGAATTTGGAAAAGTCTTTGGATTTAATTCCATCCTCATGGACTTGAACTCTGGTCTCTAATATACTCTAGTCTTTGCACAATAATAAAAATTCCACATTTATTAAGTTAAAAAATATAATATATCCACACATATAGTTTTCCTTTAGGTCCGCTTAACCTTTAGGATTTTCAACTGTCTAATAAAAGCAGTGAAATGGGGATATTACAGGTGAAAATATACCAAAAAAAGTATATAGATGAAAGAGTTACTCAAGAGGTCTAATATGGATGAATGTATGGTAGATTTTGTTTTATTAGAATAAAATGTCAACCTCAATAGTTATAGTCGAAAAAAAGTGGTGAATGGTACTTTGTATTGACAACTTGTAGGAAGTTTGAATTATCTCACTACAACTAGGTCAAATATTGCATATACAATTATTGTGATTTGTCAATTCATGTTTAAGCCTCATAATAGTCATTGGAATATTATAAAGAGGATCCTTCAATATTTGAAAGGAATTATTGATTTTTCCATTGAATATACTAATGAATTTAATGTTGAGTTAACAGGTCATTTTGATTATAATTGGGATATAAATCCAAATGATAGAAAATCATCCTATGGATATGTGTTTAATATAGGATTTTAAGAAGTTTTGTATAGTAGTAACAAACAAAAACATGTTTTCTTGTCATCTAGAAAAGCCAAGTAAAGCATTATGGAGTACTACATGTGAGGAGATATGGCTTAGGTGGATCCTTGAACATGTTGAAGAGCACCAACAAGTACTTAAAACCATCATCTGTTATAACCAAATTTATCTCAAATTAGAAAATAACCCAATGTATGATGGAATGCCAAAACTTATTGAGATAAAACACAATTTTGTAAGAAATAAAATACATAAAAAATAAGTTGACTTGGTATATTGTAATTTAGATGAAAATGTTGCCGAAATATTTACTAGGTGTGTTGGAAATGATAAATTTGAAACTTGTAGGAATTAATGTTGGGATAGTTTGGTTAAATTGACTCTATGACCAAGTCAAATTTATTATTAGTCATATTCCCATATACATATAATTTACAAATTTCAAATCCAAATTATTACATATAGATATGGATTAAATCCATGAATGCATTTACATAAAAGTAGCCAAGCTAGCCAACATCATTTTTTGGCCAAGTGATCCATCCATTGAACTTAAGAAAATTACAATCGAAAATCGAGAATCCTTTTAAAGTTTCTATCACATGGAATTCATGGGTTGAAATAACACATGGTACCAAAACAATGTGATTGAAACCACTATTGTGGACCTAACAACCTTGACTCATTCACTAAGTCGACTTTAGCATAACATTCCCAACATTAAGCTTCACTAGTTAAATCTTCATGTTGTCCTCACCTATCACCTAGGTCCACTCCAAGTCTTTACTAATAGGGATACACATGTCTAACGAAGTATTATAGCCATATGCCCATATACATATAATTTACAAATTTCAAATCCAAAGTTTTTTTTTTTTTTATTGTTATTTGGTACTTATGCCACCATACTTCCACATCTACACACATACTCATACCAGGTGCTCTCCTCACGAAATCACACTTTTGTAGCTACAACACACCCTGCTATACCTCTCATATAATTTTTTTGTAAGTTAGTCAATTCCAATTAAGCATCTCTATTTGAGTTTATCCTCTTTCTATAAGTCATGATCCCTTGACTCTAAATACCACTGTTAGAAATAAAAACATGCAAGAGAAAATAATTATAACAACAACAACACATGAAACACATAATTTCTATCTCGAAAAAATAAGAACCAAGAAAAACCAACTAATAAAACTATTATTAGCTTATGGCCTAAATGCAACAATCCCTTGAGCCATGTCAACCAACATCTTGGTCCTGCGAAGTGAACCTTCCACTCCACTCAACCACATTACAATGGAGAATCATCAACCCATTTAAAAGCTTCATCACATTCAATCCGTGAATTTTAAAATGATAAGCTACCAAACCCATGTGTTGATCAACCTTAAAACTTTGACTCTTTCACCCAATTCATGATTACCTTGACAATAAGTTGTGTTGTAAAAAAATTCATTTCTTAATTAATATAGAGCATTAAATATTCATAAATTAAGACGTGATTATAATTATTGTTTAGACTTTGTTTAAACTTAATATAAGTTGTTTTTCAAATATAGTATCTTAGGAATTTATTAAGTTGCTCACTTTTCTATAAATTTTAACTTAATTTCATATAATTAATTATAATTATTTATAATTGCAGTGCTTTTGTGAAACCGTCTAATCTAAATAAAAATTGTATTTCTCTAATACATCTCTAGTGATATCTTAGATATATTAAAATATATAAACCGTACACTAAATCAAAAAATAAATAATAATAAGTAGAATGATAACATAATCTCATCATTGATCTCCAACTTACCCATATACTAAATCAAAAAAATAATAAAGAGAAAGAAATATAATGATAACATAATTTGATCCACCTCAATCACCTTATCGAATTATAAGTTCCTAGTTATTAAAAAAAAAAAAATTCAGGTTAGGCAAATACATTTTTGTTGGAGTTGTCTAACCAGAAGAAGGAATTGCCTGGACGACCAAAATTGCCCAGAATCTGGGCCAAAACAATTTAAAAAATCTTACAGTAACCATGTTTGAATCATGGTTTTGATGGTGGAAATGGATTCAGCACCATCAAAAACCTATAAAGTACCCAAATTATTAAATTTTGATAGTTATAATGTGGATTTACAAAAATCCCTCCTAGATTTTCTTAAAATCTTACCGGAATTTCAATGATTTTCAGGGCAAAAAAGCAGTCTATTTAGACTACAGCCATTTTTATTTATCAAATTCTTATTTCGCATTGACACATACCATGACGGGACACAGACCCAAAAACAAATAGTTGTTAAGATTTTTTTAAAATATAACTTAGAAACTACTCATTTTTCATATGTCGTGTGGTTCAAACACGAGTTAAATATTGTATATCAGCGTTAGGTCCATCCAAGATTTTTGTGTAGGTCGACCACTCATTCAGATTTTGGAGACTCAGCCATCGACATTTTACAAGGTATGGTAAAGGCGTGGCATAGGGTTCTAAGGTAGTAGCTTGGTGTCGTTAAAGCATGATTCAAATCTTGAATATATGTTTTAGGTCAATCAGGTCAATGCGAGATTTTTTTGTATGTCGGCCATCTATCTGGACTCCTCCACCCCAAAATTTTCAAGTTTGGATTCTGGAGTCTCTGCACACTAAGACACTTATATCATTTTCCTCTGCAATCCATTTAATCATTGAATGGGCTAAACTCAAAATTTGTGTCGTTGATTGCGAGTTACAAACGTCAACATAACGACGTCATTATATGACGCGTAAACATGGTCTGGTGAAGGTCGTCTAAGTATATATCATCTCAGCTGATATATATTGTTGGCTTAATTATTCTGCGGCTCGGTTCTGCAGCATCGAATGCCTTCTGTAGCTCGATTCTGCGGCTCGATTAACATATAAAATAATTTCCGCGCCTCGGTTCTGCGACATCGAATACTTTCTATAGCTCGGCTCTGCGGCTCGGTCCTATGGCAGTTTAAAGTTTATTCTGCGGCTCAGTTCTGCGGCATCGAATACCTTCTGCAGCTCGGTTATGCGGCATTAAAAATACCTTATGTAGCTCGGTTTTACAGCATCTATAATATTCCTGAACTATTACAGTGAAACTGTTGAAAGTACTGAACTATTACAGTGAAACTGTTGAAAGTATAAATAGAAGTGTATGGTTATCTCTTCCGTAGGGTTTGATAACATCTCTTCCGCAATATGGATTCTAGCTTTGTGAAGATAATTTCCGGCCCAGTTTCGCCTGCCTCTCAAAGTCAAGCTCCTATCCATATTGTAAGTCAAGCCCTAGCTCCCACTGTGCAGGTGGTCAAGGCCTCATTGGATGAGGCCTTAAAGTTTTCTGAAAGTGCCTTAATCTGCCGGTTTAATGGCTCTTGGCTGTGGCTGACAACTCTCCACAGCTGGATCTCGGAGGTATGGAAGCCTCTCATTTCTGATGAAATTAATATCTACCCGTGTGCTAAGGGTTTCTTTATAGTAGATTTTGAAAACTCTGAAAGCAGACAATGCATATTAAATTCCGGCCCTTGGTTTTGGGAAAACTTGGGCCTATTCATGAAGCCATGGAACCCATCATTCGATTCCTCAATAACAATCATAACCTCAGCACCAGTTTTGGTCAGATTTCCAAACCTACCTTTGCATTTCTCGAATCTCTCGTCACTAAAAGCCATTGGAAATGCAATTGAGAAATTTTACTGTAGGTGCCCAGAAATAGAGGAATATGTCAGAACCACCTATGCAAGCATCTATGTAGAAATGGACTTCACAATTGGTTTCCCAGCTGAAATAATCCTAACAAGCAAAGACTATGTATGGAACCAGAAACTTGACTATGAAAGTGTCTTCTTCAGATGTCGATCATGCTTTGAGACAGGCCATCTAGCCAAAAATTGTCCAAAAGTCTCCTAGAAAAATTCTGCTAGAAAGAATCACCATAGATCTACATGGTGGGAAGGAGCACAAAAAGAACATTACACTATTATCAAGGGAGAATACTTTGAATCGCAAGAAATCAGGCAAGAAAAAAACAACCCTCAAGACAAGTAGGGGGAAAGCCCCTCCCAACAACAAAATAATGAACTCGAGAGCCCCTCAAGCATCAACAATTATGAGGATTCGAATACCATGCAAAATAAATCTTCATTTAGCAGCAAATCAGATCTCCCTCCCGAAGATAAGACACCAGTGTCCCAAGAATCAGAAGAGATGAATGAGTTGCAAGATAAAGGAAGTTGGAAGACTGCAGAGAAGAAAAAGAAAGCTACAACACCAATCTCGCCAAGAAAGACGAGAAGCCAGACAATTAAGAACAAAGAAAATTATAGGTCCGATAGACCAAAGTTTGGTGTCAGTGGACGTTAACTAGCATCATCATCATCATCAACATATATATATATATATATATATATATATATATATATATATATATATGTTTGAGAGATTGAGAGAGCAGTCCACTTGTAGTGAAGTTAAAAGTAGATGGGGAAATTCTGCAATGGCTTTCAGATTTAGGTTTGTAGCTTTAGTTTTCTTTATCATATTCATTACATTTCTGTGAAATATGTCTGCGACGTGATGTCGGTTACAAAATTCTATGTTTCGAAAATGTCGAGCATGTTTTTGGAATCATTGTGGGCGAATTCGACTGATCTCAGTAGGATGGCCATCATGCTGAGCATTGTTGAAGCACAAAATGTGTCTCAAAAAATTTCTCGTGTGGGACGGTGAGGATTCAAAGGAAGACAATTGAGTGCTCTTGAAGATTGCATGCAGTTAAACGATCTGACGTTGAACCACTTGAGCATGTCTTTGTCAAATTTTACTGCTAATTCCTTGAAATGGATGCAGGCAGTTCACACTCAGACTTGTCTTAGTGAAACTATTACTAATCAGGCTGCATCTAAAGTCTTCAAGAGGCATGCAGAAGCCTAAAAAATATATTGACTAAGAGTGTGCATAATATCTCCCAAATTGTGAGTAGTTCTTTGGCTCTTGTCAAAAGGATTTGTCGTTGGCAAACATTCCAAGAAGCCTCATGTGCACAATTTACGCTTGTTCTCCAATCCCATGAGTCATGAGCGTCAGAATCAGGTTGATGTAGATGATGATAAATTTATTTCACATTATGGATCCCTCAATGATGGATTCCCTTCATGGTTGTCTGCTTCATACCGAAGGAGAATCCTTCAAACATTCGAGGCAGCTGCCAATATCGTTACGGTGGCTCAGGACGGTAGAGATAATTATACCACAATTATTGGTAAGCTAAATGCTGCTTCGAACAAAATTTCATATAGATATGTGATATATATTAAAAAGGGAGTCTACCAGGAATATGTTGAGGTTCCCAAACACAAAACAAATATTATGATGGTTGTTGATGGCATAAATGGAATTGTTATCACTGGAAATAGAAGCATTGTGGACGGATGCACCACTTACCATTTTGCAACAGTCGGTAAGCTTCTTTACTCATTTATTTTTGTGGTTAATTTGTTATTTTCCTTTTTTTAGTGAGGGTCTCGTCATATAACCTTGGTATTCTAGTTTAGAATTTAAAATTGGCATGGGAATCCACCATTATAATTTTGTTTCCATGAACCTAAATCATTCTTTTCTTGTCGTTCTCACACCAAAAATGATTGTGATTATAGCTGTAGTTTGGCAAGGCTTTATCGCTCACGATATCACTTTCGAGAACATGGCAGGCCCAAAGAAGTATCAGGTTGTCGCCCTCCGATTTGCATCAGATCTATCAACATTCTACCGCTGCAGCTTCAAAGGCTACCAAGATACTCTCTATGCACACTCTCTTCGTCAGTTCTACAGAGAATGAGACATATATGGTACAGTTGATTTTATTTTTATATGTAATGCACTGCACTTGATTACATATGTGTTATTTTTCACTTCTATTTATGTTTTATTTCATTTGTGAAATCGCACTGTAGCCCCAAAATATTAACAATAAAATTTAAATCCTATGGTTAGCAGACTTTAACATATAGAAAAAAAAAACATTATAAAAACTTATTACATGCGATGGTTGTGCGATGCGATAAACTTATCGCATCAATATTTGTGCCGGATGACTCAACCTTTAAACACTGCGATGCAATTTCATTGGTTTAACAGATGATGACTTGGCAAGGTGGGGCAGGTTTTATCGCATGAGTTTTGGCGAAGGTTAACATAAGCACCAATTGGTGCGATATGTACCTGATTGGACGACGGGCTTGTGAGCTAGCGGTGGGGTCACTGTTATTACGTGAGTTTGTGAAGGAGGTGACGTATGAAACAGAGCGTGCGATACGTTAGTGATTGGCTAGAGGTTGATCTACGTGGAAATGAAATGGAGTCTACGGTAGGTGTGGAGGATTTACGACGTGGCTGAATGGTCAACTAGCGTTTCAAAAAAATAAAGAAGGTTGGTGTAGCGTACAGGATGAAGGCAGTTGTGCATGATTGGTTCAAGGGGTTAAAACAGCTCTGCATACTTTCCTAAATGAAACAAAAAATTGCCAGAAGATCAAGATGTTTGTGTGCTGTTGTTGTTGTTGGAACAACGTAGCAGTTGCGATTATTTTCAACACTCCCCCTTAATCACAACTACTGTTGTCATGCATTCCTAGACATTCTATGAGAAAAATAAAACTTTTCAGCCCCGATGGTTTTGTCAAAATATCTACAAATTGTTCTTTTGTTCTGCAATGTTGCAAAATAACTTCTCCATTGTTCACCAATTCTCTGATAAAATGATATTTAGCATCTATATGCGTTGTCATTTTTTAAAACACTGAATTCTTTGATAATGCTATTGATGATTTATTATCACAATAAATTGTTGTACCTTTTACCTGTTCATGGCACAAATCTCTTATCATTCTTCTCATCCATATTGCTTGACATGCTATTGTAGATAAATCCACAATAGGTTGTTTCTTGGAAGCCCATGAAATGGCTCCCGATCCCATGAAAAACATAACTAGAGGTACTTTTTCTGTCATCTATGCTTTCAGCGCAATCACTTTCAGTATATCTAATTAACTCAAAATTTTCTGAAGGGGTGTATAAAATACCATACCCCTTTGTTCCTTTCACATACCTTAGAATTCTCTTTGTTGCTTGCTAATGTGTCTCTTTTCACCTCTCCATAAATCTGGAAATTGAACTTACAACATGCATAATATCAGGCCTAGTTGCGGTCAAATAGATAAGGCTACCAACTATGCTCTTATATAAACTTGGATCAAAATCCTTTTTGTTGTCTTCCTTGCTTAACTTCAACCCCATCACTGTAGGAGTTATTGCTACCTTGCAATCCTACATGTTAAATCTTTCCAAAACTTCCTTCACATATTTTTCTTGAGAAATAAAAATTTCATTTTCATTTTTCTCTACTTCTATTCCTAAGAAGTATCTCAACAATCCCATATCAGTCATCTCAAATTCTTCTTTCATGACTATTTTAAAATTCTCAATAAGGTAAGCACCATTACCTGTAAGGATCACATCATCAACATATGAAAAAACAATGAGCATCTTACCATATTTTTCCTTGATGTACAATGTGGGTTCTCCTTCACATTTATCAAACCCATTGTCCACTAGATAAGAATATATCCTACTGTATCATGCCCTTGGTGCTTGTTTCAACCCATAAAGAGCTTTCTTCAATTTACATACCTTGTGCTCTTGGCCTTCTTTCTCATATCCTAGAGGTTGTTCAACATAGACCTCTTCCATCAATACTCCATTTAGGAAATCTGATTTCAAATCCATTTGATAAACTTTCTACTTATGTTGTGCTGCAATAAACAACACTGCTCTTATTGTTTCCATTCTTGAAACTGGTGCAAAATTTTCTTCATAATCTCTTCCTTGTTGTTGATTGTAGCCTTTAACAACAAATGTGGCCTTGTGCCTTTCAATCTTACCTTCAACATTGCTTTTGGTCTTGTAGACCCATTTTACTCCAATCACTTCTTTTCCTTTAGGAAGGTCAACTAATTCCCATGTTTTATTCTTTGTTATTGCATTTATCTCTTCATCCATGGCATCTATCCATTTCTTATCTTTTACAGCTTCTTCAAAATTAATACGATCTTCTACATTACAATACAAAGAAAATAAATAATTTATACCTTCATTGTTTGCCTCTTTCTCATACATTTCATTCAAACTTCTTAATCTTGTTCTTCTTTCACTTGCTGAACTTGTGCTTGTAGAAGCACTCAAATCTGCCCCTTGTGTTGTGCTTGGAGAATCACTTTCATCACTTCTCAAGGGTGTTCTCATACGAGCTTGTGGTGTCCCTTGTTGTCCTTGTATTGGTGTTTGAGGTGTTGTCAATGAGGGATTTCTTTCAGCCATTTCTTCCTCATCTTCTTCTTAAGACAAACAAGTTTTTACATTTAGTGTTTTCTCAATGCTTCCATCCCAAGCTTCTTCTTCAATGAACTGCACATCTCTGCTTATAATAAACTTCTTGGTGGATGGGGTATATAGTCTGTATGCTTTTGATTCATCATTGTATCCTACGAATATGCACTTCTCCCCCTTGTTGTCCAACTTCTTTCTCAGCTGATCCAGAATGTGTGCATAAGCCACGCAACCAAATACTCTCATGTGGGTGACAAATTTTTTTATGCCACTCCATGCTTCTTTTGGAACTCTATTCATAACACTCTTTGTTGGGCATCTATTCAAAACATATGCTGCATAATGTACATCTTCAACCCAATATTCATTTGGAAAATGTTTTTCCTTCAGCATGCTTCTTACCATGTCCATGATGGTTCTATTTTTCCTTTTAGCAACATCATTTTGCTGTGGTGTATACATTTTTGTAATTGTTTTTTTATCTCATTTTCCCTACAAAAATGTATGAAATATTTGGAGATATATTCCCCTCCTCTATCAGTCCTCAAAACTTTAATATGCTACCCACTTTGATTCTCAACAATATCTTTAAAGTGGCAAAATTTCTCAAACACTTCACTCTTCATCTTCAAGAAATACACCCATGTTTTTCTTGTGTAATCATCAATAAAATTTAACATATAGTGGTTGCCTCCTAAATATGGTGTTTGCATTGGTCCACACAAATCAAAATGGACTATTTATAAGGGTGTTTTTTCCCTTATGCTCTTTCCTGATGGAAAGCTTTCTGTGTGTTGTTTTCCCAAGATGTAGCCTTCACAAAGGTTGCCTGGTTTTTCAATCAATGGTAATCCCTTTACCATTCCCTTTTTTTGCAATTAATTCAGACCTCCAAAGTTGAGATGTCCAAATCTCAGGTGCCATAACCCGTTTTCATCTTTTGCTTCCTTTTGGAATGTCTCTTGTGTCACATCTGTCATTGCAACTCCTTTCTTCAAATCTGCTCTAATTTTCAGAGGAAACGTTCTATTGCTCGTCATCTTCACATGTGCAATGCATTGCTTGCTTAGTGGTTTATCCATGATGGTACATATATCATCTTCAAAGAATACATTGTAGTCCTTTTGAATGAGTTTTCCAATCCTTAGCAAATTACATTTCATACCTAGTACATAATATACATCAGATATGCTCTTCTTTTCTCCTTTCTTTGTTAAAACACTTACTCTTCCTTTTCCCATGACACAAACTTTACTGTCTGTCCCGAGTGTTACTTGAGACTTCACATTTTCATCCAACATAGAAAACATTGCCATGTTTCCAGTCATATGGTTACTACATATTGAATCTAAAAACCATATATCTTAATTCTTCTCTTCAGCAATATTACATGCTAAAAACAAATT
The DNA here is from genome assembly GCA_034641835.2 of Pinus albicaulis. Classification (NCBI taxonomy): domain Eukaryota; kingdom Viridiplantae; phylum Streptophyta; class Pinopsida; order Pinales; family Pinaceae; genus Pinus; species Pinus albicaulis. Next base: position 70,059,347 of record CM076579.1, read on the forward strand.
CTCTTGACTCTGAGTTTCCTTAGTAAAATTAGCACTGGCTATATTAGCCATGTCATTATGTTTCTTCCTAAATTCATTGGCATAATGCCCATACTTCTTACAGTAATGTCATTGGACTTAGGATTTATCAAACCTTTGTCTATGTGCTTTATTTTTTCCACCTTGTTTGTTGTTGCCTTCGCCTCAGTTCTGATTTTGGTTGCTGCCCCTTCCACTTGTATTTGCAGGGCTGCTTCTTCCTCCTCTATTCTCACTTCCACCTCTACATCTACCTTGGTAGTTTGTTCTACCTCGACTTCTGCCTCTTACAAAGGACATTTGGGTCTTGAAGGCATGCTCCAAAGAGGAATTTTCTATTCTGTTCAGTCTTTGTTCATGTGTCATCAATGATGCATGAAGCTCATCAATAGTAAATAATGAGAGATTCTTTGTCTCTTCAATGGTTGTGACTATCACATAAAATCTTGAGTGTAGACTCCTAAATATTTTCTCCACTATTATTCTTTCTTCAACTATCTCTCCATGAGACCTTATTTGGCTAACCAACCCAATAAACTATGTAAAGAACGAGTCTATTGTTTTAGACTCTTTCAAGCAAATGACTTCAAAATCTCTTCTCATCAATTGAAGCTTTGTTGTCTTTACCTTCTTCGTTCCTTGAAAGGCTGTCTGGAGGTTATCCCATGCATCCTTGGACTTCTTTGCTACTAAAATTCTTGGAAATATGCTTTCATGCACTGCTTGAAAGAGATAGAAGAGGGCTTTTGAGTCCTTTTTTCTATTACTCTTCAGCAAATATTTCTCTACCCGTGTCAAGGGATTAAATTCTTGTTCATCTGCTAGTTCTTCAAATCTCTGTTCAACTAGCTCCCATAAATCTTGAGATGCAAATAGGGCTCTCATTGTGATTTCCCAATAGTCATAGTTCTTCCCATTGAACTGTGGGAGTTGAGTATTTCCCATACTCGTGCTTGTGTTGGCTCCTACCATTACTAGCCTTGCAGAACTAGGCTAAAAAACTTGATTGTGTATCTTAAACAAACTTTATCACTGCTGGAGAGATAACCTATGTCTCTAAAAACTCTAAAGACTTCTCTTTTACAGTTCTCTAGACTATATTCTTAAAACAAACAATAACTTTGTTTTTTTTTTAATAAATACCTGACTTGTTGAACCTTCACACTATTGGAGAAATGCTTCAACAGTATTCTTCTTCTTTTTCTATAGCTTCTTCATCAAATGCTGAGAGCCTGGACTAGCTCTAATACCACGTTGGATTTTTTGCTTATTCCCAACACACAGAGGAACAAAAATTCCCCCTTCTTGACACAAAGAGATTTTAAAATTTCATTGACAAACACAGCAAGAAATTTGATACACAAATTGTTTTTATCCTGTCGAGCGAAACAAAAAAAATTGTTCTATTGATTTGAGCTGTTGTTCATTACATATGTGCTATTCGATACACTCTTTCTATGTGTTTTCATTTTTTCAATCGCACGGAATATATATATGGCCGTAGCCCCAAAATATTAACAATAAAATTTAAATCCTATGGTTTTAAAAAACTATATAAAAACATTTCATGCGCCGCAGACTTTAACATATAAACAAAAAAAATTATAAAATCTTATTGCATGCGATGGTTGTGTGATGCGATAAACTTATCACATCAATATTTTTGCTGGCTAAGTCAACCTTTAATCATTGTGATGCAACTTCATTGGTTGAACGGACGATGACTTGGCAAGGTGGGGCAGGGTTTATTGCATGATTTTGGGCGAAAGTTGACGTAAGCACCGATTGGTGTGATATGAACCTGATTGGACGACGAGCTTGTGAGCTGGTAGTGGGGTCACTGTTATTGCACGCGTTTATGAAGGAGGTCACATATGCACCGGAGGGTAATATATGTTTGTGATTGGATAGAGGTTGATCTACATGGAAATGACGTGGAGTTTGCGGTAGGTGCGAAGGATTTATGGCACAGTTGTATGGTTAACTAGCGTTTTAAACAAATAAAGAAGGTTTTTGTAGCGTACAGGATGAAGGCGTATTTGCATGATTAAAATGGAAATTAAAACGATGGTTCAAGGCATTAAAACATCTACGCGTCCTTTCCTGTCTCAAGAATAAAATTGTCAGAAGATCTAGCCATCTGTGTGCTGCTGTCGTTGTTGGAACAGCGTAGCAGTTGCGATTATTTTCAACACTTATGACAAGAGTGACAAGTGTTTTTCTTTTGAAGGAATGAAACAAATTTAGACACAACGACACTATATTTTGTGTCATTTACGTAACTATTAGCGCAACCTCACTTACTTGCATTCGATTGTAATGAAAAATTAAGTAGTCTACAGTGCAGTCTTATAAATAATATGCATGTCAGCCTTGGATAAATGCATTGTTACAATGTATTTAGAGATATATCGTTATCATTATCATTCTAGCTTACATCATTACTTAAATATGGGATTTTATATATGAGATTTATTATTATTATTATTATCATTATTATTATTATTTTGATTTGGATATATCATGATAATTTTTGGGGGGTTTTTTGGTTTTGATACCAAGGTATGTCCATGGGCTTGATCCCCTTGGACAAAGACCATGGAAAATGAGATTTTATTGATAACATTTACCTTAAGAAAGTAAAGTAAAATGGTTGTTGAAAGTTATGTGTTAGAAATGGAGTGTTTGTACATCAAAATGTATTACTCTTTGTCCATCAAAATGTAGGTTGAGTTCTATATTGTAAAATGATTTATTTGAAATATAATACTTCGTGAGAAGTATTTTCTCATAAATTGGACATGTTTTGTGTGTTGGTAATGCTTGATGAAATATCTTATTTCACATTAAAAATATTCTTTAAATACTTTTGATTGTATATTTAAAATTGAGATGCAAAATAGTTATTTTTTACATGCATAATTTCTTTTAAACTGTTATCCATTATTTCTTTTTTATTTTAGTATTTTAATTTTAGATAAAAAATAATTACAATAAAAATAGTTATTATATTTTGTTTTTAATTAATTTATGAATAAACTTATTATAGTTATTTATAACATTAAATATAGTATATATATTCTTTTGTAGAAACATTTAAATATTAAAATATTTGAATTTTAAATTTAATGTAGTTTATATCCATATATATATATGGAATTCTATTTCTTTTTTTAATTTTATGTAATTTTAATTTCGAGAATTAGACATATATTATTCTATCCAATTTTATAATAGTAATAATAAAACACTAAAATCATTATGTATAAATCTTTAAAGCTACATATTAAATGGATATAAATTTTTATTAAAAAAATTAATAATATAAAATTTTGATTATAAAAATGATAATTTGTTTATTTAAAAGGCATAGTCTAATTTATAGACAAAATTCAAACTTCTTCACTACATTTTTTCTAGTTAATTTTAACTAAAATCTGGTAATTATTTTTAAAAACTTGGCTTTAAGTTGTTTAATATGTAAAATTTAAGGTGCTAAATTCATTTATGCATTCAAAAATGTATTTTAAATAACGAAAAATCACATTCTTTGTTGAAATTCTTTTTCCAGTGTGTTAGCCACCTATAAATTTGTCAAGCAAACAGGTGGCTAAATGTGTTTCTGAGTCTTCAAGAGATACGTTTCCTTTGAAAACCTATCATTCTTGAAGCCTCCATGTGTCCTCTATCCTTTGAAGGACCTTAAGTTGTTTCCATTGAAGAACCCTTCTATTTTGTGAAAAAGAATGCTTCAAAAGGCTTCTGTAATTGCCCGTTTTCACTCATTTCCCTTGCAGTTTCATTAAGCCTCCTTTTCTTATTTAGAACCTCCATATCCCTCTAAAATCCTCTAAAATAATTTTAAGCCACTGAAAATCCCTTTTACAGTTCTAAAACACTCTTTTCTCCTTTACCAAAAGCCAAGAAATCCCTTTAAAAACACTCATTTTGGCTTAAAAACACCCTTTTTCCATTGAGGCCTTACGCCCCTTTCGGCCTAGCCCTTAGCCCTTTTTCCCACATATGACCCGCGCCCAGGACCAGGCGCTAAGCCCCGTCACGCAATCGCAATTGGAGCTTTCCTTTACTATCTTTTCCTTTGTTATCCCGAAATTTTCCGATGCGATGACATTTGTTCTATCGGCCTCCGCTGCAATATCAATCATCGATCTTTACAGATATAGCGGCCAGTGCTAAAATCTCACAGCACCCATCACCCCTTTTCATTACCCCTCAAATGGTGTATGGACCGTTGATCTCTTTCCTAATCCGACGACTAGTGCAAAATTGCATCGCACTAACCCAGCGTCCCCATTTTTCGTTTTCCCCTATGGCCGACTCCCTGATTTAATCCTAGTCGTTGAATCCACTAGAACCAATGGTCAGGATTTGTTCACGCCTTTGTTCATAGAGCCCATCATCGCTCCGCCGAATTAATTTGGACCGTTGAATCCACAAGAACCAACGGCCCAGATTTATTCGCGCTCCACCCCTGTGCCCTCCATCATTTCCCCTCCGGTCAAATATTGACCATTGATCTCCCCCTTGATCTGACAGTCCGCACGTAATCACAAATTTAAAACCTCATATTTTTGGCCCCCTGCCTTTCTCCGATGCGATTAGATCTCAGTCGTTCATTCCGATAGATCCAACAACTCTCCTTCTCCCCGCCCATTCACTTGCCCCTTTGCCTCTGATTTCTCTTTTAAATCTTCGCCATCCATTTTGTAGATCTGATGGTCAGCGTTTAAACCACCCTGGACTACTCCCCACCTTACCGACCGTGCATCTTTCCATCTCGCGCACTATCCTGCATCGTCAGATCTCCCCATCGTACATCAAACGACCGAGGTGCATATTGCGTTATTTTAGTGTCCGACAGTTAAAGTTTCAAAATTATGCGATGAAAGTGGTTTTGGGGGCGACACGTGTCAGGCGGCGAGGCATATCACATTTTTTTGGAAAAATCTCAAAACCACTCTAAAGCTGCATGAAACCAGTAGTTTTTCTGCTAAAACCACCTTTTCCCCTTTGCTCCCGAAAGCCCCATCTGAAGATCTCAATCGTCCATTTGATCTAGATCAACTGCTCATATTACATCGTGTTCACATCCATATTTCTTTAATCAGAGCTTCCAAAGGACTTCATCAAAAGAATCTTCGTCGTTGATCTCTTTCATAATCCGACGGCCCACATTCAATCTTCCTCCGCCTCCGGTCCCAGCATCAAATGCCCCAATTTCATTCATTTTAGCCTTTCTCCTTTGTAATTCACCCAAACATTAAAATTTTGTGTTTTACACTAAAAGTTATTTTCTTCTGCCTAACCTTCTAAAACAACTTTAGCAGTGAATCCCGACCATTGATCACCACTGTCTAATCTAATCCAACGGTCCGAAACCGTCCTCGCACCGAAATTTCACCAGGCTATTTGTCTTCCATTCCACAGTGATTTTTAGCTGATTTTCCACTTCTTCCACCATTTCCATGGTTGCAACATCGTTTCTCTCCATCCTCCATGAGCCTCCAAAGCATCCATCCTCCCTTCCGCATGGATTTCTTAACATGTTTATTGTATTTTGCAGGGTTACAGATGGTAAAATTCACTCCGTCTCACCATCACAGGCAGGATAATACAGTGCGCAGAATGTCAGTTTTTCAAAACCGAAGATTGCAGGGAAATCACCTGGGAAGGTTTTAAACGAAGTATTTCATTAAAGGACCAATGTGAAGTCTTCTCATGAGCCTCCAGTGCCATGAAACTTGCAATATTCACAAACAGGATAGAAGTGAAGCGGAAAAGAGTATCAGTGACAGTTTAAAGAGATTAAAAGCCCATTATTGAAGATTAAATGCTTTAATCCAGTGTTTAAAGAATGAAGATACAGATTGAAGACCTTATGAATGATCCAAAAGGCTAATAAGGCCTAAAATGCATGAAACAAGCCACGTCAGTGTTTCACATCAGCAGAATGTTCTTTCCCAAGAAAGGACAAGTTCCCATAGTGTTTTTTATTCTCCATCGAGTTCTTGAGAAGATCACCACCCTGACAGAAGTCCTAAGATTGACAGAGCATTAGTTACATAGTATGGAAGGCCTGAATGTCATTTATCTACCTTACTTGTCCCAGTGTACAAAAAAAGTACCGACTGTGAGAGAGTACTTCAAGAACATACCTATGGAGTTACTATCAGCCTGTCGAAAACCACTTATTCATCCAAAGAGTACTGAAAGTCAATACGGGATATTAAAACAGAATGGGCCTCAAGCACTCTTCTTCCTTTGTTTTAATGATTCATTTAAAGTTCTATCTACCTCTACAACCACTCTTTCAGCTATAAGAACTCTTCAGAAATACATTGTAAATGTTGGTTAACCATGGATTGTAAGTTGTTTCATTGAGATAGAGTTTTGTGTGTATTAGTTGTAAAATAGGTTGGGAGATGATTTTAGACTGATATCAAGCTGCTGGAAAATGATGTATGTGACTGGTGTTGCTCTTTAAGATGACAAGCATGTTCATTGGATCCTGATCTATATCAGTGGTGAATTGTTCTATCTTTTTTTTTTCCCCTCTGTTATGCATCACATTTCATTTCTCTAAGAAGAATCAGTAATCTATCCTAGGATATACTGCAGTGAAAGTACCCTAATGCTTCCTACTCTTCTTATCTTTGATTTTTTCTATTGATTGTCTATCTGAGAACAAATTCACATAATTTAACCAGTATAGAAGTTGTCCTATCCATGCTTACTGATCTATGAATTTGGGGTTTGTTTCTTAGATTTTCTTGTTTGGTTTCAGCTGAAAGAATTGGGAAACAGGGAGATTTGGAGTTAGTTTTGTCTCACTAGGGTCCTTTTCCAACAGTTTTCCTTTCTAATATCCCTTAAGTTGAATGTCAAAAGCAGAGAAGTTTAAAATTCTTTCTCTAATCTTAGGCTTCACCTTGTGTCCATATTGAGTGTTTTTCTATTATCTGAAGAGTTAGCCTCATTAGGAGTTTGATCATAGAAGGTTAAGGCATGCCATGTCCCTAGATTTTCTCCTAAGTGGTCATCTTGGAAGGTTTCCTTGTCATTCACCTTCATTTCCTTATCATTTCATCCCATTACTATCATCTTAAGAGATCCTCTGATTTAGATGACTAGCCCATTTGAAAGCCTTGGATATTGAATTGCAAGTAAACCCTTTTATGACCCCATCGCCCAATGGACTTGTATTTTCTCTGAAATATCCCCCCATTGCTAAAAACCTTCTTTACTCACTTATTTTCCCTACATTGAACCCTTCTTTCATGTTTCCCAACCAAACTACAAAACAAAAACAAACAACAACCCTTGTGCCCTATAACTAGCCTAATACCCAAAATTTAACTTCAAAGATATATATTTCTTTACCTTGATAGATAGATCCCTCTCTGGATCCAGGAGGGCTAGATCCTGAGATCCCAAAGTGGTTTGATGTTGTCTTATCATTTAGTATTTCCAAATCTTCCAAATCAAAGGAACCACAACATAATGGCGACTCCACTGGGGAAAGTTTGAGTAAAAAATTCCTTAAAACATTTCTAAGAACTCAAATAAGACCAATAGCCCGATTTGGTAGTTAATCATTGTGGTGGATAGTAAACCTTCTTGAAACACTTTAAAAGCTGCACCTGGCGACTCCACAGTTCCTAAATGACCAAAAGAATTCACTTATGATCAGTAGACCTGCTGATTGTATTTGTTTTTAGAAGACTCCACTGGGAGACTAGTTCCATTACAACATCATCTATGTTTAAGGAAACTATGAGTATCAGTTTTCTTTGACCAAATCCCCCCACCAATGGAAGACCCTGAGAAATATTCAGAAATGAAGCTAAGTCCCCTTAAAGAGTTTCGTTGTGGAATATCAAGTATACTGGAAAAAATCAAAAGCAAGGACCTTCCAGAGCTTTTCCTTTCCATCTCTAGATTCAATAATCAACCTGAGCTTAAGGAAATTTTCCTAGAATTGTTGGTTGAGAGATATGAGATTGAGATTGGAATATTGAATTCACAAGAATAATCATACCAATTCAGGGACCCCAAACAATTTTTGGAGAGTCTCCCTTCCCCTAAGAAAGAAGGAATTCCACTGCCTTTTGATGTGCAGGAAGAAGATGATTGGGCTCTCAAGAGCCACATCGAAGATGCAGTGGAAGATGCAGTAATTAAAGCTATCAAGGATACAGATAGCCTACCGGTCATAGAAGGCCTAGAAGAAGATATTTTACATCATGTGTTCATTGATCCTGTGGCAGAGTATATGGAGGCCCTGATTGGCTCAAGTTCCCCAGCATTGATCCTTCGCAGGGGCCAGATACATCAGGAGTGGTCACCACTGATGCTGTCCTTGGTTTTGAAGACCCACATTCAAAGTACTCCATGGTTATCTATGACAAGTCGTCAGATCTCTTCCTCATTTCTATTACTACTGAACTGGCTACACTGGCACTATTGTATCATATAACACAGCAGAGATTTCCAAGTTAGAGTAGAGTAGGTAGAGAAATCTCAATAAAGCTCAGCCTGTGAACATTTAGTTAGTTGGTTTCAATTTCTTAACAAATTTCAGTTCATGTGCACTTGTATTTATGCCATGGACCCACAGCAAACCAGACAGTCTAATCTAGGTTTGACTATTTTTAAATTCCTGTTGTAGAATGTAGAGAAAGAAATCTGCTAGACAGTTTAATCCTAGCAGATATTAGTGTAGGTAGAGAAACTATGAGGCTAACTGTTTAATCTGGTCTCATGGAGGAATAAGGGTAGATTAGATTAGTTTTTTTTTTTTTTTTCAATAAAAAATGATGAAGAAGGTCTGCAAGTCTAAATGCACCTTGAAGAAAAAAAGTTAGGACCGTAGGATGGGTAGGAAGTTGTTTGGGAGAATATTTTATGCTGACTTAATGTCCATCATGTTTATAGCAGCTGATCAAAGAAGAAAAATATGGTTAAAGATCAGGCATCTGGCCTACTTCCAAAAGATTATTCTCTGAATTTCTTGACACCTTCAAGAAGATGCCATCCCCATGTGGAGCCACTGTTAGCCACCTATAGATTTTTGTCAAGCAAACAAGTGGCTAAATATGTTTCTGAGTCTTCAAGAGATACATTTCCTTTGAAAACCTATCATTCTTGAAGCCTCCATGTGTCTTCTATCCTTTGAAGGACCTTCATTGATGTTTCCATTGAAGAACCCTGTTGTTTTGTGAAAAAGAATGCTTCAAAAGGCCTCTGTAATTGCCCATTTTCATTCATTTCCCTTGTAGTTTCATTAAGCCTCCTTTTCCTCTTTAGAACCTCCATATCCCTCTAAAAGCCTCCAAAATCCTTTTAAGCCACTAAAAATCCCTTTTACAGTTCTAAAACACCCTTTTCTCCTTTACTGAAAGCCAAGAAATCCCTTGAAAAACACTCATTTTTGCTTAAAAACACCATTTTTCCATTGAGGCCTTAAGCCCCTTTCGGCCTAGCCCTTAGCCCCTTTTCCCGCATATGACCCGTGCCTAGGACCAGGTGCTAAGCCCCATCACGCAATCGCAATCAGAGCTTTCCTTTACTACCTTTTCCTTTGTTATCCTGAAATTTTCTGATGCGATGACATTTGTTCTATCGGCCTCCACTGCAATATTGGTCGTCGATCTTTACAGATCTAACGGCCAGTGCTAAAATCTCACAACGCCCATCACCCCTTTTCATTACCCCTCTGATGGTGTATGGACCATTGATCTCTTTCCTAATCAGATGGCTAGCGCAAAATCGCATCGCGCTAACCCAACATCCCCACTTTTCTTTTTCCCCGATGGCCGACTCCCCGATTTAATCCTGGCCGTTGAATCCACAAGAACCAACAGTCAGGATTCGTTCGCGCCTTTGTTCATAGAGCCCATCATCGCTCGCTGAATTAATCTGGACCGTTGAATCCATAAGAACCAACGACCCAGATTTAATCGCGCTCCACCCCTGTGCCGTCCATCATTTCCCCTCCGGTCAAATCTTGACCGTTGATCTCCCCATTGATCTGACGGTCTGCGCGTAATCACAAATTCAAAACCTAGGAGTTTTGGCCCCCTGCCTTTCTCCAATGCGATTAGATCTCAGCCGTTCATTCTGATAGATCCAACAGCTCTCCTTCTCCCCGCCCATTCACTTGCCCCTTTGCCTCCGCTTTCTATTTTAAATCTCCACCGTCCATTCCGTAGATCCGACGGTCAGCGTTTAAACCGCCCTGGACTATTCCCCACCTTACCAACCATGCATCTTTCCATGTCACGCACTATCCTACACCGTCAAATCTCCCCGTCCTACATCCAACAGCTGAGGTGCATATCGCATGATTTTAGTGTCCGACAGTTAAAGTTTCAAAATTACACGATGAAAGTGGTTTTGGGGGGGACACGTGTCAGGCGGCGAGGCATATCGTGTTTTTTTGGAAAAATCTCAAAACCACTCTAAAGCTGTGCGAAACCAGTTGTTTTTCCACTAAAACCACCTTTTACCCTTTGCTCCCTTAAGCTCCACTTGAAGATCTCGATCGTCCATTTGATCTAGATCAATGGCTCATATTACATCGTGTTCACATCCATATTTCTTTTATTGGAGCTCCCAATGGACTTCATCGGAAGAATCTCTGCCGTTGATCTCTTTCATAATCCGATGGCCCACATTCAATCTTCCTCCACCTCTGGTCCCACCATCAAATGCCCGATTTCATTCATTTTAGCCTTTCTCCTTTGTAATTCACCCAAACATTAAACTTTCGTGTTTTACACTAAAATTTATTTTCTTCCACCTAACCTTCTAAAACAACTTTACCGGTGACTCCCGAACGTTGATCACCACTGTCTAATCTAATCCAACAGTCCGAAACAATCCTCGCATCAGAATTTCACCAAGCCAGATTTCTTCCATTCCGCAGCAATTTTTAGCCAATTTTCCACTACTTCCACCATTTCCATTGCTGCGACATCGTTTCTCTCCATCCTCCACGAGCCTCCAAAGCATCCATCCTCCCTTCCACATGGATTTCTTAACATGTTTATTGTATTTTGCAGGGTTACAGATGGTAAAATTCACTCTGTCTCACCATCACAGACAGGATAATACAGGGCGCAAAATGCCAGTTTTTCATAACCGAAGATTGCAGGGAAAGCACCTGGGAAGGTTTTAAACGAATTATTTCATTAAAGTACCAATGTGAAGCCTTCTCATGAGCCTCCAGCACCATGAAACCTGGAATATTCACAGAAAAGAGAGAAGTGAAGCGGAAAAGAGTATCAGTGACAGTTTAAAGAGATTAAAATCCCATTATTGAAGATTAAACGCTTTAATCCAGTGTTTAAAGGACGAAGATATAGATTGAAGACCTTATGAATGATCCAGAAGGCTAATAAGGCCTAAAACGCATGAAACAAGCCACATTAGTGTTTCACATCAGCAGAATGTTCTTTCCAAAGAAAGGACAAGTTCCCATAGTGTTTTTTATTCTCCATCGAGTTCTTGAGAAGATCACCACCCTGACAGAAGTCCTAAGATTTCCATAGCATTAGTTACATAGTATGGAAGGCCTGAAAGTCATTTATCTACCTTACTTGTCCTAGTGTACAAACAAAGTACCAACTACCAGAGAGTACTTCAAGAACATACCTTTGGAGTTACTATCAGCCTGTCGAAGACCACTTATTCATCCAAAGAGTACTAAAAGTCAATATGGGATATTAAAACAGAATGGGCCTCAAGCACTCTTCTTCCTCTGTTTTAATGATTCATTTAAAGGTCTATCTACCTCTATAGCCACTCTTTCAGCTATAATAACTCTTCAGAAATACATTGTAAATGTTGGTTAACCGTGGATTGTAAGTTGTTTCATTGAGATAGAGTTCTGTGTGTATTAGTTGTAAAATAGGCTGGGAGATGATTTCAGACTGATATCAAGCTGCTGGAAAATGATGTATGGGAATGGTGTTGCTATTTAATATGACAAGGATGTTCATTGGATCCTGATCTATATCAGTGGTGAAGTGTTCTATCTTTTGTTGTTTTCCCCTCTGTTATGCATCACATTTCATTTCTCTAAGAAGAATCAGTAATCTAGCTTAGGATATACTGCAGTGAAAGTACCCTAATGCTTCCTGCTCTTCTTATCTTTGATGTTTTCTACTGATTTTCTATCTGAAAACAAATTCACATAATTTAACCAGTATAGAAGTTGTCTTGTCCATGCTTACTGATCTATTAATCTGGGATTTGTTTATTAGATGTTCTTGTTTGGTTTCAGCTGAAAGAATTGGGAAACTGGGAGATTTGGAGTTAGTTCTGTCTCACTAGGGTCCTTTTCCAATAGTTTGCCTTTCTAATATCCCTTAAGTTGAATTTCAAAAGCAGAGAAGGTTAAATGTCTTTCTCTGATCTTATGCTTCACCTTGTGTCCATCTTGAGTGTTTTTCTATTATCTGAATAGTTAGCCTCATTAGGAGTTTGATCATAGACGGTTAAGGCATGCCGTGTCCCTAGATTTGCTCCTAAGTGGTCACCTTGTAAGGTTTCCTTGTCATTCACCTTCATTTCCTTATCATTTCATCCCATTACTATCATCTTAAGAGATCCTCTGATTTAGATGACTAGCCCATTTGAAAGCCTTGGATATTGAATTTCAAGTAAACTCTTTTATGACCCCATTGCCAAATGGACTTGTATTTTCTCTGAAATATATCCCCATTGCTAAAAACATTCTTTACTCACTTCTTTGCCTTACATTGAACCCTTCTTTCATGTTTCCCAACCAAACTACAAAACAAAAACAAACAACAACCCTTGTGCCCTATAACTAGCCTAATACCCTAAATTGAACTTCAAAGATATATATTTCTTTACCTTGATAGAGAGATCGCTCTCTGGATTCAGGAGGGCTAGATCCTGAGATACCAAAGTGGTTTGATGTTGTCTTATCATTTGGTATTGCCAAATCTGCCAAATCATAGGAACCACAACACTGTGAAAAAAATATATATAAAATATGCTTATTTATAAATGAATGTTATAAATAATCATGAGGAACGTATCATGTAGGAACTTTATTAGAATTTGAATATTCTCAAATCCCTAGGAAATTTGGTTGGCGTGGAGCCTCCTCACACAAATCTAACTTTTTAAATTTATTAAAAGTAATGGACCATTTTTCTAAATAAAGAGTCTAACTTATAGAAGAAATGACCTTTTTAACTAACCAAAATCTGGCAAAGATTCTTAAAAACTTAAGTTTAAGTTGTTTAATATGTAGAATTCGAGTGCTGAGGGGTTTTTAAGAGGGCTCAATCCATTTATGCATTCAAAAATTCATTTTAAACAACAAAAAATCACATCCGATAAAAATTTTTATTTCGCCTATAAGTTAGACTATGCCTTAAATATATAAACAAATGTTAAAACCCGAAATTGAAGCCACGTAAATGATCGCTTACTCGATGCCAATATGATGATGAAATATTTATGGTTAGGAAAATCAACCCAAGTATCTCCTATTCTTTTGTAGAAACATTTAAATATTAAAATATTTGAATTTTAAATTTAATGTAGTTTATACCACATATATATATATATATATATATATATTTGGAATTCTATTCATTTGTTTAATTTTATGTAATTTTAATTTCGAGAATTAGATATATATTATTCTATCCAATTTTATAATAATAATAATAAAACACTAAAATCATTATGTATAAATATTTAAAGCTATATATTAAATGGATATAATTTTTTATTAAAAAAATTAGTAATATAAAATTTTAATTATGAAAATGATAATTTGTATATTTAAAAGGCATAGTCTAATTTATAGATAAAATTCCAACTTTTTCACTACATTTTTCTTAGTTAACTTTAACTAAAATCCAACAATTATTTTTAAAAACTTGGCTTTAAGTTGTTTAATATGTAGAATTTTAAAAACTTGGCATTAAGTTGTATAATATGTAAAATTGCAGGTGCTAAATTCATTTATGCATTCAAAAATGTATTTTAAATAACGAAAAATCAGATTCTTCGTTGAAATTCTTTTTCCATTGAAAAAAATAAATAAATGAATGTTATAAATAATTATGAGGAACTTATCATGTAGGAAATTTATTAGAATTTGAATAACCTAAAATCCCTAGGAAATTGGTTGGCATGGAGCCTCCTCACACAAATCTACCTTTTTAAATTTATTAAAAGTAATGGACCATTTTTCTAAATAAAGAGTCTAACGTATAGACGAAATGACCTTTTTAACTAACCAAAATCCGGCAAAGATTTTTAAAAACTTAGGTTTAAGTTGTTTAATCTGTAGAATTCGAGTGTTGAGGGGTTTTGAAGATGGATCAATCCATTTATGCATTCAAAAATGCATTTTAAACAACAAAAAATCACATTCTGATATAAAAAAAAAAATTCTCCTATAAGTTAGACTACGCCTTAAATATATAAACAAATGTTAAAACTAAAAATTGAAGCCATGTAAATGATCGCTTACTCGATGCCAATATCATGATGAAATATTATACCTCCCAAGGATGCTAATAAAAATTATAAAATTAGAGAAGACAGATGCTTCTTTTCAATATCATTGCGACATGCATGAAATCGAACTCATTTTACTTGAATCATTGTTACTTCAAATTTATGATCTCTCTGTTCAAGTATCTATTCTTCTTTTTCAATTTATTATTCTTTTTGAACCATAACCCCAAATGTAGAAGAGCGTTGTCATTGAGGGTTTTTTAAATTTGGTTCTGAATCTTCAGAGCTTCATTTTCCTACTTTATATGCCTATTTAGTGTCTCTAGCTCAAAAATTTCTTGCTTTAGAGAATTCACTAGAGGTTCTTGTGGACTAAAAGGTTGTTCATCATGAATTGATGTCTTCTCTGTATTTCTTCTTTCCAAAGATTCAATATAATCATAGATCTCTTGCTGGACAGGGTCAATATCTAGAGTTCTTCTAATTTCATCATGTATGGGAGAGGAAATGATAAGTGATGGTACCTTAAGACTTTCAATAGGTTCTGTAACTTCAGGGAGTGGCTTTTTGGCTACTTTTCAAAGTTTGAGATACTTCTTGCTGGTTGTGGAACATTATGAGTTTCTGATTTTTTTGTATGTATGAATTTGCCTTTTTCTTTTATGCTAACCCTTCTCTTTTTACTAATTTCTCCCTTATCCTTTCCAAATAACTGTGCAATAGAAATTTCATATTTTGATTGTGGTTGAGGTGGCCATTCATCTTCTGTAAGATTTTCAGTTTTTATCTTTATACTTCTTTTCCCTTTGTTATCACTAGGATGCTTTTCTTCTTTTTCTTCAAAATGATTTCTGGTTAGGAAATCATCCCAAGTATCTCCTATGCTCTTAAAATGAAATTCAATGAGTATTTTTATTAATGCATGATGGTGCATTGTGTTATCTATAAACTAAACCCTATTTTGAACCATCCCTACCATCTTCCTTAGACTATTCAGCAAAAAATAAGGAAGGTTTATTTCTTTATCCTCTATAAAATTCATCAGTAACCTAGCATGATAGAAAAATATGCAACCAAATATTCCTTCACATGTAATAAATTTATAAATTATCAAAAG
The DNA here is from genome assembly GCA_034641835.2 of Pinus albicaulis. Lineage (NCBI taxonomy): Eukaryota > Viridiplantae > Streptophyta > Pinopsida > Pinales > Pinaceae > Pinus > Pinus albicaulis. The sequence goes on from CM076579.1 coordinate 70,075,014, forward strand.
CATGTTCCTCCATTTATCTTAAGGGTTGTGCTGGGAATTCCATTCTTAAAAATACTTGTGTCCATACCTAGGTTTTTCAAGAAGACTTTCCATTCCTCTCCACTGATTCCTATTTTTTTGAACAACCTTTCACCGATTTTTGGAAGTCTGGTTGCCTCCGCCACCAAATATTCTGTGACTGCAAATTTGATGTCACCAATTTCGTCCTCAACTCTGTCGAAGGCTCTGTAAAAATTATTTTGTAAGTTCCTTGTGAAACCCGTCAAATTTATTTATAAAATTAAGCCATTGTTCCATCTCCAATATCTCCTCTAGCTGCAGATATCCCTCCATGAATTTCTTGCCTACGGGCTTTGTTCTTATGATAAAACCCATCTCTTCGCCGAGAGATTTTCCCTTCAAGACTATCTCTATCTGACTGCATAAATTGAGGGTTTTAATATGAGCTTAGAAACATGGAGGAGCTATATCATAAGATGGTGGAGACATGCAAGTAACAAGTGAAGTGAATGAGCGACGATTTAGGAATGTGAGGGATGTTTCGGTATGAGTGATGTTTCGACATGGGACATGATCGTTGAATCATTAGTTAATGAGATCAAATCGATCATTAAAAATATTATGATGCAGGCTAGGTGGTGAATCATGAGATTTATATTTTGATTCAGCTCAATCAGTTTTAATGATGATATTTTTGAGTTCGAAAATATGTGATTATCTAATTTATATATATCAATGTTTTGAACCTTATTATTTAAACAAATTTGTATCATACCTTGGATATAGCTAACCTTATTGTTTTTTCTTTGTTCTTGATTCCTCAAGTGTCCTTGAGTACATTCTTCAGTGTAATTTTCAATCTTGTCTTCAGCTGCTTTTGTTAATCAATTTTGTTAATATGTGTTGCAGAGATGTGTAAGAGCACAGAATGTCATAATAGTTGTAGAAATGCAACAATTCTTTAGCTAATATTTATTTTTCTGAAAAGAAAGTGAAATGCAATGAATTTGGGATTTTTAGAATGGGAGTAAATAAAATATAAGACGTCAAAAATAAAATTTAATTTTCACTTTGTATTTTATTTATAAGGATGCCAATCAATGATTGGTTTTCATACTTATACATTTTTTTTTTTGCAACATATATATGTGTGTGTGTGTGTGTGTGTGTGTAATTTTTTATTTTTTTTTAGATATGAAAAGTAAGAAGAAGACTAAGTTGGAGAAGAAGAAGGATTATTCTTCACCAACTTCATATCAGCATTGTCTTGAAATATTTTGACAAATTCCTCCTTTGGTAGTGGTTTATGATAGACCTTTAGTCAATGCCCATTCACAAGAAGAGGAACATTTTCTTCATCAATATTCCTTATCTTGACTACTCCATTATTAAATATTGTTTCAATCTCATAAGTCCCAAGCCAATGAGTTTGTAATTTACCTTGGAAGTATTTAAACTTTGAGTCAAATAAAAGTGCACAATCTCCTGCCTGAAATTTTCTTTCTTTTATGTACTTACATGCCATCTGGATTGTAATATTCCCAAATGGGAAAACTCAACAATACTTGCATAAAAAACACATTTTTTATAATTATAAGTATTAACAGAAAATTTCAGCCCATGGATCCATTAGATCTGACATTATTACAACCATATCTGAAAAGAAATTAGAAACAAATGACTTTTTCCTAGTTAAACAGGCCTCCCATGCTCAAAACATCTCAAAACACTGAAACCCCAAGACTGCTACAAATAGAAATTACTGCAGAAAGTGACAGCATAGCTATTTGAGGGTTATACTCAGAAAATTGAGAGAAAAATCAGATCTGATGATTTATTAAACAATAGAGCACAAAAACAGAGATCTAGTCTCTTTTACATAGATCCAAGATGACCCGGGAAGGGTTTCTTGACAGAAATGATATACATGAAATTTCTTGTTGCAGATCTATGGTTGAATCACATTGTATGGCTGAAGAACTGCATAAATATGGCTGATCATGAAAATAAATGGAAATAGACTCTCCTATTAGCTTTCCGAGAACTAGAATGAACCTCCTTCAGGGAAACTAGCTCAAAATTCAAGGGATTAAATCCCTCCACTGCAATACCTTAAGAAAAAGTTTCTGAAAGGGACTGCACTATTACTGAAGGTGACTGCTTGGCCTAACACCAGGTAGTGGAAAATTTAGCACAAAATTCTCTCCTCGGATTTCTTAAACAAGATCTCCAAGCAAGAGTGGGGAATTCCCGCATGAGAAAACCCTTGCACTCAACAATGCAGAAAACTTAGCTAAACAGCCAAAGGATGCAGAAAGTCTAAATAGACCACATAAAAAACATAATCTTCAATCATGCCCCATATGGTTTCCATCCCCTCTATTATATAGTTGATGAGCTTCCCCACCAAGGGTCCCACCCAATCATGAGGTTGCTTCCATGCAAAGGCCCCTCCACCAAAATTACGTTGTCTCCACAAGTCTTACTCATCGTTTTACAATGTTGTTTGATTTAGTCAACCTTGACTCAATCTTCATGCAGTGTCTCTTTTCACACTCAAGGTGTCTTCATTTTGACTAGCTAGATTGATCTTCATTCACATTGAGTTGTCTTTATTTAGGATCCACTCCTCATATATTAATGTGGTTGACTTGGTCAAACTTGACTTTGTCCACACATTTTAGACCTTGTTCACACATGTGGATGCTTGATCTGGTTATTAACATGATCACTTTTCACATTATGAGGGATTTTATTCCTACTTAAGAAAATTATGAGCCTCCTTGCCCATTTATTCATCTAAATAGATTTTAAAAGAAAAATTAATATTCCCATTAGCTGCATGCTAATTTAGGAATATTACATGGATCTTTGATGTTGAACTAGGTTGGTCTTTTGAACTGCATCTTGCCTTATTTCATCAAGCTCATTGAGTTGCTCCATTCTATTCTTTTGAGCTTCTGATATGTCAATTCCCAATTTGATTGTTGTTTTGAAGGTTTCGATTTGGAACTCTATTGGAAACAAGACTTTCTTCTGATAAACAAGTTCATAGGGAGTATGTCTTGTTGTATTCCTCCATGTAGCTCGATAGGCCCATCAATCTTCAAGAAGCCTTTCTGCCCAATCTTTCCTACGTAGATGTACATTCTTAGTGAGGATTTCTTCAATCACTTTATTGGTAGACTCCACTTATCCATTTTCCTATGGATGGTACGGAGTAGAATTTATGTGCTTGATTTTATATTCTTCCATGATCTTTTGCACCATTCTATATGTAAACTGAGTTCCCTAATTTGTCACAATTTCCCTTAGGACATCAAAATGAGTAAAAATATCCTCAAAGAGAAATGAAATTACAACATTTTCATTAGCAAAGGAAATTTCTTTAGCCTCTACCAATTTAGTGAGATAATCAGTGCATACAAGAAAGTATCTCTTTTGTCTTGATGGTTGATTGATTGGTCCAAAAACGTCCATGGCCCATTTTTCAAAGGTATCGATGACAACATGTGGTTCTAAGGGCATTTCATCTGTAGGAACAACTTTCCCCATTCTCTGACAATTGTCACACCTTTTAACATACTCCTTGGCATACTTAAAAATGGAATACCAATAATATCCTAAAAGAATGATTTTATAAGCAGTCCTTTTATTAGAAAAGTGTCCTCCACATGGTTCATCATGGCATGCCTTTAGTAATTCATTTATCTCATCTTCTTGAACACATCTTATAATGATGAGATATGGACCTCTCTTGTATAATTCATCTTTTACCCATGAATATTATGCACTTGTTTGAATTATCCTTCTCTTTTCTCTAGGAAACAAATATGATGGTAGTTTTCCTGTGGCCAAGAAATTGAAAATGTCTGTAAACCATGGATATTTAGTAGATATTGCAAAACGATATTCATGAGAAAAATTATCCTCTACAGGTGTATCATTGTTATCATTTTGAATTCTAGATAAAAATTCAACAACTTTGTTTTGTTTTCCACATCGATCTAGAATGGCGATGTTAAATTCTTGCAAGAGTAGTTACCATCTTATGATTCTACCTTAGTGATATATTTATTCATTAAATATCTAATTTCAGAATGATCTGTAAGAATGAAGGTTTCATAGCCGGTGATGTAATGTCTAAACTTGTTAATAGCATAGACAACAAATAGAAACTTTTTTTCGATAAAAGTGTATTTTAACTCAGCACGAGTAAAATTCTTACCTGCATAGTAGATGGCATAAGGGGTCAGATATTTTTGTACTAATACAGCTCCCAGGATTTTATCTAAAGCATTAGTTGAGAAGTGAAAAGGTTATTTTCAATTTGGTCCTCTTAAGATGGGTGCTTCAGATATCTTTCCTTTCAAAGTTTCAAATACCATTTGGCACTCAAGATTCCATATAAACTCACAATCTATACTGAGTAATTTGAACAGTGGAGATGCAATTTTTGTGAAGTTTTCTATAAATCTTCTATAATACCCTGTAAAACCAAGAAAACTCCTAACATATTTTTGACAATTTGTGATTGATAATTTGGAAATAACTTCAACTTTAGATGAGTCTACCTTAATTCCATTTCCTGAAATATGTGTCCTAAAACAATATCATCAGTAAAAATCATAAAGAATTTTTCATGACTTAGTGAGAGATTTTCTTCTTTACATATTATGAGAATTTTTTCCAAATTTTTGAGAGCTTCTTTAAAAGAATTTCCATAAATTGTGAGGTCATCCATATACACTTCCACACAATCATGTATTAAGTCAGAGAAATTTCCTAGTACCACTCTTTGGAATGTTTCAGGTGCATTAAAAAATCCAAAAGGAAGTACTCGGTAAGCATAAGTTCCCCAAGGATAGGTAAATGTGGTTTTGTCTTGGTCTTCAAGTGCTACTTGAATTTTATTGTACCCATTGAACCCATCCAAAAATGAAAATATTTCTTCCCTGCTAATGTATCCAAAACTTGATCTATGAAAGGTAATGGTGTTGGCTTGAGGGATCCTGACACAGGTTCGGATTTCAGGTTTGCCACCAATCCCCTATACTAATGTCCCTTTCGGCAATGACCTACTTGAGGAGGCCTAGGTCTCACTCAAAGTAGTATGGGAGGGTGCTGGAAACAGGTTTCCGCACCGTGAGAGAAGGAGGGTTAATAGAGGCAGCCTTATTAAGATCTATCATATTTTCGTAGAGGGAACCTTATTGCAGAACCTTTAGCAGTATATGTGTAGAATGTGAAGTGCATAAAACAATAGGTAGCATAAATAAGCAACTATTACTAATCAAATCTTAGTAATACTTTGCATCCACATGCACATCAATATTAACCAACAAACTGAGCCACCGTATTACCATAAACATAGCTAGTTCTTATAAGATATTATAAATCATATTTATCATTCATTAGCTTCCGAAATCCACTTAGGGACCCAATTCCCTACCGGCAGACATAGTCGGTGGGGTCCGCACACAGTAGGACTGAGGATCTCTACACACACAGCCAGCTAGAGTCCTTACCCAAATACAACCCAAAACAGATCAATGGTTCGCAATTAGCATCAATCAATCTTAGCCCACCTCTAGACTCGATCTACCTATCTACTTATAGCACCTTAACCTGCGCTATCCTATGGTCCGCAAACCATGGTTTTCGGACCCTAGGTCTACCCTTTTGACCCATTACAATTCATTGGGGGTTTGACCCACCCCAAACCCCCTTCACTAGACCAAATATTATGGAAATATTACAAAACGTGGACAAAATTGGGGCTAGGGAACCCTGTTCCAATCGTCTCCCAACACAATCTTGTGACTCGTCCTGAGTCACAGTGTTGATTGGGTCTTCATCCGTTCCTTGAGCTGTTCCAGTGTGGTTGTGAACAGAGGAAAAATGCAAAGGCTTTTTGCTGCAGCACTATGTGCGATTTCCACCAGTTTCTACAAGGTTAGTCCTTCCGTAGCAACGGTGACACTGTCGAGATTTTGGTTCAATTTTTTCACTACCCCGTCTAAGTCCTAGGATAACTTGAGGGCGTCATCCGACCATGGTGTGAGATGGTCACTGAGTACCTCTTTCTTGCACCACAGCCCCATAATTTTTGTGTGAAGTGCATGGATAGTCCTAAGACGGGCTAAGCGTTGGGTTGGGACTAGAGTAGCCATCGTATTTTCCAACTACTCAAAGTCTTGCTCCTTCTCCATTAACTCCTAATCAATCTTGCGACAGAGAGGGTCATGCTGAACTTGGGACCATAATTCCATAGCCTTCTCAAGCAGAGTGACACACTGACTGATCTGCGTCGTAATAGTGGTCATGGCTTCTATAACTAATGTGGCTCGTTGGGCGCGTACCTCCAGAGGGGTCTCAGGTTGTAGCTTGGCATGTAAATATGCGATTTGAAGTTCGAACTCAGCCATGGAAACCTGTACCTTAGTCTGGGATGCTTTTAGGGCAGCGACCAACCCTTTTACCTTGGCTTGGGGCTTGGTAGAGGCAAAAATGACTTTTTGCATGTCCTCACAAAGCCTGTTGATCAGTTGTTCTAAAGAAGCTTGTTGCACAATGCTAGCAGCGTGCACGGCTTGGATTTTAGCGCCTTCAGAAGCTTGGGTTAGAATGGTCTACTCGGCTGTGCTGAGGTGTTGTTATACTTGAAGTTCACGGTGCTGGATTTCGCTAGTGACAGCGGTCAACAATTCATGCAGCTGCGCACCATCCAATCAGCAAACCTCAAGGCCAATGGAGGAGCATACTTGGACTTGGGCGCACAATTCAGTGGGTTCTATAACAAAGCCTGCACTGGGGAGGGGGCAGATCTAGCTATCTGCAATGGTGGCCAGGGTTGTAACGGGGGCCAGCGAGCCCACAAAAGTCTACCTTGCTTGATCTACGCTCGCCTAATTTTTCCTCGCTTGATTCACACTCGCTTGAAGTGTGTATTCTTTCAGTTGGAGGGCCTACAAATCAGCTTGTAAAACAGCTATAGCAGCCTTGTGTTGTTCCTCCTAGATATTCCATCGATCAGAAGACGCAGTGGTGACAGCATCGGTAATCTAATCAAGGTCATCCTCCGTGAGGGTAACTTCCGTGGTGGTGTCGGTCTTAGTGGCCTTAATTTTTTTTCTACGCTCTTGAGACAATTCGCAGGGCCGCTTAAGGGTGTGCAGGATAGACGTACCAGCGTCATCAGCATCATTTATGTGGTGATCTGGCGGGGAATCTGGTTCTAGATGCGCGCTGGTACTTCTGGGGGTCGCTTGCGGTGTGGATGCTGGGGGCATGGACTCTGTTGTTGGGCCGAGCAGAACGGTAGGATTGGACACTGCAAGGAGTCCAGATGCACCTGCTGCATCTAGTAGCCAAGTGGCAATCACCTATTCAATTTCAGCTTCAGTAGTCATGTATGGAAGATCATGCCAAGTGTGAGATTTTCGGGCCCGAATTTGCACATTGTGCATGGCTATCTGAAATGCCGCTATTTTCTTATACTTTTCATAGACAACTAGGGATAGGCGTGGTTGGGAATCAATGGCTGCATAGATAGACCCATCGTAGAGTATCCAGAAGAACTTATTGTCCTCCACCCATTTGGGATCCTTCGAGTCCCATAGGTTTTCAAATTGGCACCCTTCCCACATGCTAGGCTCAAGAGGGGGGAAGAATGCTTCTTTCGGGGTCTCACAGGAAACTAATATGATTAGCAGAATCAGCCATGAGTAGTATAACGCTTTCCCCTACTCCTGAGCCTCGCACACATTGTCGATAAATTCTTCAACCAAGTACTGGGACCAACTGTAGCAGACTCCCTTTTCACACTGGACAACGATCTGAATGACGTGACCAGGGATAGTTGTGGCCTCACATTTCCGCATCAATTTACAGGAAAGTATTAAATTTCCCATGCGCATCCCCGGGTCCTAGATGGTATTAATCAGGAAGCCCCGCTTGTTGTGTCCGACACCGTACTTCCTCTCGACAACATTGGTAGTATTGTGCTCAAATTTCTTGCCCATTCTGTCCCTAGGGTTGGGCCCGTTCATAGGGAGGCTTTTGATGTGGTGAATGAGGGCAGCATCAATCGATATGCAGCCTTAGAGCCATAAGTAGCGATCATGGACAAGTTCCAACAGTTGGGAAACCATGAGGCTGGCTATCTTGTAGTGTCCAAAATGGGGAAGGTGTAACAAGTTCAAGATGCTTGCCCCGGCTAATCCCATGACCCAAAGCATTGGCTCAAATTTGGGCACACCATCTTCAATCACCTGTTCCAATTAAAATTGTGGTTCTAACGAAGGAAAATCTTCCAAGTTCCCTAGGTCATGGTCGTCGAACTTTATGTTATGAATTTGTTCGAACATATCCCCTTTTTGGGGCACTTCTTCAGGGACCAGAGGCATCTAAAGATAGGAATGGATGACATCTACGTTGGGCATATAGGTTGTTGTTCTGCATGGTTGAACATAAGGGGGTAACTAGGTCAGTGGAGTCACCTGCAGGCCTTCTGCTACGAGCTCCATTAGGTTGGCAAGTGTAGTGGGAAATTGCTGATTAGGCACCTTCTGGGGGGAATGCCGAATTTGAGGGGAGGTACGAGGCTTCCCACTGGCCCATTTCATATGTTTAGCCTTTCCCTTTCCCTTCCGGGGTGCTGAAGTCGAGCCAATTTCTTTTGCTGCAGGGGTGACTTCTCAGACCTCATCAAAACCTATTTCTTTGGACGTTGTGTCAGGTGGAGGAGCACTTCGGTCGGTAGCAGTCATCCTTTCTTGAAAAATTAATTTAGCATGGCTACTTTCAAAGAACGGAGCTTGCTCGGTCATGCGGCTGACAAATAGAGAGAAACAATGGTATATACCACAAAGGCCGAGGTTTGGAAAACATGAGCAACAGTTGAATCCCATACAACAAACAATCCTAACCTTATAGCATCCGCAAGAGAGAAATGGTCGTTGAAACTTTTATTTCCTTCCATCATTATGGAAACGGTAAAAATTCCTTGTAAATCACCTCATTAATTGCCAATTACCTATGTCATTAAATGGGGAGCGCAGTTTTTCATGCTCCCGCTCCGTCCCAATGGCTATTTTTGTCCATTGCATGCAGCACCTAGGCCTATCTCGCACCCCCCTATGCTTCCAGTACTGTGCATCACCCCTTCACATCCATGCCTATGCACCATCCCTGTGCATCTTTCCCTGCGCATCCTCCTTGCGTGAAATGTCCAGGGTACAGATACTCCTACCATATAGTCATTTGATCAGCACCACAGAGTCTCGGTAGGGCTTTAGTCAACTTCCATTAACATATGCTTGTAGGGACTCTCCGCGTAGTGTGGCCATTCTGACCGCGCCATTGTTGGTAAGTTCTACAGACCCAACCAATGTTGTCAGAATTTCCCTGGGTGTTTCGCGAACTAGCTATCATATAGTAGGACCAATGCTTTTTCCGAAAATTATTTCTTCCGGATATGGAGATCATGCCACGCTTTCTCCCATGCCTTCTGAACCTGTTGGTGAAAGTGGGTGATGATCCAGTATTCTTCTAATGCTAATAGCTGCTCCAAGCGCTCCTCCATAATGTCGGGATCAGACATATTTGTGAAGGTCAAGATGCACAAGCTAGGAACAATGTATTCCATAGGCATAACAGCTTCCTTTCCGTAGACCAGGAGGAAGGGTATTTTTACCATGAGCTTATTACATGTGATTCTGTAGGCCCAGAGGAAGGAGGGGATGTGCACATCCCAAACTCTCCCTTGTGCATTACAGACCTTGGTGAGCGCTTGTTCCAAAATTTTGTTGAATGCCTCTACGGTTCCATTTTCTTGTCGATGATATGGGGTACTTTTGGCATGGTGGATCTGGAATTCCTCAGTCATAGCCTTAATTGTTTCATTAATGAAATTCTTCCCTATGTCGCTCATCAGGACCCTGGGACACCCAAACGTGGTTAAGATATTCTCAAATAGGAAGTGTAGCATCGTATCCGCAGTGCATTCCTTGACATATGTCGCTTCGAGCCACCTGGTAACGTGGTCTATGGCCGTAATGATATATCAAGCACCTGTCTTCTTACCATGGGGGTTAATGGGGCCTACGAAGTCAATGGACCACTTATCAAACACCTGCAGGGCCGTCTGTGGTTGTAAGGGCATCTCGGCCCGACACGAAGGCCTTCCCATCCATTGGCACCCATCACAGGCTTTATAATAATCATGGGAGTCGCTATGCAGTGTGGGCCACCACAACATAGATCTTAATACCTTTTGCGCATTTTATTTTCTGATATAGTGACCTCCTGCCACTCCTCCATGGGCTTTTGCTAAAATGGCTTGCCTTTCATGCTCCAGTATGTATCTTCGTAGCACCTCTTTAGCTCCTAGCTTCTACAATTGGCCCATAATGATGGTAAAGTCAGCAACACGGGTGACAAATTCTCTTTTATGTTGTACCGAGTAGTCTCTAGGTGCCATCCCCGTAGTTAAGAATTGAATAATATTGGCAAATTTATCGTCAATCACCTTAATAGAAAATAGTTGTGCATCGGGCAAGCCTTCTTCTAGGTTAGTTGGCTCTTCACCACTCTCGATTCAAGGCAAGTGGTCTTCTCCAGGATTTAGTATCCCAGGCTTCACAATTATCTCAAAATCATACTTCTAAAATAGTAGTAACCATCGACAAATCCTCCCCCCCAACACAGCCTTATTGACTAGGTACTTCCAAGCTGAATGATCCATGAAAATCTTGAAGTGCCCTCCGAATAGATAGTGTCGGTATTTATCCAGGGAATACACCATTCCCAGTCCCTCGCGTTTCATAGTAGAGTGATTAAGTTATGTGCTAGAAATTGTTCTACTAGCAAACTTAACTGGGTGGTCAATGTCCCCTTCCCCAGGCTGCGTAAGGATAGAACCTAGGGCGATTTGGTAGGCGTCCACATGGACATAAAAAAAAATTTCCTAGTCAGGAAATATGAGGATAGGTGTAGAGACCATATTTTCCTTTAGCAGCTCAAAACTCTTCTGACACTCCGTGTTCTAGAAAAAATATACGCCCTTCTTTAGCAGCTTCTTCGTTGGTGTCGTGATGAGTGCGTATCCTTGAATAAATTTCCTATAGTAGCCAGTGTTCCCCAGGATGGAGCATAGCTACTTCTCAGTTGTGGGTACTACTAAATTGATGATAACTGCCACCTTGGTTGGGTCAACCATCAATCCTTGCTGACAAACCACATGTCCTAACAAGATCCCGAAAGGTACACAAAATATGCACTTCTTAATGTTTAGGGAAATTTGGTTCTTTCTGCAGGCATCCAACATCATGCATAGGTTTGAGACATGCTTCTTTACCAATACAAACACTATCCAATCGTCAAAGTAAACTTCCAGAAATTTGTGAATGAGTTCCTTGAACACTGCCACCACCACTCGTGAAAATATGGAAGTGGCATTTTTTAGCCCAAAGGGCAAGACGGTGTATTGGAAGGATCCCCATTTGGTTGTGAACATAGTTTTGCTGCAATATTTGGGTGTGATTCTAATCTGATGGTAGCACGAAAACCCATTAGTGAACGATTATGCTTCCTGACCTCCCACACTGTTAAGAATTTCATCATAGAATGGTGTAGGGAACCGATCATGTAAACAAGCATCATTCAATTTGCACAGGTCCACGCAAATTCTTATTTCCCCTTTTGTCTTCTTTTCTTGGACCACCATAGGGCTTACCCAATCCAATTTTTCTACTAGTTCGATGACACCTACGACTATCATTTTACCGATTTCTTCTCTGTCTTTCTTCTTATATTTGGGGTTCAATCAGTAAGGTCATTGCTTGACAGGGCATGTATCTAGTTTTAAGGTGATCTGCATGACACCCAAGTCCCCTACAATACCTTTGACCTCTGAAATTTTTTTGGGAAATAGATCCTGATATTCAGTGAGCAGTTCCACGATTTTTCCAATAGTATCTTCACCCCAGTAATCCCAAATTCTAGACATCTTGGGTTGTTATTTTGCTCCAATTTTGACTTCCCTTAACTTGAGAGGCTTATTCATGTCTACTTCTTGTAATGGGGGTCTAACAACTGCGCGTTCACCCTCGGACTCCGAGACAGTGATATTTCGTGGGTCCTCGTCACACTCTTTTACTGATAGATTCTGGCAGTTGGAAATATCCCTCATCTATGGATCCCAAGTTGGTTCCCCACATTCTCTGTGAGGGCACAATTCATCAAATACTAGAGCATTTATGTTCTGCAAGGCTTCGTCTAGTTTCTCAGTCCCGCCTATCAATTTGAATGTCCCTAAAAAATCTTCCCTCATGGCGTCCCAGTGGTGAGTGCGATGATGTAGGTCTCCATCCAAATACCACGTGGTGGGGATAGGTCCCAAGGTGTGGATAAACATGTGGACCCATTCATCCCAAGTCCTTTCACACCATACTTCAATCCATACCGACAAGTACTTGCGTGGGTCCCCGCAGCCAAGGAAAATCTCCATGGGTAGGTGGACCGGAGGATCAAATCGTAGGATCAACATTTTGCGACATTCCTCCCAATCCTGGAAAGTCCCCTTATGAGTTTCCCACCATCGCACAGGGGTTGCCTGCATAGCTAGGTTAAGCACCCACATCCTCCGTTCCTTTAGGACTTCTGCTTCGAATTCTCTAAGAAAATCCATAACGCTACTAGAGTCATCAAAATAGGGCATCTCTCTTACCTCTGAGGCGATACATTGAAAGCTCTTTGTCATCTTCAGGCATCGTAGTGCAGATACGTCATGAAACTAGTTATGCCAATTTTATATCTCCCCGTCTGAGTCAGAAAGACATTCTCTATCCTTCTCTCATCAAAGCATGAGATCAGCAGTAGGGTTGATCCAATCCTCATTCCGGGTAGTCAGCTTGTAAATATGATCAACATCATCCCCTTCGCACACTGGTTCTGTATACTACTCACCTTCTATCATATATAGAGGGACTATTACTCACGTGTCCTTATTTTCAAAAACCATGGTTCTCCTTTTTAAGGTTATAATACCTCCCATGTCTATAGCCCAATCTAATCCTAAAAGAGCATGGTAAGGGTATGTATCATCTACAATTTGAATCACTTTGAAATCTGTGTATACCTTAACTCCTGCGATGTCTACCATAACCTTTGATAGCCTTCCTAGTGGTATGATATTATGTTGGTTCGCCATGCATAGTTGTATAGTATACCATTCCAGCTTCGAATCTCTCATCCTCTGCTAAGTCTGTTTAGGCAGGACATTTGCATCGGATCCTAAATCAGGGATGACTGATCCATTTCATAATCTCCAATAAGCACATTTACCCGTGTTTCCCTACCGATTCTCTTCTTATGCTTATAAAGTTTGTTGACCTCTCTCACTTCTGTTGGTGGGGCAATCTTTTCAGTACCGATGTCTATCAATGCTTGGAGGTTCTCGACTGCCTTCTGGTTGCGTAGTAATTTCACACATGCCTTCAGGAATGGTTTCACTTCTTCATATGCTTTCAGCTCTATTTGGGTCTTGGAGGTAGATGCCTCATTTTTGGTAAATTATTTTCCCAATTCAAGTAAGGTTTCTTTCTCTTTCGGTAAGTCCAAGCTTTCCCTTTTGTCAACGGCTTTCCTGATAAGTGGTGTGGTTGCGACCTTTTCCTCAACTCCTTCTATGGCCATGCCACTTCCCGTAATTATGTTAATACTGGGCCCTTCATTGTGCGATTCTGCATTAACCCTTTGTACATTCTGTGTTGGCGTTCTATGTTTTTCCTGCATCTTTGCTAGCAGTAAAGGACAGTCTTCAATCACATGATCCAACTGCCTACAAACTTGCAAGATTTTCATGTGGGGTTCAGACAGTACCTTGCGAAGTGTCCCACCTCCGCACATTTATTATAGATCAATTTTCCTCTTCCTTGCCTTGTGCTTCCACATATTCCCCCCCCCCCCCCCCCCCTTGGCCTCTTGCCGGGGAGCCTCCTCAACCAGAGGGAGATAGTGGTGCCCGATATTTGTGCTTCATCATGTCCTATAGGTTTTCTCTATCTATTAAAAAATCTTATGTCTGATATTTGTGCTCATCATTTCCTACAGACGAGCAGAATCTACACCACTGCTGCTTCAATTCTAGGACATAGGCACCAAGTCGGGGGCAGTGGTTGTATCATGCAATCTGACTACTCAACAATTAGCACACCATAACGTGGGGGTGCTTGGTCCTGCAACCTCTTAGGGGCATAATGGGTTAGGCCCCCTAGCCTACATGTAGTCTAATAGCAAAGGGCACTGATCCTTGGTGTGACCTGACACCCTGCACCGTATGAACCAAACGTCTGTGTTGGCTTCTTTTCCGCATTATTTTTGTAGATTCTAGATTTCCAGGTGCGTCGCCTGCAACTGGCCCTGGATCTGTTGCACCCCAAACTGGGCATCATCCTTTGGCACCGCTTCTAGCTTCATGGAAATTTCCACAGGCTTTTCTTGTGTATCAATTGTCTGCCGACCCATAGGCCCATGCAAGTGTGGTAATAACATGGAAATGAAAAATTCTTTGTGTTGTCTATATTTGTGCTTAAAATATCTATCCCTAATAACTTTCTTCAGCCGTTGATCGACCTCCCACACCAACTATATAGGTCCCTACCAAAAATCTTTCAAGTCAATCACCAGTTGAGCATAGGATTTTCGCTTCCGAAACTGTTGTTTTAAGGCATCCTTAATTTCCTATATTTCTGGATCCACATGTTGGCCGACGTACCCCATGAACCAATCTAAGGCTCTTCCCTCAAAATCTAGGGATAAATGCGCCCTTTTTACAACATCGCTAACAACATTTTGCGCAGTCCATACTAATTCTACTACGAACCAAAACCATTCCATGTCCTAGTCCCCCACACCCTTAAAGGTAGGTAGCTTCATGTGCATGGCCATGTCATCTTCCAGCGAGGGTGGTGGGGTAGTAGAATTCTTACCCTTTCGTGGATTTGACAGTGGGGTAATCGGAGGACTGGTTCCTGTGTGCGTAGGCGGCTCTCTTAAGGGACTATATGTGGATCTGTCGCCTTCCTTATTAACCCTATAATAATTACCACTTCATTTTGTACTTGTATTATGATCGTAGGTCATTCACATGGTGTGAATGCACAACACACCTTTTTGGAACAATAGTATCTTAATTAGTAGAGGGAATGTTTGCCAAAACTTACCTCGGAACCCTTTGAAGAACCTCCCCTCCGCTTCAGACTTCTCAGGCCTCCAGTGACCTTGTGGCATTACCTGATTTCTCTCAAAAACCTCCCAGTCCCGACAACGAAACTATTTTTTGGCTTGAGGGGTCCTGACCCAGGTTCAGATTTAAATTTTTCCAACAAACCCCTATACTACTGGCCCTTTCGGCAATGACCTGATTGCACAGGCCAAGGTCTCACCCGAAGTAGTATGGGAGGGTGTGGAAGTTGGAACCAGGTTTCCACACCCTAAGAGAAGGAGGGTTAATAGAGGCGGCCTTATTAAGATATATCAGATTTGTGCGGAGGGAAACTTATCGCAGAACCTTTAGCAGTATATGTGCACAATGCGAAGTGCATAAAACCACATGTAGCATAAATAAGCAACTATTACTAATCAGATCTCAGTAATACATTTGCATCCACGTGTGCATAAATATTAACCAACAAACTGAGTCACCGTAATACGATAAACACAACTAGTTCTTATAAGGTATTATCAAGTAGATGTATCATTCATTAGCTTCTGAAATCCACTTAGAGACCAAATTCCCTACTCGTGCACATAGCCAGTGTGGTTTGCACACAACAGGACTGAGGATCTCCGCGCACACAGCGAGCCGGAGTCCTTAGCCAAATACAACTGAAAACAAACCTCAATAGTTTGCAATTAGCATCAATCAATCTTAGCCTACCTCTAGACTCGATCTACCCATCTACTTATAGCACCTTAGCCTACTTTATCCTATGGTCCACAAACCATGGTTTACGAACCCTAGGTTGACCCTTTTGACCCATTATAATTCATTGGGGATTTGACCCACCCCAAAGGCCCTTCCCTAGACCAAATATTACAGAACTTGGACAAAATTGGGGCTATGGAACCCTGTTCCAACAAATGGAAAACGATTTTTTAAAGTAGCCTTATTCAACTCCCTATAGTCAATACACACCCACCATTTTCCATTATTCTTAGGGACAATTACTAACGGTGAAACCCACTGACTATCGGATATTTGATAAAAAAGGTTTACATTTAGTAGTTTTGTAGTACTTCCTTTACAATTTCCCTAAGCTTCGAATTCATTCTCTTTTGAGGTTGCCTGATTGGTCTATAATTTTCCTCAATATATATATAATGTATGCAAGTCTCAGGATTAATTCCTTTCATGTCAGTGTACTCCCATGCATATGCAGAAGAAATTTTGCAATGTTTTGATTAATTCCTCTTTTTGAAATTATTCTAGGTTTTTGTTCATGTTTAAATTTTTACCTGGAACGATTTCAATTGAACAATTACCAAATTCTTCCATAGAATATAAAGAAATTTGTCTGGATGATAAGTATTCGATATTACATTGTTCTTGAAAATTTTGACTATTCCCACATTGTGAAGATGACTTATAATTTTCTATTGAATTTAGAATTTGATTTTCTTCACTAATGTGGGAAATGGTAAAAATAGGTTGTATACCATGGTCTTCTAGAGATAAAACAAAGAGGATCTACTTCTTCTTGGAAGACAGCTTTAAGACCTGGTATAGAAAGGAATTTCTTTGTTTCATGATTTTCTGTAAAAATGACACAGGTCTCCATGAATTTTAAATCAAGAGGACGTTCTCTTAAGGCACGTTTCTTTCTGCACTTAGGACATAAGATAGATAAGGAATCACATTCATTGCTTTTCTTGTTTTGTAATTTTAGGGTGTCTATTTGTTCACTAAGGCTCCCTAAAATATCTGTTTTGAATTCATGAAGAAAATTTCCTATTTCGGCCCTAATTATTGTTCCAGTTGCAAATTTATTTACTCTAGAGAGAACACGATCTCTTGAATTTTTTCCAATCCTAGATTTCCCTCTTGAGAGACATATGCATAATTCAAAGATATCAGGTAATGGTAATTGATAAATGTATCCTTTTCCCATCATATTAAGAATATCTATCCATTCATCTCTAATGGCTTTCAACATGAGAGATTTTAAAGTATCTTGATCTAAGTTTTCCATTTTAGTTCTTTTTAAGTTGTAACTGAATATCTCAATTAGGTCATCTAAGTTTTCATCCTCTCTTTGCATCATCTTAAAAACTTCATCTTTCCACCTATGAGATATGAAATAACCCTAATATTTTTTTAAGAATGCACTCTTCATCTCCTCCCATGTTCTAATAGAATGTGTTATCAAACCCATGAACCATTTTAATGCTGCACCCTTAAGTGTTGCAGGAAACAATTTCAATTTTTGAGAATCCTGTAAGTAGTCATAAGATCTACATAAAACCTCAAATTCAAATAGAAATGTTTCAAAATCTTCATTTATTATTCCATGAAAATTGGGAAGGATTGAAGGTGAGATATTCTTCATTTTAATAGTTGTATCCTCATCATAGGTAGGAAATCCAATAGGGTCTTCTCTATTGTCATATATATTCTCTTCCCTTCTTCCTCTTCCTCTACCTCCTCCTTAATTTTTTCCACCTCTATTTCCTCCACCTCCTCTTCCTCCTCTTATTCCTAATTTTTCTCCATTCAAATTATGTACTTCTCCTTCTCCTTCTCCTGCCATTGTAGATTCCTCAAAACTAATATAGGATTCTATTCCTAGAGCTATTTGTTCTTCCTCTAGTTCTTCTATCAATGGCATGTTGAAGAATATTTCTTCCTCCTTTTCACTAGCGACTTCTAGCTCTTGAGCTGAGATTTGTTCTCCGGTGGAGGTTAAAAGCACTACTCTTGTTGTTGGAGATCTAGGATCTTCTTTTTCTATGACTTCTTTAGTTGATAAAGTTGGAGAGTCTCTAGGCTTAATTCCTAACCTTCAAACTTCAAGGTGTCTATGTTTTAAGAATGGAATATGAGTTTGAGATGGTGGTGTGGCACTACGAGGTCTTGGAGGGGTGAGTGGTGTTGTTGGGATCAAACTTCTACCTCTAGCTACAAATTTACCCCTACAAACTCTTTCTCTACACATATCATGTTTTTTTATTTATTAATTTATTTAAGAAATAAGGCTCCTATTTACACTTCCTCAGCAACGACACCAAAATGGTTAGTCAATTTAATTTCCTAATTTTCTATCATAAATTATCGACCGGAATTAGTAATATTGTGAAGTGCAGGTGCACTATATATGCAAGAAGCCTATTTCTTACTTCATTGTGTAGATTGTATATGTTTTCTTTAGGGGGTTTTATGTTTTATCTTCAATGTTAAACTAAAAACTGATCTAAAGAGTGAAATATAAACTTAATTAAAAGCCTACGATGAAAATTAAGAAGAACAATTGATTCTAAAAGAACTAGAAACGAAATTTCAGTCTTTTGTGTTTTTTGAGATTTTCTATGAATGAAATCTAAAAGCAAGAAAGTAATTGAATCTAAAAGAATTTTAATGCTTGAAAAATAAACTTAAGAAGGAATAAAATGAAATGTAGAATTAAGAAAAAATTTATCTACAATATATTCTTTATCTGATCCATTTAAAGCAAGTACAGTTTCTACTGCATTTATGGAAACAATTCAAAAGCTACATGGAAACCCAAAGGTTATTGTAAGTGACAGAGATCCCATTTTTACTACATATTTTTGGACGAAATTATTTTCTTGTTTGGGTACTCAACTAGATCATAGCTCATCTTATC
Source organism: Pinus albicaulis (assembly GCA_034641835.2). Taxonomy (NCBI): domain Eukaryota; kingdom Viridiplantae; phylum Streptophyta; class Pinopsida; order Pinales; family Pinaceae; genus Pinus; species Pinus albicaulis. The sequence continues at coordinate 70,093,901 of CM076579.1, forward strand.
ATCCTCAAGCTGATGGTCAAACTGAGATAATGAATAAATGTTTGGAAGGATATCTTTGTTGTTTTGTATCTGATAAGAAAACACAATGGGTCAAGTGGTTAACTCTCGCTGAATGGTGGTATAACACTTCCTTCCATATTGCAACAAAAATGACCCCATTTATGGCACTTTATGGATATCATCCACCCTCCATCACATCATATTTAAGAGAAAATTATAAGATTCAAGTAGTTGAAGATCACATCGAGCATCAAAAAGAAGTTCTCCAACTCTTAAATGGTAGCCTAAATTTGGCACAAAATCGAATGAAACAACAGGTAGATAAACATCACAACGAGAGAAGTTTTTATGTAGGAGACTCTATATTTTTACGGCTACAACCATACAAAAAATGGTCCTTGAAGCAAGCTAATAAGGATAATAAATTATCACCAGAGTATTATGGTCCTTACAAGGTGTTGCAAAAGATTGGTACTATGGCATACAAATTGGAGCTTCCTGCTTCTTCGCGAGTGCATCCAGTTTTCCATGTTTCATGCTTAAATAAGTTTATAGGTGACAAAGTTCTAGTTAAACAATTTTGATAGAACTTGATGAGGAAGGAAAATTAATATAGGAACCTGAAGCAGTCACAAAAACAAGAACTTGACAGCTACAAAATCGATCAATTTCAGAGTATCTCATCAAGTGGAAGAACTTACCCACTGATGATTCTACATGGCAGGATGAGAATTTTATACAGAAGCATCTGGATCTGCTCAAGCATTGAGGACAACACTTTTGTGAAGGAGAGGCACATGCTAGGTCCCTATATTACTAGTATAGTCTCTTATTATTGTTAGTGTAACCCCCTTATTGTTATTGTTGTACCCCTGTAACCCCAATAATGTTATTATTGTGCCTTTACATTATTATTGTTAGGTTGGCTAGGATTATATTGTGATCCCATGGACTCCTATATATAGAAGGACGTTTTTTCATTTGTATCATCCAACAATTGTTCATTTATGTAATGTAAAGGAGGTTTCCCCCTCGAAGAGGCTTATTTCTAAGGAATTGATCTCTCTTTTCTTCTATTTTGGGAGTTGGTATCATAACATAGGATTTGGAGTTGTGTTATAGAGTAGTAAAGAACAACCAATTGTTTCCTTATCATCTATAAAAGTTGAGTAAAGAAGTATGGAGTATTACATGTGAGGTGATATGGCTTAGGTAGATCCTTGAAGATGTTGAAGAGAAACAAAAAGCACTTAAAACCATCACGTGTGATAACCAAAGTGATATCAAATTATCAAATAACCTAATGTATCATGCCATGTCAAAAATTATTGAGATACAACACCATTTTGTAAGAATGAAAATACAGACAAAATAAATTGACTTTGTATATTTTAATTTAGATGAAAATGTTGTCAACATATTTACTAGGCCTGTTGGAAATGATAAATTTGAAACTTGTAGGAATAAGTGATGGGATAGTTTGGTTAAATTGACTCTATTACCAATTCATTTTTATTATTATTCATATTCCCATATACCTATAATTTACAAATTTCAAATCCAAAGTATTACATATAGATATGGCTTAAATACATCAATGCATTTACATAGAAGGATCCAAGTTAGCCAACGCCCTTTTTTTGCCAAGTGAGCCCTTCATTGAACTTGATCACATTACAATGGAAAATCCATAAGCCTTTTAAATGGATTATGGCATGTAATCTCCATGGATTATAATACCACATGGTACCAAAACCATGTGCTTGAAACCACCATTATGGACCTGACAACCTTGATTCATTCACTAAGTCAACTTTACCATAACATTCCCCACATTAAGCTTAACTAGGGAAATCCTCATACTCTCCTCACATATCACCTATGTCAACTCCATTTATTTACCGATAGGGGTACACATGTCTAACAAAGTCTTATAACCATATGCCATATACATATAATTTACAAATTTTAAATCCAAAGTATTTTTTTTTGTTATTTTTGTTTGGTACTTACGTCACCATTCTCCCACATATGCACACATGCTCATACCAAGTTCTCTCCTCACCAAATCACACTTTTGTAGCTACAACACACCCTACTATACCTCTATTTCCTTTCATGTAATTTTTTGTATGCTAGTCAATTTCCAATCAAGCTTCTCTATGTCAATGTCTCTTTCTATATTTCATGATCCCTTGGCTCTAATACCACTGTTACAATTACAAATATGGAAGAGAAAATAATTATAGCAACAACAACACATGAAACATATGAGCTTTATCCCGAAAAACCAAGAACCAACAAAAATAAACTAATAAACCTATTGTTATCTTTTGGATTAAATGAAACAATCCCTTCACTTTAAAGAGGCCAAGTCGACCAACGTCTTGGTCCGGCAAAGTGAACCCTCCACTCCACTCATGCACATTATAATTGAGAATCCCCAACCCATTTATAGGCTTCATCACATTTAATCCATGAATTCTAAAACAATAAGCTAACAAAACCATCTATTTAGAACCACCACTATCAACCTAATAGCTTTGACTCTTTCACCAAATTCATGTTTCTCTTGACAATAAGATAAGAGTTGTAAAAAAAATCATTTCTTAATTAATAAGGAGCGTTAGATATTCATAAATTAAGATGCGATTATAACTATTTTTTAGACTTTTTTTAAACTTAGTATAACTTGTTTTTCAAATTTGATATTTTAGTTATTTGTTAAGCCACTAATGTTTCTATAAATTTTAACTCAATTTCACATAATTAATTATAATTATAGTGTTTTTGTCCAACAATATAATCTCATGAAGAATTGTATTTCTCTAATCCATCTCTAGTAATATCTTAAATATATTAAAATATGTAAACCATATACTAAATCAAAAAATAAAGAATAAGAAATATAAATAACATGATCTGATCTTTGATCTTAAACCTATCCATATGCTAAATAATTTTCAAACCTATCCCATATACTATATAAAAAAATTAAAAGTAAAAACCTATCTCATCCCAGTTGTGATATCTATCTATCTATCTATCTATCTATATATATATATATATATATATATATATATATATATATATATCTGTGTCTGTGTGTGATGATGATGACGATGTTTAACGTCCACTGAGACCAATATTTGGTCTATCGGACCTAAAGAAAAGATTTATTTAATTTGATTTAAGATTTTATTCCTATGCTCAAAAAGCTTGGAGAGAAGCCTCCTGGGCTCACTATAATTTTTACATCTTAAAAGGCTAGGAAGGTCAGTATTGCAACAAAGATTATGAAATTGAGCTCTAATGTGGTTATACGCGGGGCATTGTAAGAGGAATTGATTTTCATCCTCGATGTTCATATTCTCATAGATATGGCAGATCCTTTCCATCCATGGTGTTTTAGGAACTGTCCAATGACCTATTTCACTATGGAGCTCATGAGAGTTCGTTCTAATCTTGGCTGTATTAATTTTCTTCTTTGAGCTAGTTAAAACAGAGAGATACTTTTTATCTTCTAAGGTGGGGTTGATGACCTCCTTATAATACCTTAATTTTCTTTTAGCTACTAGATCTTTCTCACACCAAATTTTTTCTTTGAACTTAGAAGTAACAATTTTTCTAATGTTATTGATGTTTTGCAATGGAACATTCTCATCGATCTCCCAATGGTTTAACCAAGCCCTAGTGTCTTTATACCAACCTCGTTTAAGCCTTAGGTGGTTTTGGCTGGAATTTAAAGCTAGCTTAGGAAGTCTATGGTCTCCTATGCTATTGAGCTTGTGCTTGTACAACAGAAGCCTAGTCATAGCTAGGCTCTTGATAGGGGAAAGACCCACTTCTATAAGGAGAATAGGATAGGGTTTATTTCTTTTAATTTTAAGGTTATACGTTATAAAATGGTTCTGAATTTGCTCAATCTTTCTCTAGGATTATCTAGAGATGTTGCAACCCCAAACCTCACATCCATATAAGATAAAAGGAGTGACTAAAGTTTCAAAGAGGAACTTCTTTCTATCCCACATTACGAGGTTTGTCGTTTTACAATTATTTTCAAGACCAAAATAAGCTTTCCACCCCCCATTAATCCTTTTCTAAATGTTATAGTTCCAGTTGACCTTGTGATGAATATCAATTCCTAGGTACTTGTAAGAATACACTTTCTCCAAGTTACTATTGTCATACATAAAATTAGTGTAAGTCTCCTTCATGGATTTGATAATCATAACTTTTGTTTTTTCAGTGTTAATATACATACCCATGGTAGAGCAGAAATCCTTAAGAAATCTAACTTGCTTATCAAGATCAGATGGGCACCTTGCGAGAAGAACAATATCGTCAGCATAGAGAAGAAGGATGATGACTATCCCAGCTAAGATCGTTCTAGCACATCCTGCTTCCTCTAAACAACCTTCTAGCTTATCGATGTCAATGCCAAATAGGGTAGGGGAGAGGGAGAAACCTTGTTTAACTCCGATATTACACTTGATATCTTTCGACTACCCCTCATTGCTCTTTAACTTGGAAACTGCATTCTCATATAACCTTATAGTAGATGTTCTTAGCTCGAAAGGAACATTTAGCTCTTCTAATCTATTCCATAGGTTATTTCTAGGAACCGTATCGAAAGCCTTTCTAAAGTCCTGTTGTATGGTACAACAAACCTCCCCATTTCAAAATTTTAGAACAAATTTTATTTTAGAAATAGGTCCCCTTTCTTTTTAGATAGAAATAAAAAACTTTGAGGAAATCCGATTATTTTAAAATAAAACAATAAAAAGATTCATTGTTTAAAAGTCATACATCGCATATCGCATATATCAAAATGCAAATGAACAAAAGTGACATTGAATTTTTCCGATCTGATTAAACTTAAGTCTTATATCGCATCGACACAAAGAATAAAAGTATTCATGTTAAAAAGTCTGTTGCAAAGAAGTAAATTGCAAATCAGTAAGGTCTTAAGGTGTCACATTCATTTTGCAAAACTCTGATGTGACGTAACTTATCACAATCGCAATTCGAAAAAGTTATCCTTCATTCAGTCTATTTCATAAACTCCGATGTGATGCGATTTATCGCCATCACATTTCAAAGAAGCAACATTACATTTACTTGTTTTATAAAATCTTGATGCTGTGGACCCCACCATCATCTCAATCGCAAATCGGCAAAAATCATGTACAACTTAATTCCTTTGGAAATATCCGATGTGATATACCATCATCGCAATCGCAAGTTGGCGGAAAATATGATATGTAATTTGATTTCCTTTCAAAAACCTCCGATGTGATGGATAGTTAGTCTTTTTTTATCGTTGTTTGCATTGCACATATATTATTTATTAATCGCAATCGGAAAATTCAAAGGGAAAGTTTTACATTAACATTTTAATATCACCAATCTCCGATTGTACGATCATCATTAATTATAAAATCAAACGCATTACGTTGATCAATTCTAATATGAATGCATGAATGTGACTCTCATGGAGGACATTTAAGTTTAATACGGAGTTAATCAATTTTGATCATTAATAAAAAGCTTTTCGCATAATTTTTTTTCATTGCTTCATTTCTTCCTGCGTCTGAAAGGTTGTTCTCATTTGCAGAGCAATAGAACATCAAACCCTCTCGTTCACCGAACTAGTAAAACAATACCAGACAAGAAGATTTCTAAGAAGTTTAAAAAAGCAAGAACCACTGCCACCTCGAAGGCCGCTCCCACTACCACAATGCCAAAAGAAAAACCAGCTAAAATCAAGTTGGTTACAGATACTGCATGCCAGGGTCTCGGGAAGCTTTTATGGGAGGATGTTTATAACTTGCTTGAAGCATAAAAACCTAATGTTACAGTGGTAAAGGCGACAGTACCAGATGAAGACTCAAATTCTAATGTTGAAAGTCCTCTCAAAGAACTTGCAAATTATTTTCTGCATAGAATTGCAGCTCAGGAAAATATGTTCTCATATTATGATATAATACGATGGGTGATAGATAACACCACCATCACAAACAGAACATTTGTCTCAGATGCGGGAATAAGTTTTGGGTCTTTCAGAATAGAAGATATCAAAGCAATGTACCATTTTCCAAACCCTCAAAATATCTATAACAAAGCCTTCATTAAAGATTTCGCTGCAAGCAATGAAGTTCAATCAGACCCAATTAAGGAATGGAGACGAGCTCCAGAGAAACATAAAAATGAAGCATCAGGTATGTACTCTATGGAGTCTCTTGCACCCCCGTATTTCTATGTTGCTGCAATGATGTGTAGAGTCTTTGGGAATGATAATTCTGCAAGGTTCTCAATTCAGATGGTACCCCTTATTCATGCTACTATAAATTTTGAGATTATGGATTGGTCAGTTATCCTTTCGGATAAGATTGATAACAGAATCCTAGAATACAGAAAGGATAAAAATAGTGGAAATACACCCCCATTTCATTTATGTGCCTATATCTTAGATGCTTTGTGTTTTAATTCTGAATTCTCTATTCTGGGTTGGAAATGGACTTCACACGAACCTATACCCTAAACGATTTTAGGCATGCAAAAAAGGAAATCTTTAAAATAAGGGATCTTAAGCTTGCATCTGTCCCAGGCATGAAATATGATCCAAATAAAGTAGCTTTCGATTTCACAACTCAGGTTCAAATTGCTAGGTTTGAGCATGAACCTGATGAATTTGATGATTTATTTGTTTCAATTGAGAAATTTTCCCAAGTTTATGACTTGCCTAAATCTAAGTTTCAACAAGAAGATATGAATAAATTTATGCAATTCAGAAGTCAGAGATTACTAAAAGTTCCCCTTGACCAGCTAAGGATTCCTTTACAAGAAAATGAAATTATGGAAATAGAACAGAAGAAAAAGGAAGATACAGCTAGAAAAACAAAAAAGGAGAATACAAGCAGCAAGCCCAATGTGCAAACAGAAAAGGAGAATATTGGCAGCAAGGCTAATGTCCAAACTAAAAAAGAAGATATAGGTAATAAGCTAGATGATCAGCTTGAAAGAGAAAAAACCATGGAAAAAGTGGTGAATTCTACTGAAATTATTGTTACTTCCCATTTTCTAAGTTAATATGAACAATTCGCTCAGCAAATAGGGGAACAAAATAATCCTCAAGTTGACAATCTGAATGATGAGGATATGGAGATCATTCCTGAACATCCATCAAAAGAAATTGTGTTGAGATTTGAATACATTCCTCCTCTAGATATCTTTTACAGTCCTAAGCATAGGGATGTTGTCAGAAAACAAAGGAAGAGAAGGTAGATCAAGGACCACTTGCAACTTCACAAGTTGAGTTAATGAATGTTGTATGGAAGAATACTGAGGTAAATCCTTCAGAGGATCTTACCAAATTATCACAATATGCAGGTGCTTATAGTGCAGCCACTATAGATAAAGCTGTTGTAGTCAATCAAATGATAAAGAAAAAAAACTTACAGATAGCATTTCTAGAGAAAACAACAGGTGATCAACAAAGAATATTGCAGTTGGAGCAGCAGTTGGAAGAAGAAAGATGCAGAGCCAAAAAATTGGAAGAACAACTGAGTATTGAAAAGAAGAAGCTTGATCAGCAAGCCTTGAATAAACAACAACAGTTGTCTCAAGAGGTGTCCAAACTACATACCCTGCTGCAGAATGAAAAAACTGCCAAAGCAGAGCAAGAAAAAATATTTCAAGCAAAATTGGATAAATTTAAAGATTAACCTAAAATTGACCAATTTACAACAGAAGCTTTGGAAACAAGTAAACTATTATCTCAGCAGTTGGATGATCTGTGTTCAAAAATTGCATAAGCTAAACCTTTATGTAAAATAACATCTTCCCTCATTAATGAATCAATCAGTACCAGAATTGAATTTGAGAATGCAGATGATAAGATTTCAGAATTTATTTCATGGCAGGACTCAGAACAAGGAAAGAAGGAAAATCTTCCCAAGATCGAAGAAAGGCATAAAGAAATTTTGTTTGCTAAATGGGATACACATTTGATTAAAGAAGAACGTGCTACATCAAGGGCTAGAGCCATAATGAACAATCTGACACAATTAGTAAATGATATCTTATATGCTACTAATTTAATTTTAGATTATACTCCAGGTAAATTGCCAAGGATGAAAGAAATTGATAACAGATGGAAGCAGGAAATAATCAACACGAATCAAAATATCAACAAAATATAGGAAATTACATGGGATTTCCTATGGACATATTTGATCAAACCACAATGTCAGCAGATGGCAATCAAATTCCTTTCTAATGCCATAAATTACATCATTCCAGAGCTATCTGATGCCACATACACTAGTCAGTTGCATTTGACGCTGATTCATCCAACCAAAGTTAAATATATGCTTAAAATATGCCACATCAGCACATTGAATACAGAAGAAATTCAGTGAATCTATTTTATTTGATATCACAAGTCTTTTCCCGGATCTCCGATGATAGTTTCTAGCATAAGTTATAGTTAATTTGTTTCATTAATTTCCTATTTAAACCCCTTTCATTCATTTAGAAAGGGGTCCTGAATTTGTAATATTTTGGCTTTGAATAATACATTTATGTACTCCATTGACTATCTTATTTTATATAAAGGATCAAATTTTGTGATTTTATGGTGAATTATCTTTGAGAGTTGCATTTATGTACCTTGAAGATTGTTATAAGTTAAAGAGCAGGATCTAGATATTGAATTGCATCAGAAGAATATCTTAATGAATCTGGTATTTCTATCGATTTACTGTTATTTTCTTTATGTAAATGAAATATTCTCTTTGAAATTTTCTATCATTTATATATGCTTGTTTCTCAAATATTTCGTTATCATATCATTTCTGAAGATATAGAAATATTCATCTATCATAGTATGTGCAAATGATTTATAGAATTATGAATGTGATGTGCTATTCTAACTCTGTTTAATTTCCTAAACAGAGTTATCATTATATGATACTGCATCTTTCTATTGAATAATAATACATTTTCATGGTTATTTGTTCAATTGAAACAACTTTAAGTCGTATTCATGTTTAATACCCAGGTTAGTTTTAGAATTATTTGTAAGTTATAGATTAAATAGATTAGCTCAGTTAGTTAGTTCCATTTATCCACTTACACAAACACTCCATCACCGATCCATTTATTAGTAGGAAATTGGTCCTATAAATCCAGTCAGAGCCACCACACCAAATGAAAAAGGAGTTGTCCTAAGGTCCGAACTAGGTGATTTTCCCCCAATGTTTGAAGCAACGATTTTCGAGGCTTCAATAAGTCCACAAAGCAATAGAAGAGATTGGATTTATCATTGTGGCATTCCTCCACAATGAACCTAAGCATAACGAGGTGGTCTGTTGTTGAGTGCTACCTTCTAAAACCTGCTTGGCCTTTAGCCCACTTACCTTCACTTTCAAGCCAAATCCTCAACTTCTTTTCCAAAATAATACCATATAACTTAGCTAAGAGAGGGATGATCATAATTGTTCGATAATTAGAGGGATTATTTGTATCCCCACTTTTAAAAATAGGGATAATGAGGCTCTGAGTCCAAGGTTTAGGGAACTCTTGCTTGACCGCTTGGTTGAAAAGCTTGTGGAAGTGGGAGATGAGGACAAGACCTCCATTTTTTAAGATTTCCACCTGGTAACCTTCAATGTCTTTAGCTTTCCCATTTTCCAGGAGTTTAACCCCAAAAACAATGTCTTCTAATGAGAAAAATTATTTCGTTGTGAGAAGGTTTTCAAAATCCCTGGCATTTGGAGATTCATAAAGATTTTTAAAATAGGAATTCCAGTCGTGTAAAGCAATTTTATTATTATCTTTACTTTTCCTAGTTATAATCTGCCTCCAAAATTTCTTACGAGCCACCTTAGAGAGGTGTAAGAGATTCTCTTGTCTTTTACGAATATATTGCCTTTTTTCCTTTTAGTTAGGGCTTTGTAGATTTTTATCTTGATAATTTTGAGAGATTCATCAACAGCTTCCTTAATTTCTCTCCTCGCACTTTTACAATCTTTGTCATACCATGGGTTGGTTTTACTATTTATTTTATTACTTAAGACTTCAATTGAGAACTTGTTAATAGAATATGAGAGGGTTGTAGTAAAATTATGATAGAGGTCATCTATGATGTCTATACTAGATAAAGGAAGAAAATTAGTTTTCAATTCATTTAGAAAGAGATCTTTTTTATTTCTATCAAAGATTAAGTTAGTTTGACTATAAGGATTATCTTCTATGGGATCTCTATGCATGACAAAATTGAGAGTTATGAGTAAAGGCCTATGGTCGGAGTCAGAATCGTGGTCGTCTAAGATGTCAAAATTTATTATTTCTTTGTATAAAGGGAGATCGGAAATAACATAGTCTACCACACTCCTGACAAGCCCATGGATGCAAGTCATCTTGCTAGAATTGGGCCACTTCTTTAGACCGTTGCAAATTATGAGATCTTGAGCACTACAGAGCTTAACTAGCTCCAACCCAAACAAATTATCCCCGAGGTCTTCAGAGCTCCTTTTGTGCCGACTAGCCAGAGTAAGGTCTTCGTCCAACCAAAGAGGATTGGGGTTGCAATGATCGCTTAGAAGAATAGCTTGGTTGCTTGAAGTTAGAGAATTAAAGTCACCCATTAAAAGGATATTACCTTCATTCCTTAGGTTAGAAATATCATTCTGTAAACCATTGTAAGGACTATTTTTATCTAGATTCTTTTTCTTATAGAAGTTAGAATTAATGGGGGGGGGGGATAATATATTCCTGTGTAGGTCTTTAATCATTAATGTCAGTAATATCAATCCAACTATATTGGTTGTAAGGGTCATTTTTATAAATCCTAGCATGGGGGGAGATGTTCTTCTTAATGTAGAGATATATGCCCCCAATGCCTCTACTGGAGGATCGCTTGTTCCAGGTAGACCATAGTGCAAAGCCATCTATGATAGGGACCTTAGATTCTTCGTGCTCCCAATTTTCAACAAGCAATATAATATCAACATCATTTGAGATCCAACTTAGCTTGGGGCCTTTGTTCCATGGAAAGCCCCAACAGTTCCAAGAACGAACTCGAAGCATGTTGAATTGCTATTTATTACTATCTTTCTGGTTTCTATCTATTTATGATTATTGCCCATTTTCCTTCCTTGCTAGCTTCTTTTACCTTTTGAACCTCATTTCTTCATTCTGCTTGATCTTCTGGAATGAGATTTTCGATTATAAATATTCCCGTTCCTTTTAGACTTGAGGTTTTACTAAGTATGTCATACTTATGGTCAGTAGAGCTCACCTTTATTCGGATCAGCCTTCCTTTATTCTCAGTTAATTTCCCTAACCTTGTTGCCTATGTGAGACACGTGGTTTCAATTTGTAATCTATTATGTAATTCTGTCTGGGCTATGGCTAAAGTATCCTCCTCTACCTCCTTTTTCAAACCAAAGATTATAAGGTTCAAGGCCCTTTTATTACGCTTATGGTCTATTTCAATATATTTTTCCATTTCATATTTAATTGGTTTGATATCTAATTTACCAGCCCCACTATTTAGGGTGAGATTGTTGTTAAATTTTTCTTCTAGTTCTTTAATCATGTCCTTCATTTTAAGACTTTCTACATTATCAGCATCTCCTTGCTGGGATGTTTGGTTTGTATCTTGGTTTTTTTTTCTATGACCTGCAGCCTAGTTTCCATTGCCTCCATTTTATTCTCCTATAGCTCTATTTTATTTTTTGTTTGTTTTTGGATCTTGTCTTCAAGAGATGTGAATTTTTTTTCCAACATGGCTTCTAACTCGGTTTGTAGCTTGACTTCTCTTTCTTCTCTATGTTTCTCTAAAGACTCGATATACTCATAAAGGCTCTCTAGAGTAACTGTGCTAGGTCTACCTTTAGTAATCTTTGGTAGCTGTGGTGAATTATTCATACTTCAGAATATATGAGCGGATATGTATTAGCAAAATATAAGGAATGTGTGCACCTGAATATCAACAAACCAGACAGTAGACCTCAAGTGCCCAGGTCCGAAAATTTATCGAGAAAAAGTCACTGCAGACCCAAGTAGTAATGGAGAAAATTCGCGGCAAAATGTATTAGAAAAAGATAAGGAATGTGTGCACCTGAATATCAGCAAATAGGACAACAGACCTCAAGTGCCCAGGTCCGAAAATTTATCGAGAAAAAATCACCGCAGACCCAAGTAGTAATGGAGAAAATTCACCGCAAAATTTTCACCGCAAACCCAAGTATTAATGGAGAAAATTCACCCCAAAATTTGCACCACAAAATTTCACAACAGACCCAAGTATTAATTCAGAAAATTTTCACTGCAGACCCAAGTATTAATCCAGAAAAATTTCATTGGAGACCCAAGTATTAATCCAGAACATTTCCACTGCAGACCCAAGGATTAATCCAGAAAATTCACTACAAACTCAAGGATTAATCTAGAAACCCAAATATTAATGGAGAAAATTCACCCAAAATTTTCACTGTAGAATTTCACCACAAACCCAAGTATATATATATATATATATGAATTATATTTCTCTAATACATCTTTAGTGATATTTTAAATATACTAAAATATATAAACCATATACTAAATAACGAATAAGAAGTATAATTATCACATAATCTTATCATTGATGTCGAAGTTACCCATATACTTCTAAAAAAAAATAGTAAGAAATATAATGATAACATAATTTGATCTTGAACCGGCCACCCCAATGACCTTATCGAATTATAAGCTCCTAGTTATTAAAAAAAAAAATACTTAGGTTAGGCTTATACATTGTTATTTATCAAATGCTCATGTCTCATTGACATACACCATGACGTAACACAAACCGAAAAAAAAATAGTTAAGATTTTTTTTAAATAAAACTTGGAAACTACTCCTTTTTCATATGCCGGGTGGTTCAAAGTTCAAACACATGAGTTAAATATTGTATAACAACGTTAGGTCCATCCGAGATTTTTGTGTAGGTCGGCCACTCATTCGGATTTTGGAGACTCGGCCATCGACTTTTTACAGGCTATGATAAAGGCGTGGCATAGGGTTCCAAAGTAGTAGCTTGGTGTCGCTAAAGCACGATTCAAATCTTAAATATATGTTTTAGGTCAATGAGGTCAATGCGAGATTTTTTTATATGTCGGCCATCTATCCGGACTCCTCTACCTCGACATTTTCAAGTCTGGATTCTGGAGACTCTGCACACTAAGACACTGATAGCATTGTCCTCTGCAATCCATTTAATCATTGAATGAGCTAAACTCAAAATTTCCGCCGTCGATTGCGCGTTACAAACGTCAACATAACGACGTGATTGTATGATGCGTAAACATGGGCTGCAGCTGGTGAAGGTCGTCTAGGTTTAAAAATCTAAATTATATTATTTTTTATTTATTTTATTTTTAAATATTGTCACATTGAAATACATGTATGTATGTAATTATTTATCTTTAATTTAATTTCATATTCTTTAAATGGATTCTATTAAAATTAAAATTAAAATTAAAATTAAAAATAAAAATAAAAGTTAATATATATATATATATATTAAAATTATAATTGTAATTGTAATGTTCATTCATTATTCCTTAACTCTTTTATTCAATGATTACAATTTCTCCGCCCTATTGCACTATTATTAACCCCAATAACACTTCTTCATACTAAATAGTTAAGCTTCAATGTAACCTAGTCACGTTGCCTATTTCCAAACACTTCATGACATAGCTATCGATTGGACGCCTTTTATAATGAGTTTTGATAGTTTCAAGGAAACTGTTATTTCTGAAGTTTTGCTTTTTAGATATTCAAACCATCAAAGACATGTATAATTTGACTAATTCTTCTTGGTATTTTTTTAAAATGAAAGTCGTGGAACCAATTTAAATCAGATTTCGAATGAATCTTTTTCCTTGATTGTATTTTTTTAATTATTGCTCATTATTATTTAGCAAAAAAAAAAATATATATATATAAATATATATATATTTTGCAATAATTTTATTTTAAAGATGTATATAATTAATAAATTATATATCTCATCCACGTGGTATAGAGTTGTCGGTGATGAGGTGTTTTGTTAAGGCATTCTGTATCCAATGTTACTGGTTCAAGGTTACTGGTTCAAAACCTGTGGGTGAGATGGGAGAGGAAAAAATGGAAAGGTTAGGATTATTCTAAAGTACAAAAAAAAAAAAAAATCAAGTTATATATCTCGCAAGTATAAGTATTGGCGCGAAGTTGAATAGCGTTTTTGTTATTACCTTTTACCTTTTTGTTATTACCTTTTACCTTAATCTAACAATGGTTGTGGACCTTGGTCATATCTCTAGGAAAATTTCCAAAGTTTATGATTTTAAAGCCACAAATTGTGAAATGACTAAAATATTAAACAATTATTTAATTGTTTAATCGCATGGAAAGGGATCAAATTATTTTAACGAAAGAATGTTAATTTTTCGTAAATGTGTTCATGAGTAAAGCTATAGAAAGTGAGATTTTTCCATTTCATGTTTCCATTCAATAAGTGAAGGACAGAAAGCTTTTTGTTTTACCAAAATGGTTAAGATAAGAGGCACATTTGGCCTCATTCATTGATATTTTCTTTGTTCATTTGTCAATTTAATTTGTGGGAGTCAAGGGAGGAAGGAATTGAAGGAGAATATACAAGTCATTTAAAGCAATATTATAGCCATGGAAAAGAAAACAAAGTCATGGGATATAGTTAATATTGATATTTTTTTGTAGGAATCAACTCACTAGATGAAAGAATGATGGCTATAATCTAATAAAATGAACAAAGAGGCGGACTTGAAAAATGGTGTGCTTATTATTGAAGTAATAATGTTCCCATAAAAAAAAATTATACGTACAACAACATCAATTACATATGGGTAAGTTGATTTTTGTAGACATGAATTTTTTTTTTTTGCATATGTGAGGATATTTAGGATGATTCTTTATAGGTTTTGAAATTTTTTTGCAAAAAACTTAAAATCTTAATTTTAATACTTGCACAATTTTTTCTCAATGGTATCTCCTCTTTCTAGCCATCATTCATGTATATAATGACTCAATTACTGTGAAAAATACATCTATGATTCTTTACATATTTGGAATATTTCTTGCAAAAAAATGACAAACTAAAGGTCAATGCCTACACAATTTTTTGTCATGTGTATCTTCATTTTATAGTCATCATTAATGTATCTAATGAGTTGATTCTTGTAAATGGTGTGCTTATTGTTGGAGTAATATATTTCCCATAACACATTGTTATAAGCACAACATCATCCATTAAAAATCAAGAAGTCGATGATTTCAGGAGGCATGAGTTATTTTGCATCAATGAGGATAATCAGGTGATTTTTATAGCATCTAAAGGAAAAACATACCAAAATTAAGAAAGTACAGTAAACATTCTAGCTTTTCATGGCTTTCTTTATCTCCTTGAAAAAGTATGACGCCAAAGTCTTGAGGGAGGAAACCATTGTATATATAGTCATTTAAAAGTAGTAATATATAACGGTTGGAATTTTTTTCCTTAGATGCTTTGATAGTAGTGGAGATCTTACTCTTATATGTTCTAGTATCTGAAACCACTACCTCTATTGCAAGTGAAGGAACTCACGACAACCTTTCACTAAGTACTCATGAATACTCATCATAGTGCAACCAAATTTTTTTGGTAATTTGTGATTTTATTTAATTTAATTTTTTTTTATCTTAACTCTTTGAATATATTTGAGGCCATTGAATAAATTTTATGTAGTTTAATGGTATATTAAAGTGAGTTTTTTTAATTATTTAACTTGAGGTGTACATTCACTTTGAATTTTATTGCTATTATTACTTTCATAAATCTAATGGGAACAATTACTAATTTGAATTTAAAGAGCTACTTCACTTTGATGGCAAGTCAAACGTGAAGCTTTGATGTATGCTAATTAAATTGAAGTTTTACATAGTAATATTAAGTTTAAAATAACATACGCTATCAAGGGACACCCCCTAAAGCCTGGAAAACACCAATCCAAAAAAGACATTTTAAACTGTGATAAGATTGACTATCTAAAACTTCCATTCTTGTTTCTTAATACAAATTTGTGTGATAACAACTATAAATTATCTTTCTACTCTTTGTGTATAAGTATAAAAACATTAAAATGTTTAAGTGAATAGTTGGTGAGAGTTTTTGCATGCATACATAATGTCCTAGAAGGCATTATAGAGAAGTTTCCCAATCATGGTCCAAAATTAGATCCATACTCATTTGGGATAGCCATTCTCACTAGTATGTGGAACTACTTTCCAGTAAGGGACTACTTCTTGAGAGCATATTTTTTGTTATAGTTTTTATAAGTGTTAAATGTATTTCAATCTATTATCGGAAAAAAAATTGAACTATCATAGATCCATCTTAATTATGGATCTAACATGAGCTGAGAGGGATGAAATTTCTTCATGTGAAAACTTCTTTAGAGTGTAAAATACAATGTGTTATATTTCTTTGTTTAAATTGTATTTTTTAATGATAAAGAGAGTATATATATGAGCAAATAAACATTTTAACGATAAAACTTAATTTTCTCATGGTATATACATAATTTTTTTTAAATGATATACATTTTTATTAGTTCTTATTAGTTTACAACATATTCAAATTTTTTATTGTAGTCGACATTATTTTTCTATTTAGAACATAATTTTTAACTTTTATTTAGAACATAATTTTTAACTTTTATTCTTATTTTAAAGGGGAATGGATGGAAGGGCAAACTTACACATCCCCTCATACTCCTGTGGAATGAGCCTCTTGTCTCAAAAATATATTTTATTCTATTGTAATCTAAAATATAACTATCCCATGAGCAAAGGTGATTATGATGTTTCCATTTCAAAGGAAAATTATGTCGATGTATCTATTTGGAGCAAAGAAACACTATGATATCACACATATCAAGATATCGACCATGTTAGTCATATTATTATATCAACTGAATAAAATAGCCAGAGATATAAAGTATACCGTTAAAGGAAGAAAGCTAGTCTTAGAGAAAGAACGTAAAAGAATGTAGATCTAAATTTTGTGGTTATTTGATCTAAGTCAAAGGTGATGTTTAGATTTGAAGAAAAATAAATAAAAAATATTGAATTCCAGAATAGATATTAGAAGGAATTGAATGTTAGATTATAGAAAAACTCGGAGATGTAAGAGTTATACAATTCATTCAACAATATTTTTTGTAAATGGTGTGTGGGTATTAGTTTTAAAATATATGAAATGAGGAATCTAGTGGGAAAAGAAAGTAGGTGCTTGCAAATTAAGGATTTGGAGCTTCTTTCATCTTGATGCTTATAAAGATGAGGGAGTTGGTGCCTTCTACAGGTTGGTGCCTGCAAAGATAGGGATTTGGTGCTTCCATGAAGTTGTTTATTGCAAATAAAAGGGGGTTGGAGTCTTTAGTAGGTTGTGGCCTCAATAACTTGGTGAAATATGCATTTGGTGCTTGCATTTACATTATAATAAAAAAGAGTTAGTAGTTTTCTCCCATGCATATTTCCACATAAACTTCTAGTGTTCAAATATTTATGTGATTGATATGTTGTTGTCTTTCTCAATGTGTTTTATTGACGAATGGTGTCATATCCATGTTTAGGGAAGCCTCCCTGTTGAGGGTCCGGTGGGCCCTAACACGTTGTCGGGGTCTGCGTAATTGGCGGACTGCGCGAGGGTCCCCATCCCGAGATGCTTCGGTGGGCCTTAAGACCCCACCCTTAACACCTTGGGATGCCGCCCTCACTAACAGTTCGAGCTTTTGGTGTAGTGGTTGGGCCTTTGTGGTATCAGAGCCGAGGTCTCAAGGTCGAGACTTATGGAGAGTGGTGGGCTGTAATATCCCTGTTTAGGGCAGCCTCCCTGTTCAGGGTCCGGTGGGACCTACCACGTTGCTGAGGTCTGCGTAATTGGGGGACGACACGAGGGTCCCCGTCCTGAGATGCTCCGGTGGGCCTTAAGACCCCACCCTTAACACCCTGGGATGCCACCCTCACTAACAGTTCGAGCTTTTGGTGTAGTGGTGGGGCCTTTGTGGTATTAGAGCCGAGGTCTCGAGGTCGAGACTCGCGAACCGTGGTGGGCTGTAATATCCCAGTTTAGGGCAGCCTCCTGTTGAGGGACCGGTGGACCCTACCACGTTGCCGTGGTCTGCGTAATTGGGGGACTGCGTGATCCAGGTGGATATTGGTGGTCACCCGCCTATTCCACTTGGGGCTCGACCATTGTCTATTTCCGTTTTTCAGTTTCGGCACAGTTTACTATTTTCAGCAGTTTTTCGAGCTCTGAACTGTGAGCTGCTTTGAGGCCCTAAACGACGCTTTTTGGGGAAACCGAGAGCAACATGGGTCTATAGACCGATGTTTCTCACTCAAACATTTTATTCCTCGAATAGATCTTTCTAACGAGGTATGGAGCGCGTCAAACAGAGATCGTATGCCAAAGTTACGTCCTCGGGAAGTTGAAACACCAATTTACCTAAACGAGACCCATAGTTTTTGCGCTTCATCTCCCAGGGTTAGGTTTTTGGATGTTTATGGTTTTTACATTGTTTCTAAAAAATAAGAGGCCTTCGAGCCTCATTGCACTCAGTCAGAGGCCGAGAGCCGCCACATCTCTTCTCGTAGAAAGCTACCACGCTCTAGCTAGTTTTATTTCCATTTTGTCTGTAAGCAAATTTCAGTTCTTTGATATTAATGAAATGAAGTGTTATTTCCACTGCATCTCTGTATTTATGGTTATATTTTTATTCTGTTGCATTCCTGCATAAATCTGGATCAGTGGTTTCAGAGCGGTCTGCTTTTTCTTGATCCTTTTTTGCATGTCCCCAACGAGGTCGGGGTATAAGGAGTTAGGGCTCGATCTGGTGGAACCTTTGCAAGATCAGCCTCGCAAACCCTGCCGCCTATTCCACTTGGGGCTCCACCATTGTCTATTTCAGTTTTTCAGTTTCGGCACAGTTTACTATTTTTAGCAGTTTTTCGGGTCCTAAACTTCCGGAGCCGTTTTGAGGCCTTAAACGACGTTTTTTGGGAAAACGGAGAGCAACATGGGTCCATAGACCAATGTTGCTCGTTCCAAATTTGTAGTCCTTGGATAGATCTTTCTAACGAGGTATGGTACGCGTCAAACGGAGATCGTATGCCAAAGTTACGCCCCTGGGAAGTTGAAACACCAATTTACCCAAACGGGGCCCATAGTTTTGGCACTTCATCTCCTAGTAGGGTTTTGGCTGTTTAGGATTTCCCATTGTTTCTAAATGATAAATAGGCCCTCGAGCCTCATTGTAACTCAGTTCAGAGGCCTGTAGCCGCCACATCTCTTCTCAGAGATAGCTACCAGCGCCCTAGCTAGTTTTATTTCCATTCTATCTGTAAGCAAATTTCAGTTCTTTGATATTAATGAAATGAAGTGTTATTTCCATTGCATCTCTGTATTTATGGTTATATGTTTATTCTGTTGCGTTCCTGCATAAATCCGGATCAGTGGTATCAGAGGGGTCTGCTTTTTCTCGATCCTTCTTTGCATGTCCCCAACGAGGTCGGGGTATAAGGAGCTAGGGCTTGATCTGGTGGAACCTTTGCAAGATCAGCCTCGCAAACCTCGACGGACGCCAATGGGGGACGAAAAGAAAGATGAGGGAGCAGGAGATCCTATCAAAATATTGCTCGAGGAGGCCCTCGAAAGACAAAGGAACGTGATGATGGATAACTTTGCTCAGATCCTTCAACGGCTACCCACCGGCGGCGCATCTGCATCCAGCAGCCACTTTGGAGGCGCGACTCCTTTTAAGGTACAAGTAAATTTTGACATTCCCATATTTGAGGGTCAAATAGATGCAGATGCCGTAGATAGATGGTTGAATCTGTTAGAAGGATATTTATCGGTTCATGACTTTTCAGACCGGGAGAAGATTATTTTTGCACTCCTCAAAGCTACCCCTCATGTTAAGGACTGGTGGGAAACCTACTGTGAGAACAAGGACCAGACAGAACCCTCTCTGTTCTCGGCTGTACCAACTTGGAATTCTTTCCGAGACGCCGTCAAGGAACAGTACTATCCCGTAGGGAGCTATGAGGACAAGTACATACAATGGACCACGTTGCGACAACAAAGGGATCAAGATGTGCACGAGCTGACGAATCTGTTCCATACCCTGCGCACAAGTTGGGTATCAAAGATTCAAAGAAACATTTGGTGCTAAAGTATCGCAGCTGCCTGCACAGATACATTCAGGAGGAAATGGAGTTCCTCGACATCTCCTCGCTTGGTACGGCATACCGGTATGCTGCCAAGATTGAGCAGAAATTCAAACAGAAGAAGCGAGACTTTGGATCTGCGAATCAAAAGCAAGGAAAAGGTGCTTCCAAACCGCGGAACAAAGGACAGAGCCAAGGCATGGCGGCTAAAGACAACCCGTCAAAGCCACAAGAAAAGAACTACACCGTAAAGCCAAAGAAGGACACGGGAAAGTGGTGTGAGTTCCATAAGAGCTCCACTCACAACACAAGTGAGTGTCGGGCCAAGCAGTCGCTAGTGGCCGAGATGAGGGCTTCTGAGTCAGATGCATGCTACGACTCCGAATCAGAACCTGAAAAGGGGAATGAAAAAGGGAAACAGATTATTGATGCGGAGCCCAACGCCACTGTTGCCACTACAAAGGTCCAGAAGGAGGAACCGGAAGATCCAGAGGAGGAGGAACGTCTCTTCCACTCCCAGATGTGGGTAAAGGGCTCCCCTGTGCAGTTCATTGTCGACAATGGGAGCCAAAAGAACCTCATTTCAGCA
Organism: Pinus albicaulis; assembly: GCA_034641835.2. Taxonomy (NCBI): domain Eukaryota; kingdom Viridiplantae; phylum Streptophyta; class Pinopsida; order Pinales; family Pinaceae; genus Pinus; species Pinus albicaulis. The sequence goes on from CM076579.1 coordinate 70,114,773, forward strand.
GACGCCGTGAAGCGGTTGGGCTTGCCGACCACAGCTCACCCACATCCATACACCATCGGGTGGCTTCACCAAGGACGAGATCTCCGCGTCGGCCGGCAGTGTCGCCTTCCCTATAGCATCAAGCCCTTCATGGATGAGGTATTATGTGACGTTGCTCCTATTGATGTTTCTGATGTATTATTAGGACAACCATGCTTGTGGAAGCGTCATGTTGTGTATGAGTCTCGACCTCGTGCTGTTATTATTACTTCGGGAAATAAGTTGTACAGGATACCAGAGGTACCACCTCCTACGACTATCTCTTTGGTTACTGCAAAACAATGTAGTAAGCTCATTTCCCAAACCAGGAAATTCGTTCTCCTGATGATCCGCCCCCAGGGCAAGAAGAAGACTGTGGCCACGACCTCCAGACAGGGCTCCTCTGCACAACAGCAACAAATGGATAAGGTTGTGGAGGAGTACGGGGACATATTCACCTCACCCACAGGGGTTCCTCTGCACTGTCAGGTCAAGCACCCGATTGATCTGACCCCCGGTGCGCCGCTACCTAATGGACCGATCTATCGGCGCTCTGTTCTGGAGAATGATTAAATCAAGAGGCAGATTCAGGAGCTGTTGCAGAAAGGTCACATCAGACCAAGTTCATCGCCCTATGGGAGCCCGATCGTGTTGGTACAGAAGAAGGATGGGATGTGGAGACTCTGTATTGACTATCGGGCGCTGAACAAGATCACTGTCCGGAATAGGTACCCAATCCCACGGATTGATGACCTTTTGGACCAACTAAAAGGTGCAAAATATTTCAGCAAGATCGACGTGAAGTCTGGGTATCATCAGGTACCAATTGAACCCTCCGATGTGTGGAAGACTGCCTTCAAAGCCAAGGAAGGCCTTTTCGAATGGCTGGTCATGCCTTTCGGGTTGACGAATGCTCCTGCCACCTTCATGAGGATGATGGATGACATCTTGCGGCCATTCACCAACTCATTTGTGGTGGTGTACTTGGATGACATTCTGATCTTCAGCCAGACTTGGGAAGAGCACCTTCACCACATCCGACAAGTCCTCCAAACACTGCGGCAACACAAGTTGTGTGCCAATTTGGAGAAGTGCACTTTTGGCATGACCCAGGTTCAATATCTGGGATACATTATTGATGAAAGGGGGGTGCATGTGGATCTAGCCAAGATACAAGTCATTCGGGATTGGCCAGCCCCAACCACTATAACAGAGCTTCGCAGCTTTCTGGGTCTTGCTAATTTCTATCGGAGGTTCGTGTTGGGATTCTCTCATATCACTTGGCCCTTGAGTCAAGTCACCAAGGGAGGAGCGAGAGAAAAAAATTTTTGGTCGGAACCTCAACAGAAGGCGTTCACAGAACTGAAAAACCGCCTCTGTTCTGCCCCAGTGCTCACTTTACCAGACTTGCAACAGCCATTTGAGATCGAGATAGATGCCTTTGACTATGCTATTGGGGCAGTTCTTACTCAACAGGGACATCCAGTGGCATTTCACAGTGAGACATTGTCTGACACAGTTCGCAAGTACCCCAAATATGACAAAGAAATGTACTCCATTGTGCAAGCTTGTCGACAATGGAAGCATTACATTTTGGGGAAGGAAACAATCATCCATACAGACCACAGGCCCCTGCAGTTCATACAGACACAAGGGAAGTTACAGAATGATCGCCATCAGAAGTGGTCTACATATCTGCAACAGTTTCATTTGAACATCAAGTATAATAAGGGTAGCACCAATCATGTTGCAGACTGCCTCAGCCGACCACCGATCGTGGCGCTCACCACTGTGCTCAACTCTTGTGGGCACGAGACTTCTGATTGGCCGCTTCTCTATGAAAGTGACCCAGAATTCGGCCACACTTACAAGGCACTCTTGGGGGGCACGCAAGTTCCAAATTTTCACCTCCAAGATGCACTTTTATGTCACCTGGGACACCTTTGTGTTCCTTCAAGCGAGCGTGCCAAGATGATATGGGAAGCACACTACGGTCGAGTCGCTGGGCATTTCGGGGTCGAGAAAACAGTAGCAATACTACAGAAGTATTTCTATTGGCCGAACCTTCGAAAGGATGTCGAGAAGCACATCAGATCCTGCACTGCTTGTGCCATTGCCAAGCCGACCATCAAGAAGCAAGGCCTATATACTCCTCTACCTACCCCTAGTCGACCTTGGGAATCCATCTCCATGGATTACATGTCGGGCCTGCCTTCTACTAAGCAGGGAAATGACTGTGTTTTTGTGGTCGTCGACGGATTCTCGAAGATGGCCATTATGGCGGCCTGCAAGAAGAATATCACAGCAGAAGCCACTGCTAAACTCTTCTTTGAACGAGTGTGGGTGCACTTTGGGATCCCACAGTCTATCATATCAGATCGGGATAGCAGGTTCCTCAGCACATTTTGGTCCAACCTCTGGTCAATGTTGGATACCAAGCTCACCAAGTCCACGGCTTTCCATCCCCAAACAGATGGCCAGACAGAGGTCGTCAACAGAATGATTGTACACATTCTGCGCATGTACAATTCAAAGCATCCACGCACATGGGACGAGAGCCTCCCTTATGTACAACATAGTTATAATCGGGCTCTCCACGGTTCAATCGGCCATAGCCCCTTTCAGGTGGGCTTGGGATTCCAGCCACTATGTCCCATTGACGTAGCCATGCCATTTGCAGCTGCTCAGGCCAATTCAGCTCATGTCCAGTCTGAAGTTGACAAAGCCAGTAGCTTCATCGAGCGCATTCAACACATCCGCCAGCAGGTTCATGATATATTGGACAGAGCCAATGCCAAGTACAAGCAACGCCATGATCAACACCGGGTGCCACACAACTTCCAGGTGGGTGACAAAGTATGGCTACATTTGCCGAAGGAGCGCCTCACTGGACCCCACCGCAAGCTTCGCCCGCTCCGATACGGGCCGTACACCATCACCAAGGCTGTAGGGAACAATGCATTCGAGCTCAGTATTCCACCATTCCTTGGTCTGCACCCAGTCTTCAATGTGGATCGCCTTCGTCCTTACTTCCCACCTCTACTGGACACCTCGGACATTGCGGAACAACTCACACCAACAGAGTTAAATCCAGACTGCATGGAACAGGCCACCACAGATTGTATCATGGACATGCAAATCAAGAACACTCGCCAGCAGAAGATCCAACTATATCGGGTTGTCAAAGCTGGCCAACTCCTGCACCAAGGAAAGTGGTTCACCGGGGACCAAGTTCAGCAGAAATTTCCTCATCTCATGGAGGAACTTAACGCAATGGGGACCATTGCTTCCTAAGGGGGGAGGAATGATCCAGGTGGATATTGGTGGTCACCCGCCTATTCCACTTGGGGCTCCACCATTGTCTATTTCAGTTTTTCAGTTTCGGCACGGTTTACTATTTTTAGCAGTTTTTCGGGTCCTAAACTTCCGGAGCCGTTTTGAGGCCCTAAACGACGTTTTTTGGGAAAACGGAGAGCAACATGGGTCCATGGACCGATGTTGCTCATTCCAAATTTTTAGTCCTCGGATAGATCTTTCTAACGAGGTATGGTACGCGTCAAACGGAGATCGTATGCCAAAGTTACGCCCCTGGGAAGTTGAAACACCAATTTACCCAAACGGGGCCCATAGTTTTAGCACTTCATCTCCTAGGGTTAGGGTTTTGGATGTTTAGGATTTCCCATTGTTTCTAAATGATAAATAGGCCCTCGAGCCTCATTGTAACTCAGTTCAGAGGCCTGTAGCTGCCACATCTCTTCTCGGAGATAGCTACCAGCGCCCTAGCTAGTTTTATTTCCATTCTGTCTGTAAGCAAATTTTAGTTCTTTGATATTAATGAAATGAAGTGTTATTTCCACTGCATCTCTGTATTTATGTTTATATGTTTATTCTGTTGCGTTCCTGCATAAATCCGGATCACTGCGCGAGGGTCCCTGTCCCGAGATGCTCCGGTGGGCCTTAAGACCCCACCCTTAACACCCTGGGATGCCACCCTCACTAACCGTTCGAGATTTTGGTGTAGTGGTTGGGCCTTTGTGGTATCAGAGCCGAGGTCTTGAGGTCGAGACTCATGGAGCATGGTGGGTTGTAATATCCTTGTTTAGGGCAGCCTCCCTGTTGAGGATCCGGTGGGCCCTACCACATTGCCGAGGTATGCATAATTGGGGGACTGCGCGAGGGTCCCCATCCCGAGATGCTCCAGTGGGCCTTAAGACCCCACCCTTAACACCCTGGGATGCCACCCTCACTAACAGTTTGAGCTTTTGGTGTAGTGGTTGGGCCTTTGTGGTATCAGAGCCGAGGTCTCGAGGTCGAGACTCGCGGAGCGTGGTGGGCTGTAATATCCATGTTTAGGGCAGCCTCCCTGTTGAGTGTCCGGTGTGCCCTACCACGTTGCCGGGGTCTGCGTAATTGGGGGACTGCGCGAGGGTCCCCATCTCGAGATGCACCGGTGGGCCTTAAGACCCCACCCTTAACACCCTGGGATGCCACCCTCACTAACAGTTCGAGCTTTTGGTTTAGTGGTTGGGCCTTTGTGGTATCAGAGCTGAAGTCTCGAGGTGGAGACTCGTGGAGCGTGGTGGGCTATAATATCACTGTTTAGGGCAGCCTCCCTGTTGAGGGTCCGGTGGGCCCTACCACATTGTCGGGGTCTGCGTAATTGGGGGACTGCGCGAGGGTCCCCGTCCTGAGATGCTCTGGTGGGCCTTAAGACCCCGAGCTGGTTACACAACACTAAATAAAAGCATGCCATAGTTTGGGGGGATGTCAGCAACAACTATATCCATGACTAGACTTTTAGTAGGGATTTGTGCCAGATTGACACACAGATCCTTGATTAGGCCTAAGCACTTAACCTTACTTGAATCAAAAGAGTATAAGTATTTGTAGGGCTTCATGATTTCTAGGCCCAATATTTCCATCACAACCTTTAGCATGAGGTTTTGTGAGGCACCGGAGTCCAGCATAGCATTATGCAGAATTTTTTCATGTATGTTCATACTGACATAGAAAGGAAGGACAACTCCTTCTTGATATTTTCCCTCTACTTCAGGATCAAACAAGAACTCTGGTTTATCATTAGTTAAGTTTAAAGTGTCGGTATCATTCCCTATGTTTAACACTTTGAAAATCTGGGATCTATATACCTCTTGGGTTACCAATTCGGTGAGGGGTATGGTTATCTTGATTTTGGCAATCTCCCCTTCAAAACTGAAATGTGTAGGTGTCTTTATTGCATTTACATCATTTTTATCAGCCATAAGATTTTCTATATTTTTGATTTTCTGATTTTGATTTGATGGTTTGGTCAGCAATGCTTTTTCAGGGCCACTAGTTGAAGTACTAGGACAGCTTGAATCATTACTAGGTTGGTTGGTTTTTGGTTTGTTTAGATCAATTTTCCTAGTCATAGTGTTTGCGATTTCTGCTGTCTTTTTAGCAATAGGTTCAAAGGTTTTTCTAACAGCAGTGTTTGGCTGATTTGTTTTAGAAATATCTTGACTCATTTTTCTCCTAAGTTCATAATTCCTATGGATTTCCATTATGGCATTCTCAAATCCTATTTTATATTCTTCAGAATCTTCATATGATTTTTCATTTGGTTTTGAAGAAAACATCCTTTGTTCTTCTTTGGTAAGGAAGGTGTTATCCTCATCATTAGAACCCATGACATTTACATGGTCTTCTTATAGCTACTCTGGCTCTCTTTCCTCTTCATCTCCATAGTTGTTTTGGAAAGGGGGTTTGATTTTTTGGTCATTATCTCTTTGTCTGATTTGAGGAGGATCTCTCCTAAAATTTTGATTCCTATTCCTATTTTGAAGATTGGCTTGATTTTCCCTAGGAGGTGTTCCCTCATTTAAACTGATTTTTTCGATCATCCTCTCCATTGTCCTAACTAGGGAGTCAATTTTAGTGTCATAAGAGGAGGCTGAAGGTGTGGTGTCATATTAATAAGTCACTCTTTTTTCTGATCTCATCCTATCTCTTTTCTCAATGAAATTGGCCTCTACACACACAACCCCTTTTTGCATGTCTTATAGAGTTAGATAATCTCTCTCCCTTAGTTGATAGGCCATATCAGCATCAAAGCCTTCATGATATTTTACTAATGCTAAGCCTTGGGGAGGTTTTATGTGAGGTGGGAGTGCATTGTAAACACTGTTAAACCTAGTGGAGTAGTCATGAACACTTTCTCTCGGATTCCTTTAAGATTGTTATATTCAGAAATAATTTGAAGGGGGTTCTTCTTGATTTTCCACTTGTTTACAAAAGCTTGGTAGAGGGAAGGGAGATCATGTATGTTGTTTGGAAGTAAGTTTCTGAACCATTTCTTGGGTTCTCCTCCTAGGATCTGGGAAAAAATCCTCATTTGCATGGTTTCTTCTTCTATTTCCATGTAGTCAAAAGCATCATTAATTCTATCTACATGCTTCTGGGAAGTGATGGATTCAATCCCCCAAAAATGGGGAGTCTTGGACTGATAATCATTTGGAAATGGTAATAGTGGTTATTGTAGAGCCAGTGGAGCATACCAAGCTTCCATGATGGGAGGAAATGGAAACAAAGGTTGATTTACAAGGGGGGGGTTTGTGAGCGGTAGAGTAGGATGGGATGAGGTGGTTTGTACAGTGGTGGTATGAATGGGTGTAGTTGAGGTACTTGGACCAGAGAATTGATTGTAGTAGATTTGAGATGAAAAGGGTTGAAGTGATGGAGACACTGAAAATTCAGGTGGAGTGGAAGGAGAAGCTTCTCTACTGGAGCTTTGCTGCAATTCTATGGGCTCAAGGTCAGCTTGGTCCACCCTACTTTGTGACTTGGTCCTGAAAAGGTTCTTGGTATGGTGCAAGTCAAACTAAGGATCTTGTGAAATTGTGAGATGTTCTGGTGTGGAGCTTGCTCTATGAATGGTCCTAATAGTGGTTGAGTTTCTAGCTTTAGAAGTTTTCCACAAAATATTTTCTGGGTCATCAACTATGGTAGGAGGATTTGGGTCCGAGTAAGATCTGGTATTGATCCTTTGTGAAGCCAGATCTCTTACTCAAAAATCAGAGAGGATGAAATTTTTGGGACTGTTTTGGAAAGTTGACCTTTCTTAGTGTGTATTTTACTCACACAAGGTATAACTAGGCCCTAAAACTGATTTGGACTAATTTGAAAAATCCTAGGAAAACCTATGGGACTAGTAAGATGAAAAAATCCTACTAGAGGCTAGTGGAGTTGCCAGGTGGAAATTTTTTGTAGTTTTGAGGGTATGTATATAATGGTCCACCACCAAATTTTGATAAAAATCAATCTAGCGAATATTTTTTGTTTTCTGAGTTTCCTTATGCAACCCTAAGGTTTCAATGAGTATCCTCTAGCTGAGCCATCATCTTGCCAGGATGGTGAGGCAATTAGCTTCTACTCTTTGGCTATTAGCTGATTTTCTAAGTTTAACTGAGATTTTGATAATTTCCTAAGGGACACCTAGGATTTTTTTTACTCAAAGTCCCACCGTGATCGCCATTATGTTAGTGAGCTGTCAGATAAATCCACAAGATAGTTTTCTTAAGGGCTTCTAAAAGGTTTAGGGAAGTCTAAGTTTGTTTCTTACTTAGGGTCCCACTGTGATCGCCATTATGTTAGTGTGGCAATGAGGTGGTAGATTCACTGGATTTTCTAAGTCAAAATAAGGGTCTAAAGAGTCTTAAGAGGTATGCAGGCAACTATGTACTTAGAAGTCCCAACGTGATCGCCATTATGTTGGTGTGAGCGGTGGGATAAATCCACAGGATATCATTCTTAAGTTTGACAAAGGATTTATGAGTGTTGAAGGAGTATTTAAGGCTGAGATTTACTCAAAAGGTCCCACCGTGATCACTATTATGTTAGCTCCCCGTAATTTGCTAGATTGATTGAGATACAAATGGACCGGAGTAACATCAAACCAAGCTTTAGAATCCAAGGACCTAGCCTTCCTGGATTCAGAGAGGGATCTCTCTTTTAGGTGCAAAGATGCGAACTTGTTTGTTGTTTAGGGTTGATTTTAGGCTAGTTATGAAATATTGGGTTTGTTGATTGTTTTTTGGTTGATTATGTTGTTTAGATAGATTTATATAGAAAACAAGGAAGACTTCAA